>CM038469.1:11846344-12082281 GCA_021464415.1 Lonicera japonica
TTAATCAAAATAGTGATACTATTACAATAGTTTAATATATGATAAGGGAAGACTTGGAAAAAATCAATTGGAATCTCTGTATTAACAATTATAGATGAAACTGTTATATGATTTGATTGGAGCAAGTTGGAGGTTGACCATAGTGTGAAATTGACATGCATATTAAAGATAATTGCAAAATCAATGCTGGAATTGAATTATTGACTTCAGATCATTCTATACAGGGTGTTTTTGGTTCTGGTTGTGATTGAAATTAAGATACTTTAAATTCAAACTAAATGTAAAAGTTCAGTTTTGATTTCTAAATCATCTAAGCTCAAACTTGAACCAAACTTTTCGATTTGGTTTTAATTCGATTTTATTCGGTTTTGACATATATATATTTTTTTGTAATCAATTTAACATAACAATGGAATACTAATAGTAATGTAAGATTGGTTCATATTCAAATTAAAATCATAATTTTCTAGAAACAAGAAGCAAACAAATAGAAACCATATTTTCTATTTAATTTTATTTGTACATTTACAAAAATAAAACATTTTAAATAAAATGATGAATTATCTTACCATCATATATGTGACAACAAAAATCTTAGCATTATATAGTTAATTTAATAATAAGAGCACGCATTAATGACTTTTTTAAAAAAAATGATCACAACATGCAATTAATAAATAACATATTCTTATAAAAGTCCATCTTCTTTGTATTATAATATACTTAATGTGTGCTCTTAGTGTATATATTAACAAAAATCATTTTCTTATACATAATTCGGTTTGGTTTGATTCGGTTTTAGACTAGTTTTCCCTAAACCCGAACTAAATTATTCGATTTTGATTTTTTTGTTTTCTGTTATGGATTTTACGGATCGGTCCATTCGGTCGGTTTTCAAATTGGCCTTACCACTTCTAATCCTATGTGTGTTTGTAATATAATATGTCTCAATCTTTTCACTATGCTTGAAGGTTTTGGTTTGCTTCTGTAGACTTTGTGCAAGTTTTTATAAACTTCATCATTGGTTTTTCCATTCAAATTACCAAATATTTGTTTGAACTAATACACGGACTAACTAATTTAACTAGCTTTTATTGACCAATAGATATTAGTAGTTATGCTTTCGTGGATAATATATGACAACCCTACACAATAATCAATACGTGTTAGTCACATTAATTAATTGGTCTAGAAAAGTTGCGCCATTAGTTGGTCAATGTATCACTACCCTATTTTATATTTTTTGAGGGCGGTTGATTGTCCTAGAAATTGCAATGATCTCATTGTTCTAAATCTGAAATCAAACTCAGACAATGTGTCCAAAGGATTTTAAATTTGAGTTGATTATGTTTAGAAATCTTAAGAAGATGTTAAAGTTTGCATCATATTTTTAACACCTCCATTCTATGGTGTGAACACTTGTTATCCTTGATGGAACTGGATAACTTCTTGCTGCAATGCTTTCACTGCATCCTGATTTTTACACATGATGATGATGAATTTGGTTATGAAAAATTGACATTAATGTCCATTTTACATTCATGTTTTTGACATTTCATTTCATGTAAATGTGGAAAGAGTGCATCTAATCATGAATTAAAATTTGGTTTAAGCAAACTCAATCACGCAATCAAAACTTTATGGTTTTGTATTTTACTTGGAACAGTACAATAGGATTCTGTTCTATTGTTCCATCATACAGAAATTGTGGGTCCCTTTTCTTTTGTCATTCTTTTAGGAGAGGAATGTAGTAGCTTACCACCACTAGGGTTTGTCTACAGAATTTAATTGATCGATGTATCCATGCCAAAATTTGACACGTGTCTAATTAGATTCTCTTAATTATCATGCCCCCTTTCTCATAATGGTTAGGTCTTAGGTCACCTGGATACGACAAATTAATTTAATTTGAACATAGTATTTTTTACTTGTTTATAAATAAAAAATACTAGGTACAAATTTTAAAAAAAAAATGGGCCTAATTAAGATTAAATTTTGGTGATTGCGATTAAATTGTCGTATTTGATTGAGTTCGAGTTTCATATTCACTGCTTTTTAAGCCTTATTTTTTAATGGTAGCATTCAAACTATGAAATTTAAAATTCGTTTGGGTTTAGTTTTAATTCATTCTCAAAATACTAAATTTTTTTTTAAATTGATTTTGATATTTAATTCGGGTTTTAAGTTTGGAATAGAGTATTCCATAAATGAATTACTAGTCCAAATTTCTGCCATTCAAATCAATGGCAATAGATAACATTAGTTTCAATTTTCTAGTGTAAGACTAAAATACCCCTATAACTTAGGAAGGCCAAATTTCTTTTTCAATCTATGTCCTTTTGAAAAACGATCAAATATAGGGATGGACCAAATCCTTCATTGCTCTTCTATTTGTGATAAGAAATAAAAACGAAATAATTCACCTAGAAAATGGTGAAACAATTATCAGAGTATACATATATATATATATACACATATAGACACGTAATTGATCAAATCTAGGGAAAAACCAAATTGTTAGGGAAACAAATTTAAGCAATTTTTCATGTTTATAGGATAGTTATGAAAATATTGTTTGGAAAAATAAATAGTAGTTTACGTTGTTGCCAAAAAAAATTTAAGCAATTTATTTTTATTAGAAAAATTGTTTCCAACAAATAATTTGAAAGAAAAAAATTACATTTAAAAACTTAAATTATACTTTTGAATAATTAGTAGGACACGTCTTTTAAAAATTATACAAAGAAGAGCATTTATTTCATTCCTATTTCTCTTTGAATCAAATAAAAGGTGATTTAACATTCTAAAAAAAAAGTATGTATGCACGTACGAACTAAATATTAGTAAAGTATCATAAACGTCAAGGTTTTATTTTTCTAGGAATTAAAAATATTTATTTTAATTTTAAAACTTAAACCAAACTAATTGCGTTTGATTGGTTTACAGGATTACGGCCAGGTTTAAGCAATTATGTGATGGTGTCATTGTCATTTAGTTTTGCTGGGTATGGAACTTTGACTGAGGATTAAAGGACTCCATTGCTATAATTATGTACCAGAACCAACCAACATGACCAGGAAGAATTGTTGTGCCAAAACATAATAAATGGTAAATTACAGTGACCCTCCCTCTTGATAGACATAATTACAGACAAATCCCTATCTCATTTAAATTATTGCACATGTTTCCCCTCTTTTTTCTACATATCACTCCCACCTTCCTTCATGTTCCATTTCTTTTCTTCTCATTGCTCGGGTAACAGGTCCTTAAAAAAAAAGGGAGGGGGGTGAACTATGTATAATATCCAAAGCAAGAGGGGCAGTTCGTGTAATTTACTTTATCATACCTGCAATGTTTTTCTTAGATTACTTAATTTCACATTCTTGAATGATTATTGATTTATTTGGTTGTTGAATCTGATTGTTCTTGCTGTAACTACTAACATGTTTTTGCTAAATGATTGTTTTCACATTTTGGGAGTGTTTTTGGCTTTGAAGAAATTAAAGAACTCGGGCAGTCTAGTGCACGAGGCTCCCGTTTGCATGCACTAACAATAGTATTATTAAACATTTAAACGGAAAAATCTAAGATCTCAGTCCAACCGACTATTACTAAAGTAATTTTAAATGGCCTAATTCGCAAACTGTGAAACAACAGACTAGTTCCATAATATCTAGTACATAGAAACAAAAGCATGGATTATGTTTGTATTTGACGCTCCTAATATTCACTAAAAGACATCAAAGAGGTTAGTTTCTGGTTCAACCGCGGAGTTTGCGCACTAAATGACCACTAAAAATAGCATTGAAAAAATTAAGAATAACAATTACTTATAATATAGTATAATATGCTATAATGATATTAAAGAACATTAATCTTTTCTCCCACATGGATTGGGATCTTCAATGTAGATCACTAGTATAATATAATTGCCACATGGGAACTGAACCATATTGCTCTAAAATATACCCAATGAAGGGATTAGTTTATTGTCTAAGGACTGCATTAAAATGCCAAACTACTATAAAAGAACCAAATCTAATCTTGGTAACCTAATTAAAAATAAATCAAAAGAACTTAGGGCATGGGAGGATCCTATCCAAAGGATTGTCAGAAGCAAATTCTCTGGGTGTGTCAAGCTTATCATAAACTCTGTTTTACCTTCTGTAAAAATTGGTCTCATCGAATAAAAATAAGCCCACATGGCAGGCTTTGTGCAGAGACATGATCTATTGCTAGCACTGCAGGAAGGATCTTGTCCATCTTAGCTTTTGTCAGATTGAAATTCCATTGGAATTCTCATCATGGGTGACCTACTTGACCATTTATCTCTCAAGGTGGGTCCTAGGAACATTTAGACTTACATTTATTTTATACTTCCTGTTTTTTTTATTAATACTAAAATCAAATGGTTGATAACTTCATTCATAAAGATCAAATCTATGACCTTGTTATGAGGACAAAGAGTACGCCATCAGGCTACTAGACCGTTTTCCAAAGGAACACTTAGACTTGAGAACCATTCCTCTCTTTTCATTGCATTCCCTTTGACTCATCTTTAATTTCTTGATTTGTTTTAACGAGTCCTTAACCTCCTTCATAGTCTTAAGCCTGACAATGGGTGTTGTTCAGTTGTGCCTAAATTGTTTTGTAGTGGGAAAATTGGCTCAATTCATGGTCCGCTTGTTTTCATGTGAACCCGTGCGAAAATGAGTTTTCAACAAGTATCACTAAAGCCAAAATTACCAAAATCAACAAAAAAATCGCAATTTCAAACAGAAAATGACTTCCACCCTGAGGATATTAGGAGTTTGGCATGTTTCAATGTTTTGGTTCAAACCACTTGGACTCACATCTAAATTCTCATCACTTATCCAAAATATTATTTTTCTAACAAACTTTCTATTTGATCAAATAATCAGAAGACAATACAATCTGCGTACGTACATCGTGGACTAATCAAGTTTCACCAACATTACATGTCCTAATTTTTATATTAAAAGATTGGAGCTCTGCTACCCCAACCACGTCCCTACATAACAACGTACAAAATTAGATATAGATCAAAATGGACAATATTTTGATGCATTTGAATGATTGAAGAGGACCACAAAGGGTCTACAGCCTAGGAAGAGGGGACTATAGATAAGCTTTTATCGTGCAACGACCAGTATGCAATGGCCCCACGAATAGCAATCAATAGAGAACTCAGATCGATTATATATATATATATACATTATTTAGCAATATATGCAAATTTGGTCATTACATTTAGCTAGCTAGGTTGTGTGAGTGACCTTGACAGTACTTTATGCTGAATCATAAACAATTTCTATGTACTAAAGTTAGTAGTACAAAAGAGAATGTAATTGCAAATAGGTATGGCCTAGATATTCAAAAGTCATGAACAAGTATATATTTAGTTTATAACAGAAAAGAATTCAAGTTTCATATATTTGAATAGAAAAAAAATAGTGGAACGACTGTTGTCGATTTTATGATGTTTCAATAGTATTTGTAATTAGGGGTGAATCTTTATTTTTTTTAGATTACTCAGTCATGACTCAAACCGACTTGAAGTTAGCATGATAGGTTTGAATATCCATAGACCCAAAATTGAGACAACCACAAATGGCCCTGCAAACAATTTTAGGGAAAATTATACAAATCTTGAAAACCTCATGCGGATTTATTGATTCTAATCGACCCTTGTTAGCCATAAAATATAATAAGTACCTTGTTAAACTAAAATTTTAAAGGCTTAAAATTATAAAATAAGCTCCATAAAAATAAAATAAAATTACATAAAAAATGAAATACCAATTTTCCCAACTCCTGTGTGGAGTAGTTATTTAACATTGAAGGATTGAACCATCTATCGGTCTTTAATTTTTCTTCTCATTTTAAATCACTTTAAGTTGAAATTTCTTTATTCATTACTACTTCCGTTAAAGCTGGTCCTTACATATATTATACCCTTTTAAAACAAAAATCAAGAGTATTTTCTTTATATATTATAATTTTTTTGAGCCTGATAACTCTGCACGCCTTTAGAATAAACCATGACTTCCGTACAAACTAAAGAAAAGCAAATAATTAAAATTTCATAGGAAAAACATAGCATAAAATGAAGCATATACTCATTGGATTTTTTTCATTTTTGTTTTATACTCAAAAAAAAATATATATATATTAGATAGGGAGAATTCTTGACCAAAACAATATTATTATTATTGAAGCGCACTATACAAAATCGTACCCCTCCATTCACTAGAAAAGGGTAAAAAAAGACGACGAGAGGTTTGGGGGGGACCCGAGGAAAGCTGAGTTGCCGCGTAAAGGGGGACATGAAGTGGGGTCCATATTAGAATAATAATTTTGTGGTTTGAAATTGACATGGATTTTGAAATTTTCATTTCACTTATTAGTGCACCTTATATTATTATATACATTACCCAATAATTCGCAAATGCAAAACCATTGTTTAATTTATCTCACTGATTTGATTTTTAGTTTAACGGTCCATTTGATTGTAAACTCGGATAATATTTAAAAGAAGAATTAATTTTCATAGCAAGTTAGAAAAAGAGAGTAATTTGATGAGAAGTAGGTGGGGAAACAAAAGAGCAAGTGAGATGGACAAAGAGTCCTTCAACACAGACATCATATTAGGGACCTAAAATTTTCACATTAAATATATAAGTTTTTTTGTCATCATGGCTAATGCCGATTTCTATTTCTTGAATTTTATCTTACTTGTCAAGGTTTTTCTAGAATTGTCAATTTTTTTACTTGGGTAGAAAATTAAAACATATAATTTTTTTTAATCAGTGATGGTATTTCATTTCTCCTTACCCATCTTTTAGTTAGGAAGACAGAATTATTGGGGTTTGATAGTATATACAATGAAATTGTTCCATGTGCTTTGAAAACTTCTATAACCATTTTAACACAGAGAAATTATCATAGACTTCCTGACTTTGCCTTTCATATAGCAATGGTTGTAAAAGGCCCCATGAGATCACAATTTTTTTTCCTTTTTTGTTTTCCAACCTAAAATTTTGCATGGATAGAAATAACCATTTGAGATGGTCTAAGACAAAGCCGGCCTGGAGGATGGCGCGCTGGCAGAGTTACCGTCCAGATTGCAAAAATTAAGAGTGGTACCAATATTATATTTGTTTATATATATATTAAAAAGAAAAAAAAAATACTTTCTAATTCATAACACAACCGCAACTTTCTAAGAAAAAAACTTATATTCTAAAACTCTAATAGCATGCAGAGAAATTGCCTCTCTATCTCTTCTCCAATTCTTTCTTCCATATGTGAGAGATTGAAGGGGGTAACGAGTAATTCTACGACGACTCAATCATGAGACTCAAAAAACTAACTCATATAAATTTAATAATTAATGGGTTGGAGAGGGACTCATTTCATTGTCAAACCAATATGTTATTGCACGCCAACAACATTTTTTAAGTGACAATTCCCTCTTGATGCCGAAAAATGAGAGCCCGAGGATCGAGGGCAGTTCAAGGGCAATGACGGCGACTAGATTAATCTAACCAAACTGCCCGGGAGGCACGATGAAGCAAACGTCGTTGTTCTGCTGACCCTGACCCAGCTGACCAAGACCCTGACCGAGCCATGCCCGCCACCACCTAAATGGATAAAGTGATGACTGAGCCAAAGGGAGCGGAGGCACGGGGGTTGTGGGGACACTTTTTTTAGGGCTATGATTGTATGAATAACGTGTGTGCATGTCTGGTCTTTGTAATGTTTTTAGTACAAAAAATAAATAAATAAAGAAAGAAAGAAAGCAATCAATCTCTGAAATCTGAATTCATTCATACAGGTCCCGCGTTCCGGACGGCACGCGCGTTCAGTCTCTCAAGGTACGTACTATTCCTTTGTACCTTAAATCAACATGTAACTGAAAATAATAATTCCCTAGTAACAATGACAGTTAATTTTTTTAACGTTATAGGAAAAGCTCCAACGTTTGAATACAAATTCCCTTCTATAGTTGGACCAAACTATTGTAATTGAACACTCAGTTACATCCCTATCTAACGGGTTCGCTCATCAATCTTGTACTTTTAGCAGGTTAGCATAGTCTTTATATATAGAGTAAACAATCCAAATGATCACTAAATTTTCGATCTAGTACTATTTTGATCATTAACTTTTAAAAAAAGCTACTTTGGTCATTCAATTTTAGAGCGAATACTACTTTAATTATTCCTTCCTATTTAACTGTTAAATGAACGGAATGAAATCATGAGCAAGGTACATGACTAATTTAAGGGTATTTTGATCAATCATTTTGGTTATAAAATAACCTGAGTTGTTTTGTTTGTTGAAAATATTGCTATATTTTATACACGTACTATGTGTTTCATTTTGGCAGGAACTATGGGGGCAAAAGGTTGTTATGTTCCAATATGACTTTACATGAAGTCATGTGCCACACAAATGTATCAAGTTTAACAGTCAAATTGGACGGAATTGTCAAAGTGGAACTCACTTGGAAGTTAGATGACCAAAGTGGTTCATTTTGAAATTTGATAGCCAAAGTAGTACTAGATCGTAAGTTTAGTGACCATTTGAATTGTTTATTTTTGTGTATACATGAATGTGCTTATCAACCCTTAAATATTGGTAGTAGTTTAAGAGATTTGTGTGTATTAGAGAAGTTCCACTTCCCTGTTATCAGAATAAGCTAGTTTCATGCCTAGCTAGTATCGAAAAAGGTAAAATCAAAATTGGGTTTTTTTTGTAATCATTTAATATAATCTGTGAACCATATTGCTTTATTCTCTTTTTTCAAATTAATAGTCTTTTTTTTACAATCTCCCAAACTAAGAGTCAAGCACATGTAATATACCAAAACTCACGATAGAAAATTTTTGTTCTAAATCATTGATTGCATAAAATAAATGCTTTTTTACAAAATACAAGGATCAAACATAGGGGGTGTATTCAATTCAAATTTTAAAAGATTCTAACTTGCTTTTTAAAAGTCTGTGAATTATGTGAAGTCCATGGATTGTTTTAAATTCTTATAGAATCTTACAAATTTTAATGTACGGATTCTTTTGGATTTATGCAGATTTTAATAAGTCCATAAAAAAAATAAAAAATCAAAAGACAAATAATAAAATAAATTAATTACAAGTTTAAAGTAACATTATTAAAAATGTAAAAACAATTAACGAAATACATTATAAAACTTCATATTGCTCCATTCAAATATCATTATGATTATCATAACCCTCTTCATTCTCATTGTTGTCCTCTTGATTTCCACTCTCATTATTTTATGGCTACCTATTTATTAAAAAAAAATTAAGGCGACAAATTTTTATGATTTTCTTATAATTATTAATTGAATTTTACACTTTATACTATGTTTTTTTATATGTTATTATTTTATTTCATACTAATTATTCAATTTTTAATATATATGTATTCATTAATAGACTCAATGACATTTGTCAAGCACTACACGTGCACAAAAACTAGTTATAATAAAAAAATGAAAGGATAAATAATAAGAAAATTTTAATTACAACTTTAAAGTAATAAGAAAATTATAAATTGGCTGCAAACGGTTCGAATCAAGTTTAAAAACCCAATGGTTGGGTTTGTTTGCCCTTTTTATTTGATTTTCATTTTCTGTCTAAAAAATTCAAAAAATGGGAGAAAAAAATCAAGGAGCAACATCTCTATAGCTTTAGAAGAATATGACTAATTGAATAATTAAAACTTTGAAAGTCGTAGTATCTAAATCGAATAAAAGGTTTTGGAGATAGTGAGTGAATTAGAGGAATTTAAATAAATTATAAAGACAAAGAAAAAATAATATATAAGGTCCGGGAAAATAAGATGTTTTAAATAGAGAGAATAGAGTGGAAGGGTTTAATAGATTCTAGAGACAAGAAGAAATAATACCTAGAGTTAGAAGAAAGATGAAAAATAAATTCACGTAAAATCTTTCGCTTAAAGAGAAGATTTGTTGGTGGGTTTTTTATTCATAAAAACACTCTCAAATCCATCAAAATCTATCCACTTATAAAATTCTTAAAAGTTCATTGAATTTTGAATACCATAAGATTTTAAAAGACTATTTTAAATCATAATTAAATACCACAAGATTTTAAAAGACTTTTTAAAATCCTAATTGAATACCATAAGATTTTAAAAGACTTTTTAAAATCCCAATTGAATACTCATGGATTTTCAAAATCCAAAAAAAATCATATATAATCTAAATTAAATACCCCCCGCGTAGACTCTTAATTAGTCACAAAAGAATTAATTTAACACTTAAAATTTATGTTGGGCACCTTACATCAACTATATAGCTAAGTGTATTTAGGGCCTTTGTGAAAGTGCTCATGTACTCAGCTTGTACCCCCATAGGACTGGTCCCGGTAACTAATTTCTGCCTAAGCAAAATCCTTTTCTTTTGTGTGCTCCTTTGTGATTTCTCTTTCATTCACATTTCGTTTTCAACTTTAACTAGCTCCTCTCCCACCACGAGATCTCCCTTTCAGAGTGCCGTCAATACGTCAAATACAAATATTTTTTAATCCGGCTCTAAGTGACTGGTGTTATCAAGGTTTGAACCCTAAAAAATCATTGTTACATTAACCTTTGGTTTTGCTCAAAGTTTTTTTTTTATGTTTTGCTGGAATCATAGGTGAATAATTTTGGATTCAAATCTTAACGCCAATAACTTAATTTAGATTCGATTATATGGTCTGTGCAACAAATGGACAATTAAAGCACGTTAAGAGCCGTAGCAATTATTAACCTCTAAACTTTTCGATCAACTCAGTAAAAATAGTTAATATACATAAATCTTATATTGCGTCAACATATTCCAAGAGAACATCTTATACAAATGTAGCAAAAGTCTCACGGTACGTAACATTAAGATTTGTTCTTACAATAAAACATACAAATATAGTCTATATTGCGTGTTAATTAAGTGCAGAACGCAACAACATGATACCTCATATGAACTCCATTTTCTTCTTAATTTATAATATGGGCAGCTCTGAGCTCCTCAAATACGAACCAGTCTCTTGGCCTAGTGGTATAAGATTGCCAATGGAATAACCTTGGGATCGATTTGGTATTCCCAATGTCGATTTCTGACGCTGTTAAAATAATGATTGGCTATCGGCAGCCACGCACTGCGAGCAGAAATTAGTTGAAGTGCGCGAAAGATGGCCCAGATACCCCATGAGATAACCCTCAAATAAAAAAAAGTACAAACCAGCATAAATTCAATTTAATAAGTATGATGGTTAGAATAAGGATTGTGGGATTCACTAGCTGCTTTTATTTTATTTTCATATGGTCCCACATATTTATTTATTTATCAACCACTCCATTGAGTTCATGAATATTGTAGTCTTATACTCCTACCTATAATTTTAATAAAATTATTTATCATTAACTAAGGGTCAATATATACCAAATACATCCGCTGGAAAACATAGGTCAAAATGTCAAATTGTTATCTTGGAGTGCAAGTGATTAGATTTAATTTGCTCTCGCATAATCAATAATTTCTAAATCACTATGGTGATTGACAATAATGGTCCCACAATTTTGAGACATGTGGGCCCGTCCTCCCTCTACTACCTCTACCAAAAACCCACCCCTAAATTTATCCATACCACTTGTTTAATTTTTAATTAATATTATTATCATCACCTTCAAAATTTTTAATTACCCAACTTATTTAATTTAAAGAAGTAAATTATTTTCGAATAAGTTTGTTCCATTAATATACGACTCCAGAATCTCCTCTACCAGCCGTGGCCACAACATTTCTCTTTCTTTAGTACTGTAATATTCAGATTGTTGTTAAAGCTAGAGTACTAAATTAATTCTATAAATATCACCACACAAAAATTGAGTGGACCTTGTTCACACAAAGATAGCGACAAAACCCTTTGTTTATACTTGTAAACTTTAGCACACTGTTTTTGATTATATATGGTGGAACAGTATATTCATGAGTGGAGAAGAGTTACATCAATTTGATCAAACAGAGATTATCTTATGTTCTTGTTGGTAGGTAAAATAGTTGTTTGAATGCACAAACTAAGCTATTTTTTTTTCCTTTTTCTCTCAATTCTATTACTAATTGTCCAAAAAAAAAGTCTATTACTTGTGAAGTTTCAGTACCAAATTTATGTTATGTAAAATGAACTAAAGTTTTTTGCTAGTTTAATATATCTAGTGGTCAAATTTGTTATTGCATGTGCTTTCACAATCACATGAAGCTTTTTTTGTAGCACCAATGGTGATCGTGCATTTGGGATCATTATGGTTTTCTCGTTTCTTTTTTCGTCTTTTGCCACTAAGTATCTGCATATCTCCTATTGGAATGGAATTAATTTCTGCTTAGAAAATTTGTTGTCATTTCTGTAATACAAGAATGGTTCGGCCACTTAAAAACGCAAATTGTCACATGCACCAACCTTCTTGTTATTATATGGTTTTATTTTAATAGATTATACAAATTTCTCTTAATTGCAACTCGATCAAAAGTTTATTTCAAGACATGCTAGGTTTTTGTTAATGAACTAAAAATAGAAAAAAGTACATTTTATAAACTCGTATGAATGAAATCAAGCTTATTAATATCGGGTCACTAAGGGATTGATCCATTTGGTATGATTATCTAATGGATTATCAAAATCTAAGCAAACACGAGACGAACTTATTATATATGATCAACTAGAGATAAACATTAACTAAAACACGAAACGGATATGTTGCAAACTTCAATAAGATACAACTCTTTACCATAGTCGAATATGGATAAAACAGTCAGTACGTTCCACAAAATTGAGATAACACAAAACAAATACTACTTGCTCAACCTATTGATAGACCTAACCTCTTTATTTGTTATTATGAAATCCTAAGCATATAACTTTAGATTAAGAATCCCACCAAACATAACTAAGAGTAAAGCCTTTCATGGTATCATTGACAAAATTGAAGCTTATTTGGATCGTTAGTTCTTCTATTAATGAGTATATAACATGTTCACTTCTCTTGAGACTCGCTAACATGATCCATATATAATTTTATATATTCATCCTTATATCCAGCTAAAATCATGAACATGGAGAGCTTTAGCAAACACAACACACGTGGGAATAATAATAATAATAATAATAATAATAATAATAATAATAATAATAATAATAATAATAATAATAATAATAATAATTGGCACAACAAGGCTGAGCCAAATGTGTAGCACAAGATAGCAATCATCATATACGTTGATTCTCTCTCTCTAGCTCTCTATATGTATAGTATGTGTATGTAAGAAGGCAAAATTCCAGCCTTAAGTTTCGGGGGAAGTGGCCTTTGTAGCTAAGGGGAATAAGTAGGGACATTAAACTTTACACGTACTTTAATGTGATTAGGCCTCTCCTTGAACATGTAATCATTGTTATTTTAACAGCATCTTCAATATATATATATACATGGATGAGCACAAAACCCTAACAAAGATTATTTTTTTGGGAAACTTGATTGCTATTATCATTATATACATTTATATATCTTAGCTCTTCTTCCACTTCCAGCTTAATTGTTGTATTCTAATTATTGTTGAAAGTGGAAGGTGGATATATATATACATATATGTTGTCCCTAAATTCTAAGAGTGGTACTATTAGTAAAATAATTATATATCACTATTTTTAAAAGCAATGTACGTTTTACAATTTTACAAAACAATACTGTGTTCTAACAAAAGTATAATTGTTTTGACAATAAGAGTATTCAATTCTAGTTTAACATTCAAATTGAAAAAGGTTATTTTAGCAGGATTTTGTTAACTGTACCAAAAAAACGCATATATGTTAAAGATTTTATTAATGGAAAACATGAGTGTATAGTATGCGTCTAGTTGGATGCTTTGCTCTTTTTCTTTGATGGATATTATCCTCCGTATTAGAGCATATGTTAATACAAAATAAATTATTTCAAATGTGACAGACAACCTCGTATTATTACAAGAAATCATTGGGTACAAACCAAATATATAACGAGGAGGTATGCCAAATGGAACAATAGAGTGTCAGATAAACCCACAATTCCGTTTGGTGTTTACCTATTAACTATATTCATCTATGCAACTGCTCTCTAGAGAGAAAAGTATGTTACAAACTACGCTTTTAATTAACGTTGGTTTTTCGTCTTGCATGTGTTAACAAAAAATTGTCGCTAAAGATTTCATCTACAATCACACAATCCGCTTTAGCGCCATTGTACGTATGTCTTTCTATATATATGGAAATGACTTTGTAATGAAATCTCTTATTTTAAGAATAATAAGAACCGTCCATTTCAAGAAATAAAATTAACGAATTTTTTCATGACATTTTGTGGAGATGGTCTTTAGATCGAATGAGTGGATCATGTCCACCAAATTTTATAGAAAAACTCAATTAAAAAGTTGGTAATGTATACACTGGCGAAGCCAGGAATTAGACCAATGGGGGCGAAATTTTGTTGAAAATCAAAACACACTAAATCATATTTAAAGCCATAAAATTTGAACGCAAACATAATAGTATTAATAATAATAGTTCATACAACTCAAATAGAAAATGTGAATAATTATGATAAATTACAATAACATTCTACGGTTTTTCATATTTTGGAAGTGTTGTAATATTTCCTCCTTGTCAATATTATTGAAAATTTCTTGTTCAATGTATGTCACCAAACAATCATTCATAAATTCATATCCAATTCAATGGAATAAAATAAATTATTAAATAACTATAGGCATATATCTAATATTCAATAATTAGGAATTTAGACCTAAATCACAAAATATTCAACAATTAATATTTAGAGATGCAAGATTAATGAAGAAATGGTGAAAGACTCCTTCAGGCGGCAAGAAGAGAGGAGAGAAATGAGAAATTTTGTCTATCGGCCAAGAGAAAAGTTGGTACGTTTATTATTTTGTCTTCCGGCTTAATTGTTGTATTCTAACTTATTTTTTGGGAAACTGAATAGTTTAATTGGTTAAGTTTTTGGTTTACAAACTGTCTCCTAAGTTTTTGCCACTTACAGTTAGGTCCCTTCAAACTTATTTTTTATGCAAATAAATCCCTAATTTTTTTTTTTTTTCAGAAAATGCCCCAAACCAAGGTGGGGCACCTGCCCCCACATAGCTTTGCCACTGAATGTATATGATCATATAAAATTTCAATTAGCAAAAATAAACATGTATATTACATTTTCTTTACACACACTTCTAGTTTGTATCTTTTTAATGAAATTTAGAGAAATGATCTACTTATTCTGCCAAGTTTCATATATGAAAAAATTTATCCATTTACTACTCGAAATTGATGGTCTTTATTATTTTTAAAATATATAAGAGACTTCCTTACACACACTGTTTATATATAAACATAAACGTACTATGGGGTTACATATTCAGATAAAATAATTATATATATAGTATATAGCATTGCTGCATTTGAATTTCAAAAGAAAAGGAATGATCAGTAACTCATGAGAAGGTTAGATGAAGAAAAAGAAAAGTCCATTTACTTCGCTCCAAAAGCCACTAACAACTAAATTCCAAATCTTTAAACAACATTGTTTTTCAGAAGATAGACAAAGTGCTCTCTCTCTCTCTCCTCTTCCTATATATTAAAGTTTGCTTTAACCCCCCACTCCTCTATTCCATTCCACCCACAAAAACACCACAACCCCAAACAAAAAGCCATTCAAACTAACAAAGGCAACTCTTGGCTCTCTCAAATATCTTACATACACCAAAACCATCTTTCTTTATCTTTTTTTCCCCCTTTTCTTGTTTTTGGCTTGTTGTAGATCTTAAAGAAAAAAAGAACTCACATAAAGATGATTCAAGAACTATTAGGAGGTGGAGGTGGAGGATCCAATCCATTAGGATCCTATGGAGGTGGAGAGAGAAAAATCTCAATTTCCAACATCCTAGAAAACCCTTCACCTTCTTCCTCAACAACCACCACCACTCCAACTACCTCGTCCACCCCCGAAAACCCTAACCTAAGATGCCCTCGCTGCGATTCCGCCAACACCAAATTTTGTTACTACAACAACTACAACCTCACTCAGCCTCGCCACTTCTGCAAGACCTGCCGCCGTTACTGGACCAAAGGAGGGGCCCTCCGCAATGTCCCCATCGGCGGTGGCTGCCGCAAGAACAAGGGCGGCACCGCTGCTTGCTCCGGCATAATGCAACCATCCTCCGGAGGAAAAGCAGCAGTCTCCTCTGGCAAGTTGATGAAGACAGTACTGTCTTCCTGCGAGAATGGAACACAAGACCTCTCATCAACGAATCCCATTCTGTGGGGCCCACCTCAAACCTCTCACCTCCTTGCGTTACTTAGATCCACCCAAAACCCAAACCCTAACCCTAATCATATTTCAAACTCTTGCTTGGTCAAAGAAGAAGGTTTTATGATGGGCTCCACCTCCCATTTGGGCTCAGATCAGGTCGCTGCAGGTCGGACTCTAGGGTTGGATCCTTCCTTTTGGAGAAACAATCAATTTCAAGGTCTCCAACAGCAACAGCAAAATGGGTTCATTCTAGGTGAAGTTCAAAATAACGGAATTCCGGATTTGTATCAACGGCTCAGATCGTCCTCGGCTAGTTACTATCCTGATAATACACCACTCATTTTAGGCAATGTGGCTAATTCGGCTTCGGCTGCTTCTTCGGCCATTTTGGATTCTGCTCCAGTAGCGGCTGGAGCTGAACTGGGGTACTGGAACCCCTCGCTCGCGTGGTCCGATCTACAAACTGCCAACGGTGCATATCACTAAGAACTTAAAAATGATACATGGACCAACTTAAGCGATCAATTCAATAGTCCGTCAAAAGATGTATTCGTCAGTGTTGTTCTAATTAAGTGATATCATAGACAGTGACTGATGCACTTTTCGACTTAATACTTGGTCTATTTAGTTGATAATTTAAATTGGTCCATGTAACATTACTTCATTCTCATCCTTTCTCTTAAATTCTAGGGTTTAACGTTTTTTCCGGTTCTAGTCGTGTTTGGGTTGTGGTATATGAATATGGTAGTCGCCTTAGATTTTTCTCTTTTTTCCTCAGTCACTTTCTTTTAATGCTTGTGTGTTTTTAAGGTGTGTTTGGTTTATGAGGGTGTAACAAGTTGTGCTCAATATGGGAAAATGTTGGGTCATTATGAGTGTGCTTCTTTATGTTGTAGTTGGATAATATTATGCATTATATATAATGGGTTTTTTAAAATGCATGCTTGAAAAGAATAATTGGGTACGTAGGACTTCAAATTTTCTTGATTGGTGAGCAAAGATTTGATCTTGTTCAGAAGAATATATTTGGAGATTTTTGAGTGCTTGAGCAATTAAGATATATTATACTAGATAGTGGAAGGAAGACTAGGAATATTAAATTCTTCTTGGTTAACTCAACGTTTTAGGGTTTTACTTTACATGTAATTTGTAAAGGTGGAAGGGTTAGTGGATGGCAGGTGAAGATATGTAAAAGATTCGATTGTGTCATATAACTCGTTTGTTACGAGTTTTGTGATAAAAAATGATGGATTAAAGGGGTAATATATATATATATATATATAATACTAGATTTTTGTACACACGCGGCGGCGGTGTACATGTAAATATAAATAATATAAAAGGAAAAAATTATAAAATAATGAGTAGCCCAACAATTGAGACGCCTTATACCCTTCGTTGCAAGAGATCAATAGTAAACTACGGCTTTAATAACAAACAAAATCCTATCTAACTTTATATATATATAATAGTAGATACTATGTCATAATAACCATTAAAAATAATATATATATTTATATAGAGAGAGAGAAAGAGATAATTGTGTTGAAAAAGAGTCCTTAAAACAGCAATTTGATTCTTACAGTTGGAAGGATTCCATCTGCAACCTTGTGTCTGCCTTTGCCTCTCATTCTTTTGGATTGACATACAATATATGTCTATTTTACATACACATTGATATTCCCTCATAAAGCAAGAACACACACAAGAAGATATTTACACTCTACCTTCCTTTCTTTCTTTCTTTCTTTCTTTCTTTCTTTCACGTGTGATAGGGTTATCATATCTATAATGATGACTTAGTGTGACGGATTTAAGTTTACACATTCAATTGTGAAATAAGAGCCGAAATTCGAATCAAGATCCTCTGCAGTCCATGAAATACATTGCACGTGAAGTTGGTATGATCTGAGCCATACATTTTTAATGAATAGTATATATTTGTACATGTTACTAAATCACTTAAGAATATAGACAAACTACGATGTTTGACGCCCATACGCACTTGAACACCGTCTATTTGGTCTCTCCACCTTTCTCTCTCCAATATTATTTTTATCACTTTCTCTTCTAGAAACACTTGTGGTTTATGCAAATATTGTGCATTCAGTCATTCACTATCTCAAAACAAAAGAAATCAGTCTATCGCCCAACCCCGTCATCTTGATCAGCCGGGAACATACCAATTATAGTTGCAATTGTTCGAAATTGCGTGATTCCACCAAGGCCACTTTATCATCTTCCTTGTGCTTTCTACATCCATCTGGATCAAATAAAAAGTGAAACATAAAATAAAAGAAAAATAACATGAATATGAATATGCTCATGTAATGAATAGCAAAATTAATGTCCTCTTTTCCCCGTGTTGCATCATGCCTCAAAATTGGAGGAGGTTATTCTCTACATTTAGATATCATTTTTCACTTTGGATATCAGTCTCTCTATCTTTCTATATACAGATAGATATGTATACATACACATAATATACATCTATATAGTTACATACTAAGACTAAACAAGCCTATGTCTCGCAATTTGGGGTTTATTTATATTGGATTTGATTAATAAGAGTGATTTTGGATTTGGTTAGTGTTGCGAACCTATGGGTAGAAATTGTCCTTAAAAACTAGCTGGATATTAGTCTCTCTATCTTTCTATATACAAATAGATATGTATACATACACATAATATACATCTATAGAGTTACATACTAAGACTAAACAAGCCTATGTCTCGCAATTTGGGGTTTATTTATGCTGGATTTGAGTAATAGGAGTGATTTTGGATTTGGTTAGAGTTGCGAACCTATGGGTAGAAATTGTCCCTGAAAACCAGCTTGCAAGGGAATGGTGCCCATAAACTTTATAAACTACTCACAAATCTATAACTTTTTACCATTTAGAACTACTTGGCAATCTATAACTTTTTACCATTTAGAACTACTTGGGTTCATAACATTCCACCAGATTCTGGAACCGTCGTTCATGACAACGTACTCTATCAACACTGGCCTTGTGGTTGCCTTATCCATTATGATAGCTTCAATCATCCACCAATATTCAATGGTTTGGCAAACATTTTAATCTAGCATGTAGGTCACCTCTTTCAAATTGGACGGTTTGAGCCGTAGCTTGGTCTCACTACATTCGATCCAATACCTGAGCCGTAGTTCAACCACACTACGTTTGGTCCCATATCCGGCATAGTGTTTGCTCTGATATCCCTTATTACGAAACCATGGGTAGAACTTGCCCCTCAAAACTGACTTGCAAGGGAGGGTTTCCATGGACTTTATAAACTACTCTCAATATAATATTTTTTTTCCATGCGGGACTATTTGGATTCATAACATTTAGGTATTTGTAGAGATGGTGAGGATGTAGCACTATAGAGAAATTGTGTTTTATGATGTTTTAAAAGCATCTTATGATGTCATAATTTATGACGTTTTTTGGAAATTAGGAAAAGCGTCTTTAGTTTTACTATCATACAAATTAAAAGTTCGTGGTTTTAAAACTGTCACATATAAGAGCTAGTTTTACTTATACCACCTCAAAAGGAACCGCCATGTGCGTGGTCTAACTACACCGTATTTGTTTAACAGAACTGTCATTTACTTTCTAAAAAGACATCATGTAATAAAATATTTAGTGTGTCCAATCTATGAGAACAATCATAAAAGTGAGTTAAATTTTTAATAAAAAATTAAATATATATATATACAATAATAAAATCTATGAGATGTCTACTATACAAATTGTTTACATATTCCTGAATAATGGAAAAAAAAACCTAGGAATCCAATACACAGTATACCAGAATTCATACACCAAATATTTTACCAATGCA
Source organism: Lonicera japonica (assembly GCA_021464415.1). Lineage (NCBI taxonomy): Eukaryota > Viridiplantae > Streptophyta > Magnoliopsida > Dipsacales > Caprifoliaceae > Lonicera > Lonicera japonica. The sequence continues at coordinate 11,866,592 of CM038469.1, forward strand.
CAATCTAATTAATTAAAACGATCGACCATCCAATCCAATTACTTGAAAACAACTCTCTAGTAATCAAATATATCCGTCAAATACATCTAAGTTTTGTGCACTCTAATTTATCGTTATTCATTCGGAAGTAACTAATTATTATTATAAGAAGCAACTTTTACAATTGAATATTAGTTTAAGTATCAAGTAGTGATACACATTAGAAATTTTAATGAAGCAATAAGTAAGTTTAAAATAGACAAATCCCCTTAGTGCCTCTAAAAAATATTTTAAGGACCACGTTTAGACCATCCAAGTGCACACCACCACTCATTGTTAATCTATGTACATGAAAATTCAATTAGAGGTCCTAGCATAATTATGGAACCTGACAAAGTTTCATAATAAAACAAGTAGAATGAAGTCAAAATCACCTTTGTGAAAAAAGGAAACTTTATTTAAACAAGAAGAATTCAATTTTCAACAAATGTTACATGCTTAATTTAATCACACTGAAGTTAAGAAAATACAAATAATTAAAAAATTCTTCTGGTCCCGGGTGATACAATCTCTTAAAATTTACCAGTTAACCCACTCGCTCCACACACATCTATTGTATACCTAACAGAAACTCCTCTACAAGCCAACTTAGTCAATGGTTCCCGTCTCTTTTCTTCTTTTCATACAATAGAAACCTGTTATATCAAAATGTCATGCCAATAAAATTTGTAATTAATGTGGATAGTGGCATTGGCTTTGGTTATTCCTAGTATATGTATACATAAATACTTGCCAACATTCTTAGGCAGTGACGTATATAATTTATTTTTACATCTTTTTTTCATAATCATTAACTGTGAGATTTGTAATACAAAAATGTGCCTGCTATGCATATAAGAAGGCAAAATTAAGCCTTCAGTCATTGTTTGCATATATTAGATGGTGACAAACATAATAAAAGTCAAAATTAAAATTTATTTAAGTGAGAATTTATTGGATGCATACAATAAAATTTATTAAGTTTTTTAGCGTTGTTGAATAGGCAATAATAGCTAGAGAGTATAAAAAGCCAACATGTGACATACATCTTTATAATCATTTGTTAATACAATAAACTCCTATTGTCTGTCACCACATACGGATACTCTTTATTGATAAATAAGGTAGCGAATCTACGCTCTTGCCTTGAGTTCAAAAGTTCGACGATTTTTGTTTTCTTTGACATAAATGTAACTAATTGTCCTCATTTGACATAACTCAACAAATTCGCAAACCATCCCTGTCAAGATACGAGCAGCCTAATTAAATAGACAATTCCAAATATAATGAAAGTAAGAATTCATAAAGAAAAAAATTAAAAAAACCACCTCCAAACTAAATAGGAAGAGCTCGTGCATGGTCCAAAATCGGAGAATGGAATAAGATCTGAAATTAGAGAGTGCTAAAAACCAAGTTAAGAATGAACCGTAGTTTTGTGTTTGTCCTTAAATAAACCCATATTTCAAGATTATGGTTCAATATGCATGGTTAGTTTATGTCCGACTGCAAATAAAGATAGAAAAAGTTGTTGGTGGATTGATTTTGTTGTCAATTGCCATTTATAAAGAGAAAAAGGAATATTAGAATAAAACATATGCAAAAGAGAACGAAGATTTCTTTTGGTTTTTATTTGATTGATATAACTCTTTTAATCAAAACAAAGGATTGTGTCTATATAAAACACAATTTTTATTAGAAGGGTAACAAAAAATTCTTTTAATAGCAGTGTGTTTTTTGATTTGTCATTTAAAAAAAATATAATTACATGATGGTTCTAATAAAAGCATTGTAGAGAAAATTTAAATTTTAATAACCCTTTTCCTTTAACCGATATAAGGATTAATTTCAAAAATAGTTATAAAAAAAGCTTTTTCTAGTAAATCTGTTAAGACCTTTAACCGATATAAGGACTAATTTTCAAAATAGTTATAAAAAGAGCTTTTTCTAGTAAAGATGTTAAAATAATAATGGAGAAGATAAACAAGAGAACTGTATATCTAGGACCCTTTATATAGGGTTAGGAGAATGGTACAATAATGAAAAGAGATTATTATAATAAGAAACCAGATAATTCCTAAATCATTCTAGGATATATGCTATCAATCTATTACCTTTTACCTCATTTTGAAAAACGTTGTGAAAATTGCTTCAATTTTTTTTTAAATTAATGATGGATTAACATTAAAAAATGGCCAAAAGAAATAAAATCACCCTTATATAGGACTAAGAGAGTACGTACGATAATGTCTATTAGGTAATTTATATACTAACGATATTAATCTATAAGATAATTGATATGTCAATAAGGAGAGTTGTGATATAGCTAGAAAGAATCAAAAGTAATTAAGAAGAAAATAAACGGCGTTAAGAGAAGGTTGTTTGACAACGACGTTGTAGTCTTACTTTGTTTCAAGTGTTGAGTGACATGCATTAATCTAACCTATTCTCGATCCATGCATACAAAGGGACTAGCTTTTACAGTGGACAAGGCACTCAAATAAGCTGCTTAAATTTTAATTTTGTTAACCAATGATTATATATATTTCCAATATTTTTTGGGTAAAGATCGAGGTTAATTTTGGAGAATTCTATTTTATTTCCGTATTTTATTAATAATCTCGGTTGATTAGGTTTACAAGAGTAAAGTAAAGTGATAATTGGGTTGAATGGCATTTTTTGTTGGATTTTTACAACACATATTTGGTATATTAGTTCCACAAAAACTTTTTTCTTTGTCCCTCGTAAAACAAAAGCGCAGTATTGAAATACGATGTAATTCTGACTAGCATCAAAAATTGAAAAGAAATTAATTAAGGGTTAAATTCTTATTGCTGTAACTAAAAAATAAAAATGCAAATGCTGCATATTTTATTGAATGAAATATTATAGCAGGACATGGAACGTAACATTTAAAGATAAAATATTAAGCTACAATTTGTTACTTATATATATATATATATTATAGTTAGGTTATAAAGAGGGATTTCCTCACTTTAGTTAAAAGAAGGATGTCCATTTGGAAGAGTAAATAGATGGATTTTTTTTTTTTTTTGAAATTTTGTAAAGATTATCTATATAGTGAGTAGATCACCTCCAACAAATTTTATAAAAAAACTCAATCTAGAAGTAGGTGTATTGAAAAATTGATATATATGCGCATTTTTGACCGTTGAAATTTTTTGATGTGAAATGTATTGGATATAGATCGATCATCTCTACAAAATTCCAAAAAACAATTCATCAATTTACCCCCTCCAAATAGGAGTCCCTTCTTTTAACTAAAGTGAGAGAATCCATCTTTATAACTTAACTATATATATTATATCCCTTGCAGACGAGTTCGGAATATTTAATGGTGTGATAAGTTAAATATGAGTTGTACCATAATTCCACTTAGTCAATTAAATGGCTCTCCCACTCCCTTGTAGTAGGCTAACTAGTATCATCACTTGTAGTCTTATACTACGAAAGGCAATATCTTTATATCTAGACTTAATTCCTGGAGCTAATAAGAATCATGACTACTAATGTTTGTGTGATGATTGAAGTTAAAAAGATAGATAGGACTATATATACACTCCGATGGAATAGATGTGGATTGGAGGATTCGAACAACAATCTTCATGTAATTTACAACACAATTAATGTTGCATACGCGTGTGTTGTTTGATTTTAATTCATTTTTCTTTTTTTGGAAAAGATAGGTCCAAATCCTCGTGACCTCCTTATTAAAAATGATTCTACCTATTGAAAGTTGGTGTTCTTGCCATTAAATTAGCCTAAGTCGTTATTTGTTTGATTTTAGTTATTGTGATTTCTGAATGTAATTTACAACACAATATATGTTGCAAACAACTTATTTGTTTGATTTTATCCGTTCAAGGTTGCGCTCTATATACTTGCATGTACGTTACATGCCATAAATAATATTGCAAAAATAGTGACTTCTATTAAAGCAAATGTTAATTTTAACACGGCTTGTTCAATAGTACTAAAGGAGTTTATTGACTTACTCGCCATTCTATATGCGATATATAACTAAATTTCTCCCAAAAAAAATTTTATTAGCCTTAACCCTTTATTTTCTAACTATGTCCATGCCCCATTAAAAATTACATTTTTCTGGCTAAACATGTCTTTTTCCATCTCCTAAACATCTACGTACAGTGACATAGGTGAAGAATAAAGGTAACAAGCGCGGCATGAACTTTAGATCTCCCAAACATCTAGACTCTGACGAGCACAATAGTTCATATATATGATGATGCTAACACCAATTAATTATCATGATTCCACACGTTGCCTATTAGTATGCAGAAAGATTTTGCTATATTGTACACAGATTCACTTGGAAAGAGAATGGAAATCAAATTATTATAATGTATAGATTAGTTGAGAATTGACACAAAGATAGGAAAAACTTTATTATATGACTAGGAATAAAAATGAACATCAATGACAACTATAAAATATTTCATAATATATCCCCCTATTCTTCAAATTTCTTTTTCCTAACAGTCACCCCTTCGTAACTGAAATAAAAGAAAAAAAATACGCAAGAAAGAAGAAAAAAAAAAGTTACATCAACAACAATTTTCCGTTTCATTTTGCTTGTACTACTGTTTTTTAGCCAATCCACAACGCAATGCATTTGGAGGGATTTCGTACTCAGTATAAATACTGGGTTCATCGTTCCAAACTCTCACATACAACTGCTGTCCAAGATATTGCCTTGGCCAAATTGCAGATCTCAAGTTCCACATACCCTTGTTGTCCATTGACACCAATATTGCACTCCAAGAATATGGAAATACCTATGAACAAGCAACCAAAAGTACGTGCTTAGTGCGAATATCAATCATATAATTCGGTCATTTGTTTGATTTTTTTCCGCACTCAAAAATTTCACGTTTGTGTCTTTTAGTAGCAATTTAAGGCATGAGTTTCCGTGCTACAACATGGTTTTGCGTATTTTTCTCTTCTTCCGTGTAATTCAAAAACCCACGTCCGGCATAATTATTGTTTTCCCTGGAAAATTTTCCCATGTAACATATTGTCATTTACTTATTATATGGGAAATGCTAATAATTTCTTCTTTTCCACCTTTAGTGGTATTTGAGTGCGTAATCTTTTCATATATGGTACAACTTGATTTTCCTAAATCCTAGTCATTACCGTAGAATCCTATCCATTTCATGGGGTAAAAGAGAATGGATTGCTTTCAGTTACCTGAACAGTGTATCTGGTTGTGGCATCGGCTAGATTGTACCGACTTCTCATTGTGGTGTTCCACTGGCCATTACCAAATCTGTATTTTTTAATCAACCACCAGACCATAGGTAAGTATTGGTAGATAGAAACTTCATATAAAATCAATCTATATTAGAGTATTAAATTTGGACCATTCGTTTAAAATTGGATGGCTTAGATTTGACATATAATCTCATTTAAACTGAAACTATCTATCAAAATCTGATTCATCAAATTTTGAACTAATGGTCCAGATTTCTTCATGAATCTGAGAAGCCCGATACAAATGGATACTGCTCCCCCCTGTCTCCCCAATCCACAAAAAAATGCTAATGGAAGCTTACCCAACGGTCCAAAAATCATAACCATCGAGATGCCAAGACTGGACGAAGTTCTCGTTGTTTTGGAAGACGATTTCCACAAAGTCATGAAAAGTGATATTTATGACAGAGGTACCAAGAACTGCAGGGCCACTAGGAGGAGTGTCCTTGATTGTGTTGAGATTGAAAACCCCAGGGATGTTATAATAGTCGGCAAGTTTCAATGGGGTCTTTGGATTAATGTAAGAGACCTTATTAACAGCATAGCGTGGCTTTTTATTTATTGTGGCCGGTTCATTGGCTAGCACAATTGTCCTCACCACCGGTATAGTGCCATAGTGAAATGACCCTTGCGGATTAGGCCTCGCTGCATTTGCTGTCAAATTCCATCTTGAAAGAAGAAACAAAAATGTTAGAATGCATATATGCGTACAACCAAGCTCTAGAAAGAGCTTTTGTTCTTTAATTAATGACCAGACTCTCCCTTTTGACTTTTTAAGGAGGTAAACGGTTGAATTTTTTGATAAAATTTAGCAAAAATGGTCTACTCATCAAAAAATTCAACTGCGATATAGGTAATTCCAAGAATATTGTACCTTATGGTCCTTGCTTGCTTCATAGACCAGTGAAGATTATAACCAGTACCAGGACCCACAGGCAATGGACCCGAAGCTGGGGTGGATGAACCATCATAATGAAGAACTGCGGTGGCATCAAGAATGGGCTTCGTAAAACGGGATGAAGCTACAATGAAGTAGTCCTTAGGTGACCCATTTAACGTGACCAAGAAAGACATAGATTGACCCACATGAATGTCAAGTGAATCATACTCTTCTTGTAATGTATGAGCTCCTTCAACTTCAACCAGCTTCAATATGTGGCCTTGGATCCTAAAATTGATCGCAGTTGCTAGGCCCACATTTGATACTCTAAACATGTAGCGTTGGCCTACAAAAGAAAATTAAAGTTTAATATATGCAGACTCTTAATGCTTTAAAGTTTTTACGAAAGAATGTGCACAATTATGTAATTATATAAGGTTGCAAAATCTGATCTCACGAAGAGATGATGAATTTGACTCTGAAAAACTGAAAAAAAGAAGGGGAGGGTGACCTCTTGCGCCAGTGAACTGAGCAGAACGAGGAAGCCCATTAATAAGAAGACCATCAGGAAAAGGAAAAGGATTCCCTGAGTCTAGTTTTTGTTGCAATACCTGCATATACGTATACAAACATAAATTCTTCCTACTAATAATTCAGATCTTTTGTCGACATGCTAAAATGGAAATCGAAATACCAATATAGTTAAAAAAAAAAATTGAGATATAGTCATTCAATCTGTTCACCTTATGATCAACATTCCACCAATCACTAACGAGTACAGTAAATTCCGCAGCAGGTTTGAGATATGGTACAAATATCACAGGTCTTGCTGCAATATTAAGTCCCCCATAACCACCAGCAGCTCTATGCATCAAAGTCGAAGGGAAATACGAATATGTTCCAATCTGATCTTTCATTTGCATTTTGTACATCCACTTTTTGTTTGGGCCGATTGGGCAATTCGTTCCAAGAACTCCATCTTGCCATGAAGTCTTTCTCTGTTTGATGCCATTCCTGTTTCCAACCACAATCCATCCCTTGATTATGAGGCATCAATATGATTTATAAAATTCAAATAGCATCAAAATTATGAATATTTGTGGATCCGAAGAAATTGAAAGAAGAAAAGAAAGAAAACCAATCCTCTAACCAAGTCTTCCTATCATGTTTTACCAATGAGGTCATAAACATTAAAAAGTGACTAGTTAGAAGAATGAACAATCTCATATCATCATAACACGCTAAAGATGAGCTTTATAAGAATTAGCCAGACAATTTGGAAAACAGGTGTACAAAATAGCTGAAAGCTAAGTTGAGAACTTTTTCAACAACAGTTCAAATGCATGAATCGCACGCACTCATCACACATATCCACAGACAAACATATTTATATATAGAGATAGAGGGAGAAGAAGTGAAGGAAGAAAATACCAACCATGTAAACAGCAGAGGTTCATCCAGCTTATTAATGACGGTAATGAGTACGTTGTCGTTAGTGACACATTCAATGGTAGGGCCAGGAAATTGCCCATTGATAAGGATGACCTAAAATATCACATACATATATAACAAGATTTAGAAGTGAGCAGAAGGAAAGAATATGCGGAAAAAGGTAATTATGTTCGTAAAAAAATAGCAAAATGGCTTGTTAAATGTACCCTTTGCTTAACACCAAGAGGAGCAATTTGGCCATATGTAACTTCCCATGTATAATATCTATATGGGTCTTCAGCCCTGCAGAAAATACTCAACCAAGCCAATATTCCAAGGCACAAGGGCAGGAGAATATTCAGTCTCATTTTATAAGTTTATGTGCCCCCCAAGAATCTGATGTCTGTTCAAATGGGAAAAGAAAACATATTGAGAAACAGCCATTGTGAATTGTCAAAAGAATTTAGAATGCAACTGCTTGCTTAAGCTAGGAAAATCCTAATTAATTTTGTTTTCAAGAATTATCAAAGGGAAATAAAACCCAAATGCAAGAACTTCAACCGAAATTGAAAACAACAACACCAGTCTCAAAACTAAGAGTTCTTGTTTGACTTTTGAACTTTTTAAGAATGTAAACAGCCAGTGAGATTATTTTCTTTTTAAAAAGAAAATGGAACTCCTAATTTGATATAACCGACTTATAACCTTATCTTCAAGAAACCCCAATTTCCTAACTTTGGAATTGGATTTCGAACTGGTTTTTGCTCCAATTCCAATATGAAAGCTTTGAGTTGGGGCGTAAAGTTTTAAATTCTAAAACATATCACGTCATAGACGAACATATATTGCTGGTGAAATTAACAACAATGGCCGAAAAATGAAGACAATTAAAGCAGAAAATTGGAAAAATGGACCTCTTCACTGGATTGAGTAGAGAAATAGAGAGTGAATGGAGGTATAAAGATGATCACCGCAAGTGCAAAGAATAGATTATATAACTTAGAGACATCGTGAAAATTCATTGGTGGTGATGGTGAGCTAACATGGGCTCGGTTACCTAGAAGAAATCTAAACTCCATTGCGGCGCACTTCATGCTTATTATTAAATTATTAATGCTTATAGCTTCTCTGTACTTCTCTATTCACAACTCAATTGTAACTCTCTGTTTGACCAGAATTCCTTGTTACTCGCGAAACCTTATGGTCCATTTGGTTCAAGATTTTTAAAAAGAATTGGCACTTTAAATTTTTCGAAACTTTTTTACGGTATTTATAAGGTCTTGCCAACGTTTAGCTAGAACAAAAACTCTTCTTTCCTGAAACGTAAAATTACCTCTTTATATTTAATTCAAACGAAAATATGAATGAAATATATGTGAATTACCAAAATGTTATTCATTTTATATAATTAAAAGGCAAATCCTAATAATTTTACAAAAGTAAAACTTAAGATTTTATTGTTAAAAACGGTGAAAAGTTGTCGTATGTATTTAATAATAAAAAAATAATATCAATAAAACAAAAACTTTAAAAACAAATTATTATTTTTTTCCTTTTAAAGGGAATATAAATGAAAAAAAGTTTTTGTCATGGTAAGTAAAATGATATTTTGGTCTTAAGAGAAAATTTTATGAGGGTGTGTTCTTTTCACGTGATTTTAAGATAGGATTTGGTAAATCGCGCGATTTGTATAATTTATGAGTGTTCTGCAATATGTGTCGATATTTTAATACTTCGTCAAATTTTGAAATCCTGTAAATTATATGATTTCAAAGTCCGATCAAAAGGTTAGAATTTTGAAATCTCGTATTAAATTACAGAGTTTGAATTTGATCCTGTTAATTTTAATCCTAGCTCTCCTTCATTAACGATCACTAAGACTTTTTCTCTTCCGACAAAAATACATAAATGGATAAGAATTCCACTTAAACTCAATTTACACTACTGTATATGGAAATTTTCTAATTTTTTTAAAATAACACCTAAATTGAAAATCACAAGATAACAAATTTTTAAATAATATAATTTATCAAATCACATGATTTCAAAATTTTGTGAAAAGAACATAACCTGAGAAAATTTAGTAGAGAATACTTTAAGTAATCATCTATTCCCATCCATTTAGGACGGAGAACTTTGAAGGAATACTTTATTCTTGGAATGGTGTATTATTAACCTAAAACTCGAACCAAACATTGAAATCCTTCTGGAATGAAATGTAGCACTCCAAAAATGATTTAAAACTTGAACCAAACAAATCTTGGAGATTAAAAAACGCGATTATAATAATAGACTAGTGCTAATCATATTAAAAAATTGTATTATTATTTTAAGTAAGTAGTTGTGACACCAATTAGATAAATAAAATAATAGACATTAAGTGCATGGCACCTTCAGTTTGTACAAAAATTAGTAAGCTAGTAATCTACATTTTTTGGATAAGACTTTTCTTTTAAAGGATGTGTTTCTTGATTTTGTAAGTATGTGTCTCAAGTTATACAATATTTGTGATACGGTTTATATCATAGTACTTGGTGCCGATCCACCACCTCTAAAGTGATAATGCTATGGTTTATCTCATAGTAATGTCAAAATTTGAGATGTCGAGCCAGTTTTTCCATATTTTTTCAACTCTCCTCAATCTCTCTCTATAGTAATTTTTCTCATTTCGCTCCAAGTGTATCCCCTTTTAAATAATATTTGTCATTATACCATCTCAAGTTATACGGTATATCATATAAATATGAAAAAAGATATATGTGACCTTAAAATACATGTTAAAGCTATTATAAATAAAAATAATAAAATTTTGTTTGAGAATCTGTATCGTATTTAATATATGTTGGGAGTTAATTATTTTCAAAAATAAGTACTTAACATGTGCCCGGCACACGTTAACATGACTCTATAGATATAGGTGAGTGTTACTGACACACTAAAACACTCACTAACATTCCGTCATATTTACTCGACCCCTAAGGACTGAATATATATGCACATACTCAGTACTTAGAGGCCGAGCTAATGTAGACATACTCAGTCGTTAAGAGTCGAGTTAATGTTGAATTATTATAAAATGTTTTAGTGTGTATCAATAATAACCTCCTAAATATATGTATGTATATCACGTTACACGATTATTGTCTCAGATTGTTAGTCCTGTAAATAAGAATCCTAATTTTTTACAATAATAATCACGTGTATATATATATTTATATATTTGTGTGTAATTAGAAATTGAACTCGCCGGTGATGAGAGATAAAAGTGAGATTTGAGAAAGCGAAAAGGACGCAACCGAGAACGGATCCGAATTAAAAGCGATTAATTGACTTTTATTGTTGAGCATTCGCACATTAATTAAATCGGATTAAAAAGTAGAGTCAACGGAGGGAGAATTTATTGCGGCGGGTACTGCTAATGTGATTATTTGAAAAATTAGGGTTTTTTTTTTTTTTTTTTTTGGCAGAGTTGAAAATGGAAAAAAAGAAGCGAAGACGAAGGGAGGTTTATCTGGATCGGATCCGAGATCCATCCTCTGCTTTTCAAATCTAGGGTTTTGAGCTAGGTGGCGGCAAATTTATTAACTTCCACGGAGGGCCGTTGACCATTTTCCCGCCCCTCCGGCCAGTGGTGCCGTCGTGGTGGTGGGGATAGAATTTAAATATTTAATATAAAAAGGGAAAAAAAATAAAAATATATTATAGTATAAAATTGAAATGACAAAAGTTTGTGTACAACTTTTATAATAAAATGGGTAAAAAACATAATTTTTCTTAAAGTAAGGGAGCAAAATTCTACACTATCACTTATTTAAATCTTTTTTTCTTCAAAATTACTAATAAAAACAACCTAATTTTATAAAATAAGGTGGCTTCGGCTTTTTCAAAATTTTGAACTTTTTGCCTAGAATTGGGTTAACTACTTGCAAATGCATTTTAGTAAAGTGATATTATTTACATCCTTAAATCTATCATAAACAACCCCTCTAAAATATAACTAAAAACATATTTTAGCACCACTTTATTTGTTACAAACACCTCCCTCCATTACTTGATATTAGGTGAGTGAATAGCAACACACTCTCTTCATGTAAGCCAAGTTTATGTAAGTGCATTAACCTCTCATTAGGCAAACTTTATTTGGAAAACACTCCATTAATTCATTATCTGATATTAGGCGGGTTATTACAAACAAACCTCCTCAAGTGGGGCGAGTGTGTGTATCTGCACTCACTTTTCATTATGTGAGTCTTAGGGGGTATTAGTGATTAAAAATTTACCTTTGGGATGTGTTTGTGACAAGGGTGGTGTTTGTGACAAAAATAGTGAGTGTAAATAATATCGCCCTTATAGTATAATGCAAATAAGCCTTTGAGATATGGTAAGTGCCTTATGAATATGGTCATAAGTTTGTCCTATAAGATATAAAATTTGAGGTTCAAACTATGAGCATTATTTTGTAAACTCTCTAGTTTCGACTTGAATTGTCTGATTTTGATAGTCTTGGACTTCTATATTGTTGAAAAAAAAAAGTACAACATTTAGTACTTGTCTGATTTGAGTTTTTTTTTCCAATCCTAGAGGTTGAAATGGTAATTTCACATGAAATTTTTTAGTTTCATCAACTTATAATTTAACATTTTGACTCAAACAATAAGAAACTCCTAGTGTGAAAATATCAATTTTAAGATTCCAAGAAATCAAGAACAAACTCAAACTTGAACCAAACAAGTACAATTTACTAAAAATAGTAACTAATACAACTTTCTACAACTCACTTGAGTATTAACTTAGCCAATTTGGCTCTATGGCTGTGCACGAGCCGAGTTGAGCCGATAGAGGGTGTTCAAGCTTGGTTCGTTAATCATTTCGAACTTATAAAATTATTCAAGTTTTGCTTGCTTAGCTCTGGAGTCGAGCTCAAACAAGCTTTTAACTAAGTCGGGCTCGAATAGCTTAATTTGTTACATATATAGTTAATTTTACAATGTTTTTGACCTTATCAAGTCGAGCTCATTTGTTTCACAAACAAATCTTGAACAATTTTCGAATCAAACGATCGTAATTGAAGCTCAAGTAGCTTGGCTTGTTTTACTGCCCACCCACTTATAAAATGAGGAAATTCTCTTTAAAAGTAAATTATGGTCTAAACTGTTAATTTCAAATTAAGGGTGGGATTAGCTTCTAAAAAATTTAAATAATATATATGTATCTAATATTCATAAATCAATGAATTGTCCAAATTCTAAACAACTTGTTTTTATAGTATCTCTAATAATATAATCAAAATAGTAATTATAATCAAAAAAATTAAATAATATATGTATATCTAATATTCATAAATCAATGGATTGTCCAAATTCTAAAGAACTCGTTTTAAAAATGAAGGTTCTAATAGTATTTTTAATAATATAATCAAAATAGTAATTATAATCAATTTTAATAATGTAACTAATAAACTTACCCCAATGATATAATCAAATACAAGTAATATTTTAATGAAAACCCAAATCTACCTCCTCCATAATCAAAATTAACAACCTTTTTCAATAGTTAAAATAGGGTCCCACTAATTTTATTGACTAAAACAAAATATAAGAGATCGAATCTTTTCACTTTTTAGATAATATTTTACTCATATTTTTTTAAACAAATTTAAATTGATTAATTTGTGGCTAATCAATGTAACGAACTCTACAAATTTGGTTCTTGAGAAAAAATAACTATTGAAGAGCCCTACATGAGTGATTCTACATGGACATAAAAACTTAATATAAAAAATTGACATATCAATGTATCAATCACTCATTAGCTAGAATGGAATATGATAATTCTTTTTGGGCCCGTTTGGTTGTCCTTCAAATTGCAAATTAGATAATTTATAATTAAATAATTTACAAAATTTTCATTTATTTGTGTTTGGTTGTGTAAATTGAACAATTACAAATATGATAATTCAAGTTCATTCACAAAAACTCAAATTAAGTCATTTCAAGTAAAACTTGAAATTGCCTAATTCTAGAATTAGATAATTCATTTCAACTTTATTTTTCGAGAAGATATAGTTTCCACCCGTGATGTTGATACATTTAGACAAAATTTTAAATAATATAGAACAATAGAGATCATGTTTTTATCCTAACGATCGGAATTTTTCATTCAAGTTTTCCAAACACTACTTGAATTAGAATTGAATTATTCATAAATGAGCAAATTCACAATTCTTCAATCGAAAATTAACTAATTCTAAAATTAGGTAATTTACGCAACCAAACGGGCCCTTAATCAATACATAGTGAAAATATTGATATGTCAATTTTTTATTTTAAATTTTTATATTCATGCACATAGAATTACTCATATTTAATAGAAAAAATATAGTGGAAGAAAATGAAACATAATTTATGTAGTGGAATAGTTGCCAAATACTTATAGTTGTATGATTGTGCAAGTTTGACAACTCAACCTCCATTTTCCTCTACTAAATATTCGACCCTTAGCTGTATTCTAAAATGAATAATAAAAAAAATACATCATAATGATAATTGATTCAAATTGACGAGTAATTTTCACTTTTGAATTTGAGAGACAAAAAGGTAAACGTGTTAAAGCTTCAACAATTGTGGAAAATTACAAGACACGAGATGTATAAGAAAATTAATCATGTAGCATTGAGATATTATAATTATAAAAAACAAATGGAATTTATTGTAGAGTTGACTCCAAGTATTAATTGATTATGTTGCCTGCTCAAATTTTGTGTCCGTAGCTTGTTTAGCAAAATTAAGTAAGATCCAGTGGTATTGCGTGAAAGACTCTTTGGTACAAGTTCTTGGTCAGTATTGTCTAATTCGTGAATCAACTCTACCAAGTACGAGTTGGCCAACGAATCAACTCCAAACATGGTACATTTACTACTCAAAACGTCAATTCTAGCAATCTCTTATTTTAACTTGTCCGTACATAAGAAAAGAGATGTATAGTTTTATGTATACAGGCAAATATAGTTACTATAGCTTTCAAATTAAGCCAGCCTAAACCGCGTACTGGATTAGGTAATGTACACCGTACTAATACTAGTACCTTATAACTAAACATCTCATGAATTAGGTGGCATTGCTCTTGCTGAATTTTAATTTTCAAGTTTTTAGTTCTTCTTAATAATTATAAATAAAATTTTAAATAAAATTTTCATGAAATTTGTTAAATTAATTATGTCTAAAACTAAAAACGAAACTTGTAATTTGAGATGAAAGAAATAAGTGATTTTAAAGTATTATGCCTAAAATTAATAGCATTGCAAGTTTTGCATTTACCTTAGATATCATATAAATAAGTAGCCCATTTCCTTATTAGAGTTCATGATTTCATATTGCGACTTCTAAAGTAATGGTGCAGATTGCTCTTTGGCATAAGTTGAATATACCAAATTTCATGATATAATATAAATTTTACACTTGATTAATAATTATGTTGAAAATCAATAATTTTATAAAAAGTACGAAAGTCAAATACTAAATTGTAACTTGATCAGATGCATATATAAAGTATTCTTTGGCAAGTGTACGTAGAATAGTTAATTTCTTAATATTAAGCCGCCTTATCCTTTTTATATCTTGTTTGAAAGTGATGATTTTGATATGAAATAGGAACAAATTTGTGGAAGTCGTCAGAAAATAAGAACATCAGTTTGGTTGGGTAATGTTCTTACGTCCACGTTTTTACTTAGTATGCATTTAGTTATACGGTTTTGTAATTTTATTAAAATTTTAATTCTATAGAATTATAATTCTTAAAATTGTAATACCATAAAATCACAATACCATTGTTTAGATATTATGTAACTTTCATTTAAAATTTATTTATTTGACAAATTTAAAAAATTCATTTGAAATTCTACAAAGACAAGACAATTTTGGGGTGGGGTGTCTTTGTTTAGTTACACGGTTTTGCAATTTTATTAAAATTGTAATTCTATAGAATTACAATTCTTAAAATATCATAAAATCACAATACCATTGTTTAGATATTATGTAGCTTTCATTTAGAATTTCTAAAATTTATTTGTTTGACAAATTTGAAAAATTCATTTGAAATTCTACAAAGACAAGACAATTTGGGGGTGGGGTGTCTTTGTGGCCGGAAGGGGTTAGGGGTGGAGTGAGTAGTGATAATTGATGGGCTCTTTTTTTGTTTTTTGAATTCAATGAGAGTTGGAATTAGAAAACTCTACTCTCAACGTTCTCTTTATATAATTCATTCTTTTAGAATTTATGGTTTTAAAATTATTATAAAATTCTAAAACCATGACCTTTTAAACTATCCAGACAATGAAATTTCAAAACCATTTTCCAATTTTAATTCCATGACATAGAATTGAGGTTGCCAAACGCACCATGACCTTTTAAACTATCCTGACAATGAAATTTCAAAAACATTTTCCAATTTCAATTCCATGACATAGAATTGAGGTTGCCAAACGCACCCTTATTAGTGTTTTTGTATTTCTTTGTATAAATTTTGTGTCTCCCTCAACTTGGTACAATTTGTTTGGATTTTGCAAAATAATGTTAATTATAATACAAAATTTAGGTACTTATCCCTCATCTTGAGTAATATTCATGTTCATCTTGCGGTGTTTCAATTGCATTATAACTTCCTAACTTTTAGGATCTTTAACAACAGCCTCATGAAGTCATTGAAAGCTTTTAGAATATTCTGCACTCCTGACAGAGTGGCCGGCTATAACCAACTATGCCTCGATTCGAGATCTAGGCCTAACCCACAAATACTCATTTGTATAGATATTTCAATATATTGTTTGTATACGAGGATAAAAAAACTAATATTAATATAGAATAAGAGTATTGTTATACGCACAAAAATATTATAACAATAAAAATATTTAATTAGTCACAAATTAGTACATAATCACATGTACTTGAAATTATTCAGGTTTAGGAATTTTAAAAAATAAAAACATATATCTTAGAGAGGAAGGAAAATAAATAATATTTAGTAATTATAGGTGACACTGGGAGTGGTGGATCCGAGAAAGAGATGTTCACATTACTGTATTTGGGAAATAGAAATGCCTCCCCAAGTACACATCTCAATACAAAAGAATAAGTGAAGTAATTTTATATAAAAAATGCCACTAGACCGACAATTCCAAATTACGTTAATTTTGCCCTTTTTTGATTAGTAACATGTTTGTCTATGAATCATCATAGTGAATTACTAGAGTTGATGGCACACGTATTGTTTGTTTAATATAATAATTAATAATTTTTAACATTGTGTAAAATATTTTAAAATAAATTATGTATGAAAGGGAATAAAATTGACATTTAGTCCGAGCTCCTTCGGTCCGAGCACCCTCAAGATTCCAAGCTCTCGACAAACTGCCAAGCTCTCTAGACTTCATAGTTCATTCCTCCAGAACACTAACAAAGACATGACACATGGTAGAAAACAAGAAAAAGATGTTAATAGTTCTTATCGGTAAATGGCTGCTCTATCCACTAACAACAAACACTTTTACCATTACCTTCACTCTCTCGTATTATGGGAAGTGATCTCTATCATCCCAAACAACTTGTAAAAACAATTAGTTTCTTACACCTACAAAATGAACTAAGCCTTACCATCACCGAACCTTAATAACCAAATACTCAGTTTACTTTGTATATATTCTTGTCGTACACAATACTACTAGAGGATGGAAGTAAATCAGATCTACCATTCATTGAATAGAAGACTCACCCTTATCAAAAACTGTGTGTTCTTGCTGCCATTTTCATGTAGGGAATTAGGGCAGTAATCATGCATCGCATACACTAATTTACGTTACTAAAACGAACCGGATGGATCGAATCCTTCTGTTGTTGTCGTCCTTAGCGTAGAAATTACGACGCCTCTACGGTATGCACACACGAACGGGATGAGATCCTTGCTTGGTGTACTAGCGCCTTCTAGGGTTCTCTCTCTGGCCTCTCTGAGTTTCCTTGACGGCCAAGATGAATAAAGGTTCCCTTTTATAAGAGAACCCTAGTGAGAACCCTAAGCAACAAACAAACTGGGCCCAAGTCCAACTTGGGCCGTTTTAATTCGTTTTGATCCAACTCGTTTTGGTGTGCGACCCTGTAGGTTTTACACTCTTTGGCAGTATAAATAAAAGCCCATTTTATTATACGAATAGTAAGCGGTCTCTAGTAAAACATTACTATTATCCAAAGGGTATAAAGGTCAAAAACGACACAACCTTAAATTGATATTCCAAATATTAACTCCTTTTGTCAATCGATATCTAGATTGAACACAAGACTAGGCAAGTGTCATTCTTGTATAGTTCAATCTTTATTTCTTGATCTCTAAGTATAATTAATCTAAAACAAATGACATCTCATTTGTGCATGGCCATGCGAATATTAATTACACTTATCAAGGGGCCCAACGATATCTCTCTCAATATACGAGAGTGACAAATCCCATCTTGATCAACCACATACCTCTACATAGTTCATAGTATGCTCGGTCATCATCTTTATAATTACTCGATCAAGAGCAACGTCTGATAATGCCTAACATGCTAATCCCTATGTTGGTAACCATGGCGATCTCAGGTCTAAGGATAATACAATATCACAAATGGGGAACATCACTGATGACATTATGTAACACTCCTCGCAATGTCCCCAAAGCGGGTCAGTCCAATACCTTGTTCCCTAACAAGTATCAGTATGTTCAGCTTGATATTTCCATATCCATTGACTTGTGGAACATAATCATCAGCTGACCCATACTCTAATCATTATATCAATGTGATCCTAGGTTATTGACATATGATTAGGGACATCTAAATAATATTATTATAACATTACTAGCATCCCACAATCAAGTCACGTACTTGATGAACTAGTATTAATATATATTATTTACAAGAGAATATAAAGTATAATAAATAAACTTTATAAATAACAATAAGCATAAAATATCCAAGTACAAATCATAATCTATGAATAGTCCTAGGACATATCTCTTTCATTTCATTCCTCTACTTTTTTGTTTACACTTACTGTTCATCATTTTCTTTATTATTATTATTATTATGGGTAGCACTTAACCAAAATTATTAACCTTACAAAGTATAATTGATTGTATTTAACCGAGTGATAAGCGAAATAGATGATTTCGTAATTTCACAGATTTGGCAAGAGTCCTCCTTCCACTAGTTTCATATTTCTCATTTTTACTTTTGGCAATTGGCAGTTCAACTAGAGGTATTTTTGATTTTAGTCGGAATAAAAATTAAAAAAAACAAACCCAACCTGAATATAAAAGTTCAATTTTAGTTTTGAAATTTTTGAAACCCAATCCAAACTTTTTGGTTCAGTTTTAATTTGGTTTTATTTGATTTTATGTATATATAATTAATTTAATATAATAATGCAATATTAAAAATTCTCAAACTTGATACAAATCAATATTAAAACAGTCATAAAATTGGCTCAAAACTGGTAAAAAAACAATCTCAAAACTTGCTAAAAAGAGTCCAGAAACTTGCGCAAAACAGTTCACAAAACTGCGTAAAAGCAGTCCACAATATTGTGTAAAACCAGTAAAAACAAAAGAAAAAAAAAAGAAGAAGAAAAAAACTGCCTAAAATAGTCCCAAACGAGGCCAAAAACAGTTCCAAAATAGGGTCAAAATAGTCTATAAAAGTGTCAAAATAATCTATAAAAGTGGATAAAAACTTTCCTAATAATGGCACAAAATAGTGAGAGGTAGCAGAAGCATAAACTTAAGGTTTGAAACTTGATAAAAACAGCGCAGATTTTAGAATGAAAAGAATAAGAGACAGGTTGTGATTGAGTTAGGATTTGAAGCAAAAATAATAATAATAATAATAATAATAATAATAATAATAATAATAATAATAATAATAATAAGGCTAGATACAAAACGACATCACTTTTTTGTTTTTAGTGTAAAGTTTGATTTAGTTCTATTCGGTTCGATTCAGTTCAGTTAAGTTTTGGAATGGCCTAACCCAAATGCAACCCAAACCTCTTTGGTTTCGGTTTGGTTTGAACATTTTGGTTTCTATTTTTTTTCAATTCAGTGTTTTTCGAATTGGTGTGAATTAATTTTATTTGATCGGGTCGATTTTCGGATTAGTCATAACATCCTAAGTCCAACGGTTATAGCACCCAGATTTGGAGACCACACGGATTGGACTGCCCGAATCAAGTGAGATGTGGATGGCCTGCCAACTCTATAAAATGAAAAAGTCGTTAAAATAGCCCACCTGAATTTGGAGATCTCCAGAGTCAAGATCCTACCCCACAACCAAAATCACACTTCTCATAAATTACAACCACCATGTATTTTAAATAAAATTAAAGCATTTACAAATAAAGCAATACAACCCAAAAGTAATTGAAGGCGGGACTTGCTACTATAATAATATTTATTAAATCACATTGAATTAGAATAAAATTTTAGTTTTATATTACATGCGTTTTTTCATTATCATTTATAATACAATCAATAAACTACGTTATTTTTAAGAGAGAAAATACTTCGAGCACACTTCATTTGTATGGACTACCACCATTATCAAAAGTTAATATTTTGGACCTTATTATTATAATGATAAAGAGTATACCATCTAAGTACAAGGTTGTTGGCAATTTTAATTGCATACTTAAGTTCAAAAAATGTAAAATACATAAATTAGAAATTACCCATTTTTGACTAATTTTGATTATCTATTTTTTCTAGAATCCAAAACACCTAAGAAGAAATGAAAATTGCAAAAATTAAAGATAGAGATCCAAAACATATGTCCTTGTTAAATTTAGGTATTTGTTTTCTTATTTTCCTTCTATTTTTTCTTCTGTTTGCGTGTTCAGGTTGATGAACGCTCTATTTTAAAGTTTTTCTTTCTTTCTTTTTGGCAATGCGGTATGTTTGGGGTTGTCTTTTAGGTACTTATGTTCAATGTCCTCCCTCATTGGTATGTTTCAAGATGTGGTTTTATGTTTGCTAGCAGTTCATATCTCAAATATCAAGTACCAAAAATACTTATAATTTTGGAATAAGCTAACACCAACTGAATTGGTCAAAACCAACCCCCAAAACAAAATATTTTGAATATTGAAGCATACTTGATGCACTTTTAATTGCTAAAAAAAATAGTTGCAAATAATTTGTCTCGTATTTATTTTATGTCAATAACCGTTAAATTGACACCCGAATTATTAAAAGTCACATAAATTAAAGAGCTGCAGTTCGCTATTTTCTTTAGTTGTTGGTCAGAAATAATTATCATATTATTATTTTTCTTATAAAGACCTTTCATCTTACGAGTAGAGGAGTGACTCTAGGGTCTAATTATTATTTTTTTCCACAAAATGTTTAAGGAGTGACCCTCTTCGGCCATGAAGAGGCATTGGGCTCGACCCTATAGACCGTTTATTTTTTACTTGTATCTATAATATTCTTCTAAGAAACAAAATTTAACATAATAAGTGACAAGAATATAACTTATTTTTATATTGGTTTTGATACTTAATCTGAGGCATATCAAAAAAAAAAAAAAAATAGTAAGAGTCCAATTTGAGAGGATGGAAGTGAACAAATTAAATCTCACTTATCTCTACCTTCTACCTCTATTTTTTTATAAACCATAGTTTATCTTAATTCATGGTAAAGTATTTTCTCATGGAATCACTTTCTGCTACAAACAAGGACGTATCCAGATATTTTATTAATCGGAGACTTAATTAAATTAAGAGTATATTTAATTATAAATTTAAAAACTGTTGAAAAATAACCGTATTTAATAAGAAGTTAGAAAGAAAAAAAAAATACCGAGTGATTTGGTGATATGTCTATTATACTTTATGTTTTTCATAAAATTCGATTCTTCAGTGGCGGGTTATAATAAAAAATTTAATGAAAATTACAAAAAACAACCAACCAACTAATCCACTCATCTCCTTTTATATATTCTCATTAAAATAAGTTAATGTCCATTCATTTTCTAACTTCACCATCACAAGGTACCGAACATATTTCTTCCCTTGGAGAAAGCATGACTGGAAACAAAAATAAGCATTTTTATTTAAATAAGTGATTTGTTATCAGTATTCCACATGAGTATTGTAGCACTCAAAGTATCTTCAATACGTAAAAAATATCCTAAAATATAAATCTAAAGTAACAAAATACTCATTTATGGTACAAATAACCACACCCATTAATATATATATCTAGCCCTTTAACAAATTGATCAAATTTCAATCCACCATATATACTTGGGGAAGAAAACGCAGTGGGGTCTTAAGCCCCCAGTGGCCTCACGTTGGCTCCGTCATTGGTGGAAAACAACCAATGCATCATTAAGAACTAAACTTGAAGAACTAAAGCAAATAACTAAGCAAAATAAATAAACGGTTATAAGATATACAAACAAAGAAGCCACTCGCGTGAAATATTTCCTCTAATCTTCTCTTCCAGTCAACCTTTCATGACAGAAGGAAATAAAAAACAGAACACTCACTGAATTATCAAACTAAGGCTGTCTACCGGAAGCTTTGCCGCAAAGCAGAACATTAGAAGGAATATCATATTCATTTGCGAGACTTCGGGTTGGGTTGAAAACTCTTAGATAAAACTGCTGTCCCAAATACTGCCTTTCCCATATTGCGGATCTCATATTCCACATACCTTGATTGTCCAAAGAAACCAGTATACTAGTCCATGAGTAGGGATACACCTGCAGTTCAAATATTATTACTCGTGAGTATACATTTCAAGAATTGCACATGAAAGAGAAGGGGAATCGATGTCACTCAAAAGCTGTGATTGAAAATGGAATCCTCTGTTTCATTGATTTACGGTAAAGAATTAAAGTCCTTAGAATTGTTTTCCATAAAATAGTTTAAGAAGAAGATTTGGGTGAGTTACTGATTGATTGCCAAGTTTCCGTGGGAAAATATTGTAGAAGTTGGAAGCTTATATTTTTCCACCTTTCGGTGGCACTTGCTTCCCTAGATTTCTCTAGAAATTAATTCCACAGTACAAGTGCAACTAGCACAATCCTGAACAATTACATTCAACACCAAGAGTTGGAAATTACACTATCTAAAGGTGGAAAACCCAGAATACAAAGGCGATCAAACACTCTAAACTCCTTTTTCATGAAATCCTGGAATAGAATTCTTGTTTACCCCAGTTCCATGCTTGCAATAAAGCCCACCCTTAGGAAATAAATGGTTTCAGAATGACATGGAAAAGGAGAAATTTAGGCTACATCGAGCAGTGCCACGGATCTATTCCATGGAAAATAAATGCAATTAACCACACCCCTTAAATATCCATCTACATTACCTGTGCAGTATGTCTAGTAAGAGCGTCGACTAGATTGTATGTCTTTCTACTAGCCTGTGTCCACTGCCCATACCCATATCTGCATTTGTTTCAACGCTAACAATTAGATTCCGAAAACCTCTTACATAGCATACGAATAAGCACATTAACCTTCTTTTAACTTACCCAACAACCCAGAAATCATAGCCATCAAGATGCCAAGATTGCATGGTGTTTTCGTTGTTTTGAAAAACAACTTCGATGAAATCGTGGAGGTTAACTGGCATAACAGACGTGGAAAGGAAAGGAGGCCCTTCAGAGGGAAAGTCTTGAATGGAATCCAAATCATAAACTCCGGGTATGTTAAAATGATCAGCAAGCTTTAGCGGGGTAATGGCGTTAATGTAAGAGACCCTGTTAACGGCATATCTTAGTTTGCCATTAATTAGAGGAGCTGAGTTCGTTAACACGATTGTCTTTGTGGGTGTAATTTTGCCGTAATGGAATGAACCTTGGGGGTTGGGCCTGGCCGCATTTGCTGTCAAATTCCACCTTCAAGAAACAGAGTTAAGTGTTAAAACTAAGATTAATATCCTTAATTAAGAGTTAAGACAGTTTGATGAATCCAAAGCAACATTTGTTGTGATGTAAAAAAATAAAATAAAAAAAAAGTCAAAAATCAAGAATTGGGTAACATAATATATATACCTGAAAGTTCTGGCTTGCTTCATGGACCAGTGGGTTCGGTAATGTGGGTCAACAGGCACGGGTCCAGAAACCGGGGTCTTAGAGTTGGAATAGTGTAATACGGCAGTGGCTGTGATAACTCGCCTTGTGAACCGCGTAGATGCAACAATGTAATAGTCTTTTGGAGGCTGATTTAAGGTAACTAGAACCGACACAGATTGACCCACATGGACATCAAGGGAATCATAAATGTTTTGGATGGTGTTTGATCCTTCAACCTCAACTAGCTTCATCGTGTGCCCTTGGATCTTGAAGTTTAAGGACGTGGACAATCCCACATTTGAAATTCGGAACATGTAGGTTTTACCTGAAAACCAAGGCAAGTGAAACGCTGTTAATTTACCCCATTTCAAATCCGCTAATACTACCATCTTAAACCCTACCGTGAAAAATGCCTAAAATAAAGAAAATATCACATAATTTTTTTAGTACTTCTATAGGATCACACACCGGCGACACATTCAAGTGACACGATGACGTGTCGCCAATTGCATCCATCATTAGTAGAATTTACGCTAAGTTTACTGCTGACCAATGAATATCATTGTACCCTCAGTACATGTCCCCAGATTGCGTCTTCCAATAACTATTGTGCCTTTCTCCTCAATTGCATCATTTATGTCAATGTTACTGATTATTATGTTATTCACCCGCTATCTAACAATATAAGCTTTTGAGTAAGATGGTGAACTAAAAATTTTATGTACTTGAAATTTTCCCACAATTATTGCATATTAAACATGTTTAGTGGTTCAAAACTTGAGGATGACCTTGATCGCCGCTGAAGGTAGATTGAGCCTGGCCGTTTATTAGGACGCCGTCAGGGAAGGGAAGAGATTTCCCAGAATCCAAATACTGCTGTATTTCCTGGAAAAAATAACGCATCTAAATATCAAAACTTGTGTACAAAATGCTGGGAAAATCTACATGGAGAATACACTTTAAATTTATGGATCAAACTCAATAATTCCCAAAACTAGATCCACAAGTAACCCAAACAACACAAATTAGTATGAATAAATTAAACAAATGAGATATAAAGAAATCCTCACCTTGTGGTTGCTCTTGTACCAATCGCCAATAAGTAAACTAAAATCTCCATCAGGGAAAGGATAGGGGACAGGGATTCGAGGTCTCGCATAGATATTGAGTGCTCCAAATCCTCCAGCAGCTTTATGCATTTGAGTTGATGGGAAGTATGTGTAGCCTCCAATTTGATCCTTAGTTTGGAACTTGTATGTATAGTTTGAGTGTGGAGGGATAGGGCAATTTGTCCCCAAAACTCCATCTTGCCAAGAGTTTTTCCTCTGTTTAATCCCATTCCTATTTCAGAAAAGTAAATTCTTGTGAGACCATATCCTCGGTTTAAATCATCTCATGTAAGTGAAACAAATCGCACAAAATTAACATGGTTGTTGGTCTATACTCTAAACCATAGTGTTCTAAAAATCCCTTTCTAGGATCTTGAAAACAAGATTCCACTTTGAAAACTAATGCAATGAATCTCGTGATATCTACATTCGATAGTAGCCATTTATTAAGTCAAATTTATTTCTTTTGGAAGAAGGTTTGACTTGGAAAAGCCACTCTTAAAATGGAAGACTATGAGAGGATACAGCATGTCGGTCCACTATCATAGAGTCATGCGTTCTCTTTTCAAGAGGTTTCAATAATATAGGGCCGCATATTTTAAGATCAATTATCAAATCTAGAGATAGTAAGATCAGTTTTGGTTTCAAAAATTGGCTGTGTTAGAACTTAGAATTAGTATTTTCTTATTACAAGAATAAAACGAATTGATAAAGCATGAAATGTTCAAGTTATTTACTTATAGCCAAACAACAGTCACTAAAGTCTTAAGTACAATATTTCAGTTAACTATCCACTTAGTTACAACTTACAAGTTAAAGTATTACTAAACAAATAAGTACATAATGTTTTGTAAATTAATCAAGTCAAATGACTACTAGATTAAAATGGAAACCTTAAAATCGACATATCTAAAAAGATAGAGAAGCTCACCATGTTAACAGAAAAGGCTGGTCGAGCTTATTGACGAGGTCAAGGATAATGTTGTCATTAGTAACAACATCAAGTTTAGGACCAGGGAATTGGCCATTGATAAGAATCACCTTCAAGAAAATCAAACATTAAAACCTTAAAACAATGTCAAAACTAGCTGAAAAACACCAGAACATCAATATAAGAAAAGAGGAAATGAACCAATGCAATTATGCTAAATAATTCCAACCTGTTGAGAAACACCAAGAGGAGAAGCAGTTCCATAAGTGACAGTCCATGTAAAGTATCTATAAGGATCCTCTGATTTCACCAAAGAAACACTAAACAAACCCACTACTACTAGTACACATATTATATGAACCAAAACTGCTTCCCCCATGATCTCACCACTATAAATTACCTGCAAAATACCATATATATATCAGACACAAAGACACCAACTTTATACTACAAGATTCAAATGCACCACAAAATAGTACTCTTGCATTACCAAATTAAGAGTAGGTGTTCGAGTTTCACACTTTTTTAAAGACCAAAACTTATTTACTACTGTGAGATTTAGCATCAACAACATATACCGAAAACGAAACTGAATTCTTAATTTAGGACCGACAAAAGCATAAATCAAGAAACAAAAAATATGACCATTGATAGTTTTGTTTACATAATGCTGAATATGGTTCAAAGATAGTGACAAGCTGTGAAAATGACTAAAGAGTGAGCAAATTGTGAAGACCCAGAGAAGAACAAATAACTTAAAGGAAGAAATTGGAAACATACCTGGCCAAAGAAGAAAAATGGGAAGGATGTGTTAGTAGTTGATCATATGTGTGTATATGTATATATTTAAGTGGGGAATAAAATAAGCCTTCACCGGATATATGCAGCAAAAAATCATAAACAGCGCATTTCACGCGGTTTACTCATAATGATGATGTGAACTTCCTTTGCTTCTCACACAATTTTGAAGGACCCATTTACTTTTTCACATTTTCACTGTTTTTTCATTTATTTATTTTTTTGTTCTTGTTTTTGATGCAATGGTAAAAGAAAAAGGAAGAACAGTGGGGGAAGGGGTTTTTGTTGGCGGTTGAGCCGTAAAAGTAGAACCCTCGAATCTCGCCGTTCGTTGGGGCTATCATCAATCATCTTTCCAACCAGTTTGTTTCTTCCTTTTCATTTTTACGCTATAATTTTAAATTATGATCGTATTTTCAATTTAGTTAATAAAATTTTAATTTTGCTAATTTAATTTATAAAGTTTGTTCTGGCTATCACTCGAGTACAAAATTTAATTTGTTATTTGTTTCTCGGATGAAAAACAACACGTACAAGTAGCAAGGATTGAAAATCAAAGTAACACAAGTTATTTTATGTTCAAAAAATAAATAAAAATTTGAATTTTAAATTTAAATTTAAGTGAATCAACAAATTTTATGTATAGAACTAGTAAGAATTGAACTCTATGGACTGAATGTGAGAAATTCAGGAATAGGCTTATACATTAATTAATTATATTATATATTATCTAGTGTATTAAATCTATATGAACTTTGCAAAATGTAAAGACATTATACTAGTTATATTATGATTGATGGGATTTTATTTAAACTAGTATATAAAGACTCACAGAGTTATTATCCCCGAGTCGAATCATTATATACTTTTGTTCTCTTTCTCATATTAGAGAGAACACACTAAGTATTCGGGAATTTAGACATTGGAAGGTTACAAACCAACAAAATTTTCTTACTCTATTTCTTCATAGATTCAATACACTTTGTAAATGCTAATTTCTTAAAAATTAGACATGATTTTAATTCTTACACCAAAGTAAAAATATAGTCAAACTTTAGGATGATAAAACGTAAGTAATTCTTGTATTTAATTATTTCTTATTTTAAAGAGATAACTTATTGAGTATTCAAAAATTCAGACGTTACAATACTACAAACTTACAAAATTTTCTTACTTTACTTCATCATAAATTCAATATACTTAAATTTCGTTTGGTTCACGGATTTGAGCACTCGGGAAGGGAAAGCCTTTTTTTTTCCTTTGTTTGGTAAGCACAAATTCCGGAAACACTTTCCTAACAGGGAGGAAAATAGGGATAAAGTCGTTCCTCTCAAAACTCATGTGATTGATTTTTCTTTGTGATTTTCTAACATTTATTACAAAATTTCTAAACAACAATACCTCCTTTTTATGCTTTACCAAACATAAGAAGGAAAATTTGATAGAAATTTTAATTTTCTACCTTCACATAAAAGATAAGATAACTAATTTCCCTTCCGTAAACTAAACGAGGAGTTAGGGAAAATTAATCTCTTACAAACTGCGGATGATTATGATTCTTAAACCACAGTAAAATTATAGTCAAACTTTAGAATGATAAAGCGTAAATAATTCTTCTTTATGATTATTTAATAAAGGGTGTTGTAATTTATTGGGGCTGTTGAATATGGGGATGCGAGCCCTCTGAAACTTCAAGTCACAAAGCAGATAGCTAGTTGATCTTTTATCCTTTATAATTTTGGAACGGTTGATAATTGTGCAACTTGTTATTGATTAGGTTAGGTTAGATAAGGTTAATTTTCTGTGACTTGATTTAATGTGAAAAAAATGGTTTTTTCCCATATGGCAGTTGCATTTGCATTTGCATTTATTTTGTGTAATGGTGAGTTTTGATAGCACCTACCCCAATTTAAGGTAGTTTTCAAATTTTATTTTGGTTCTTTATTATTTATTTTAGAGTAATCATATTATTAAAAGAAAATGATAACATGTGCTCTTAGAGCAAATGTTAACTATACTATGAATAAAAATAATATAATTTTACATGAAAATTTGTATAATATAAATGTTATAATTTAATTATTTTTATTTAAAATGCGTAAATATACTAAGATATGCGTTAAATGACCCATTTTAAAATTAGCTTAAAAAACAATATTTATTTTAATAATATAAATTATTTTAAAAATAAAACTACAAACTTTTAAAATTTTATATTTATTTTAATTATATAGGAGGTCGTTTAATTGTGTAAATTATCTTATTTATAATTATTTCATCGTAAATTAATAAATTTTAAATCGTTTCATTTCCAAAAAAAAAAATTGTTGCGTAATTTTTTTTTCATAAACTTATATGATAGTTATAAGTTACATAATTTTAATTATATATCTATATTTTCTTATTTAATATATTATTTATTAACTTAAATTTATAATTTTAAATATTAAATATTAATTAACTTTTACAATCAAAATATTTAAATTAAATAATTATAAATAATATAATTTATAAATTAAAAGACAATTAAACAGATTTTAAATAATTACTTTGACATTGTTGTTTTCTGAAAAAGCAAAACAATCATTAACCATAATAAGAAAGTGGGCCCGGTAGTGCATGGACGATGGTCAGCTTACAGAGAGACAAGAATAATAATAATATAGTAAACGAAAGAAGGAAAAACAAATATGGTGGTCAGGCCTAATAATAATAATAGGTGCGCCCATGTGAATCTGTTACAGCGAAAGGTGGCGAGTGGGTACCACATCTCCACCGCTCTTTGACTCCAAATTTCAAAAAGGTATGTTATGCAATTTGGATAATGCATATTAGGATTGGCGGCAACTTCACAATATTATATTCATAATAATTCTTAATATTCTTATATATAATTTTATAAAAATAAATAAGTAAATGAGAAATTAAAAAATAATTCTTAATACTTTTATATATAAATTTATAAAAATAAATAAGTTGTAAGTAGCTCCTTTATAATTATATTCAAATTAAAAACACATTATTATTTTAAACTAAATAAAAGATTTTATCCACAATTTGTTTTAGTCACAAGTACAATTTTTAAATTTTTGTTCACTAAAAAGATATACTCTAATTTTTTTAATGGTTAATTATATCTTTAATACAATTTTTTATTTCTTTTTTACCATTGATAGTTGTTAAGTCTCACCGACTACTTCTGCCCCCATCGTCTACCGGAGCTTCGACAGCAACTCCAAAGCTCCGGCAACCATTATCATACTTCAAACAAAGGCACAAGAGTTTCGGCGAGAATTTTTATATACTGCAAAAACAAATTTGCACTTGAATTTATATTTTTTATTGCTTGTACAAAAATTTATATCTTAATTTGTCTACGAATTGGTACAAAAACATATTTGTACTAAAATTTATAAATTAGTTGTTTACGAATTTAGTGCAAAAACAATTTTGCACAAAATAAATTATCATAAGTTGTTTAATAATTTAGTGCAAAAATAGATTTGTACTAAAATATGTATCATTTGTTACTTGCTGATGTAAAGCAAAAAACGAATTTATACTAAAATCTTTATCATTAGTTGATTGCGGAATTAGTGCAAAAACATATTTGCACTAAAAATATATCATGAGTTACTTGAAAATTTAATGGAAAACAAATTTGTACTAAAATATGTATCATTTGTTTTGCTTGCAAATTTAGTACAAAAATAGATTTGCACTAAAATATGTATCATTAGTTGCTTGCGGATTTAGTGCACAAACATATTTGCAGTACCTATGCCGAAACTCTGCCGCAGGGCCGGCCCTGGGGCAGGGCAGGCAGGGCGACCGCCCAGGGCCCAAAAATAAGAAGGAGCACCAATTTTTTTGTATATGTATATATATATATATATAACATAATATAACAAGTATATGTTAAAAAATATTAAATAAATAAAATATCTTTCCAAAAATCTTTATTTAATAAGGTAACTTTCCAATAAAATGACGCAAATTTTCAAAGTCAGTCTCTTCGTTTTCGCCTATTTTTCATTGACCAAAATTAAGAAAAACAGACCTATGCCTATTCTTTTATTATTCTTCAATCTTCAGCTTTTCCTTTTACAATTTTCTATTGCCCTCTTAGCCTCATTTTAGAGCATCTAGAAGCTTTTTGGAAGATGAAAATGCACATGAAGGTTGAAGATGTAGCACACAAGTGCTTGAATTACCGTTGTATTCGTTTTGAAGATATGTAAACTCGTACATTTTGAAATGAAGTTTGTAAGCACTTTCAATTTTTAATTGTAATGTATTTTTGGTGGAATACAAAAATTAATTGGTTTTTTTAATATATAAAAAATTAATATATTTATTATAAAAGGGGCATTATTTTATAATTTTGCCCAGGGCCTAAAATAGGCCAGGACCGGCTCTGCTCTGCCGGAACTCCAGTACCTATGCCGAAACCCCAGTGAGGTTATAATGCTTCGGTAATAATTACCGGAGTTTCGGAGGGAGAAGTAGTGGTGGTTGTGGCCGGTAGTGACTATTATTTTTTAAGAAAAAAATAAAAGAAACGGATAAATGGTATTTTCAGTAAAAAAATAAAAATAAATAAGTGCCCCTATTTTGGAATGAAAATGTAAGGTATCATTTCTTTGATATAATTATAAATAAAACCCTTTTAACCTATTGCCTCTATATATATATTTTGAAAATAAAATGATAATAGGGGTAAAAAGAAAAAAGAAATACTAAAGTAGATGAATTTATTGTGCACTCAAAATGATAAACAATTTATACATGACACATACAAAAATCAAAATGAAAACATGTACAACTATAAATAACTCAAATATAGACTAAACTATTGACACAAAACATATATGACTATAGATATTACACCCTAATAGTTATTAGGGTATAAAGGGACAAAACTATTATTACTTTTTCTTTTGGTTAAATTAGGTTGTGTCCGAGTCAGTTTTTGTGCAGCTGGACTAATCCTCCTCGCAACTTAGACTACGTTTACATTCACTGCTGGCCACAAAATATTTTGTGGCTGCCAAAATTCAACGTGGGGAGCTCCCAATCAACTCAAAGCTGAATCCAGTGCGATAACCGCTAAGCCAAGTCTGCTGGTTAACCAAAAATTGATTGATACAATTAGTAAGGCCTTTTTATTATCCGGTTTCTTAGTTTGAAATTTTTTAGAATGCAGTTACTCACTTTGTTTTCTTAAAAATAAAGTTCACTTTTTTATAGTCTATATTTCTGACAAGAATATAGATACTATAAATACTATACGGTGAATCTATTCTCAGCGTAAATATTAGAGATATTAAAAAGAAGTATTTCTAATAGTCGCATCATTTTAAAAACAGTATCCATAGGGACCCTGCTTTAAAAGAAAATTGAGGGAATTAGGGTGAAAAGTTGTACCGTAAAATTTGGCAATTGTATATTGCTTAGCAAAACAAAAGTTTGCTTTCCTTAGTGTCTCCTGTAGTGAAACTTGTATTCTATTGGTTGACAACATAATAAATTACTAAAATGAGTTGTATTATCCAAACCAAAAATAATTCTCTATTATAGTAAAAACAGGTGGCATATCCTATTTTAATAATTCAATTGAAGGGATACAGATGGGGATGAACACAAATTAATTGTAAATTCGAGAGTAGTCTTTCTCAGTGATGGAGGCTAGTGAATTAGTTGAAAGGTAGTGGTTGTTAGATTATGATGTTTGTTCACGGCAAATCAACTACATGATGCCTAATAATGAACACTGGCACTAATGTAATTGTATTTGTTTATTTATTGAGTAATGTCAAAGTGTGTCTGCTGCTGCTGCTTTTTTCCTTTTATGTTCTCACGCCACATTGAATGCAGGATTAATTTCCGTTACTACTAATTATAATAATTTTGTACATGTTAAAATTTGAACTCAATATTTCCTCTAACCATTTGTTCCAACAAATACCCGGTGATCAACAAACTAATAGATCACCTTTAGTTGTTTGTGTCTACAGGCTTTAAGGCACACGGAAGGGTTCTTAAAAATTAGAAAAGTAATGTCTTTGAATTTGGACTAATATAATTACTTCTTTCTTTCTTTGTTGACGAATATCATAATATAATTAATTAGTTTCAGTAAACTAATTATTGCTCTAAAATATATATATATATATATTGCTCTTTTATCTGTTTTTGTGGTATGTCTTGGACTTGGGCTAGGGCTAGGGCTAGGGCTACACCTAACTTTCGAAGCCCCCTAAGAATGGGCCTTTATAATCTCAGTTGACCCATTAAATTTTTTATTACTATCAGTGAAAGGCCCATATATAAATGTCAATAATATCCTGCATATCACTTTGTCTGAAACTTGAAACCTTTGTAAACAAGTGCCACGTGGGTATACATGCATGGCTTCCACGTTGGCTGCCACGTGTAGAGCTCAAAATCTATACACCAACCTAAGCCTTATACCCACGGGAGATGATTCCCACCGAAATTGAACCTCTCCGCAAAGAAGAAAAACTAAAGAACCCTCACAACACCAACATAAGAAAAAGATGATTCCCACCGAAATTGAACCTCTCCACAAAGAAGAAAAATAATCCAAAGAACCTCAAAAACCTTTGTTACAATAACATTACACTACAAGCTTCTGTTCCTTGTATTAAAAGTTTAAAACTTGCATAACTTCTTTAATCTATCTTTCAAAATGTCTGATCCAACTCCATCTCCACCACCGCCACCACCAGCAGCAGTAGCAGAAGGTGAGCTCCACAGCAAACAACCACCGCCGCCACCACCAGGTAAGCTCCAAAGCAAACCCATCTCTCTCTCTCTCTCTCACAAAATATTAACAGTGGACTTGTTTTGGTTTGGCAGACAGAGATATAGTGAGGGATGTATTTCAATGGAGGAGGAAAAAACTTAGTATATTTGTTCTGCTGGTGGCAACAGCAACATGGGTAGTGATGGAAATTTATGACTACAACTTCATTCCCGTGGTTTCCTATGTGGGCATGGCCATTTCTGCCTCGTTGTTCATCTGGGCCAGTATTCTTAGGGTTATGGGCAAGTAAGCTTCTCTTATCTATATAAGACTAATGGTGCACTTAAATTAGGCTCATGCACTTAAGTTTTATTAGCTACTCCCTCTGTCCTCTCAGGGTTTTCTTGTGGGAACATCCCAAATTTAGAAGTCTAGTTTCCTTCTTCTTGGGCCATAACCTGTGTACCCAGAGTCGAAATTGTAAATAAATTTTGCGCTCATATCATTGACAACAAAAACCAGAAGAAAAATAAATAAAACTACGGTTGTTTTAATGGTAGAGGCTAAAACTATTAGAATAGGTAATAAATATGATAAATAAGGATAAATTGATCAGTGAAGCTGCACCATGATCTTTCATGTTGTACTTTACCTTGGCAAGAACACAATTGTGACAAAGGGAGACTGTAAAAGAGGACAAAAAAATATGACAAACTAAAGCCTTGGAAGATTACAAAAATATACCATGTCTGCCCCTCGCCGTTAAGAGTCCACGTTTGACTTTCGAATTTTTGGAACTTGTTTCTTAGGGTGAGTTTTTGTGCTTTCACTGTTTTCTAAAATGGATTCTTAATTTGGGACATCCCAAAAAAGAATTGTGGACTCTTAATCTGGGATGGAGGGTTTAAATAATGTATAAACACAATTTGACAAGGGGGGCTGTGGAAGAGGACAGAAAAATTGAACAAACTAAAGCCTAGGACAAGGAATAAAAATGTTTGTAAATTCAGTCCCCATCTTTTTGACTGCACAGGAGGCTGAAGTGTATTTTCTTTTATCTATAATTTCAAATCTCTAAATTTGATAATCTTAGCAATTGTTTGGCTGGATATGAAATGATGTATGCTTTGCAGAGAGACACCAAGCCTATCAGCACTTGAAATTCCAGAACAGACAGCTATAGAGATGGGGCATTCAGTTACAAAATGGATTGAAGAGGGAATACAATGGATGTTTCGAATTGGTGCTGAGGGAGAATTGTTTGTCTTTGCTGGAGCTGTAGTTGCATTGTGGTTATTTTCCCATGTTGCAAAATTCTGTGACCTGCTTAACCTCCTCTACATAGGTAACATTTTTTACGTGGCAGTACACTAGACACAGTGGCAATATATAAGCACCATATAAGCCCAACACATGGACTTCGCCAGGTTTTCGACTTTTCATCCCCTCTGGACGAGTGGTGGCTCCCATAAGGAGCATCACAGAATGGATCTAGCGTAAGAGCACCAAGTATCTTGTCCGCCATGTGAGTTCCTTGCAAGGGCAGACACATCTCATTTAGTGCTTTAATATCCAGCCAGTCTAGCCTAATTAAGTGTCAATATATATTAGCACTCCACTCAAAAAAAAAAAAAAAAAACATGGATCCTTACTTGATTAGTTGACATTTTGAGCTTAGGATACAAAATTTGTTTGTGTAAGAAAGTTGACTCACGACATTCCTTTTTTCTGGTGCTTGTCACAGGGATTGTGGTGGGGATGACTGTGCCAGCAATATATATGAGGTATGAGCACAAGATAAAGGAGTACAGGAATCGCATAAGGGTGCAGTGTGAGAGGCTTTACGATATGATTAACG
This sequence comes from Lonicera japonica, assembly GCA_021464415.1. Lineage (NCBI taxonomy): Eukaryota > Viridiplantae > Streptophyta > Magnoliopsida > Dipsacales > Caprifoliaceae > Lonicera > Lonicera japonica. Next base: position 11,901,785 of record CM038469.1, read on the forward strand.
AGAGGGTTGTACAGAAAGTGAAGAATATGGCAGTAGGAAAGAAAAAGGAGAGGAAGGTTGAGTAGTTATTGTTGTTTTTCAGTTCTTTACTAGCGGTGGTTATTTTCTTCGAAAGCATTGTTTATATTCGTTAATAGCCTCGACTTGGTAGTTAACAACTGCTTCATTAATTATGCTTTGCATGACGTTGGTGCACACTTAATACTTTTGTATATGGGTTCCAAATGTGTGTTAAAAGGGAAAATGCTAATATGAACTTCCTTTACTAACACAAAAATGGTCTATTCTTAATATGAACATTGTTTCCAACTAAACACTGCGAAAAGCATGAATTTCAGGGTTGCTAGTTTTCTAAGGGCTTTGGGCCTTCACGTATAGTACGCTATAGAAGCTTGTACAATTTTGAGCAGGTGAAGATTGTTGCAACAAATCTGGGCTCTTGCAATTACTCTTGTCTCTATTTCACCATTTATTAGGGACCTGTTTTTATGGGAATTCGGTTGTGACTACTTATGACCAGTTAAAAACACAAAAGTATTGGGTTATTTACGATCTATTTTGAACACGACTTTTTTGTGGGAGTACTCAAACTAGATGACAATGATCAATGCATACTCAAATACCTATTACCATATGAGAAAATCATCATATTATCTGCAAACGCAGGCAACATAACTAAAAGATTACCTGCAGGCATAAGCCATCTTAACGTCGATGAATTCAAGCTTGCGAGGAGGATCTCAGCAGCTAGATCCTTGAACCCCTTTATGACTTGAAGAAAAACAGAAGACCTCATCAGCTTCAATGAAAAAACAAGGATGCGCTCATAAAATTTTCTTTATGCCGAAACTATGATCCAGGCCCAGCAGCTCAACCATAAAAGTGAAGTTGAAAAGGAATGAACTTCGCTGCAGTAACTGAAGGTTACTGCTCATTCCGATAGGATGATAATTGTTATAGATTTGCCTATATCTAACGTTCTCTGTGAATATCATGTTTCCATAAACTCGATCAACCCCAAAATTGAGTAAACTCGAAAACGCCACCATCATGAAGGTTTCTAGCAGGTCGTACTTTTCATGTTCACATATTTCACCTTGCAGAGACATTCACCAGTATACAAAGAAGGATCAACAACCTTCTTACTTCCTGAGCTAAGCCATCATTTCAGCAGGAATCCCAGAAACCAACTTTTTATGAGGAGTTCCCACTCCATATCATCCTAACATTGTACGGAAACTTTTTTGTGGATCTCATACCCTTCTTTGTCTTTCGAAATCAAGCAGAAATTTCAATGGACTAACTGGCCAGAATCACCAGTAGTCTTTACAGGAACAGCTCCCACCCTCGAAACAATGGAACCGACTTGAATCCCTCACAATTATTTTTCTCTCAACAATCTTTGAGATAAACTTAATTGCAGTATGACAGTCGACACAAGTTCTTAAATTTTTATACACTTTTACTGTCATTCCTGGTGAAGTAGCAATGATTCCAAACACCACTGCAAGCTTTTCGCTATGATAGGAGAGATTTTGCTCCTTTTGCTCCTCTTCCACATCATGGAGCACATAATCCGTCTTGGGTACACAGCCTTCTTCTTTCATCCTTTTAAGAAGCTTCGCAAAAAATTCGTATATCTCCCCAGATCTTGGGTGAGATGTATCCCCGACCAAGAAAACATGAACTTTTCCCTTGATTTCAGTCCAACTCAAACCTGGTGTTTTGGTAACTCCTCTTTCATCCATAATCTTTCTGATTTTTGATACTTCATCCCACTTACCAGCTGCAGCATAGATGTTAGCGAGAGTAACATATGTAGCTGCATTCTCAGGCTCTATTTCAAATAATGCATCAGCTGCTTGTTTTGCCAGTTCAAGGTTTCCATGAATTCTGCTTCCGCCTAGCAAGGAAGCCCACAAAAACTTATCAGGTTTCATTGGCATTTTTTTGATAATATCTTCGGCTTCTCTGAATCTACCAGCCCTACCCAAGAGATCAACTACACAAGCATAGTGATCTGCAGTATGTGTTAGTCCATATTTCTCCTTGATTGAGAGGAAATATTCAAGCCCTCTGTCAACTAAACCAGCATGAGTGCAAGCAGAAAGAACCCCAATAAAAGTAATGTGATCAGGCTGAGTACCAGCTTCGAGTAGCAACTCAAATAACTTAAGAGCTTCAATGGGCTGCCCATTCTGAGCATACCCATTGATCAGAGACGTCCATGAAACCAAATCCGGTCGGGGTATCCATTTGAAAACCCTGTCAGCAATCTCAATGTTCCCACACCTGGAGTACATATGAACAAGAGCACTTGCTGCAAATGAAAATGGATTAAACCCAATACGCATCATGTACCCGTGTACCTGTTTACCCAAATTCTCTGCAGAACGATAAGCACAAGCATTCAAAACCCCAGCAAAAGTAAACTCATTAGGTCTAATCCCTGACTTCAACAAATCTGAGAACAATAAAAACCCATCTTCAATTTTTCCATCCTCAAAGTACCTACCCATGATTGCTGTCCATGAAACAATGTCTCTGTTCAAAGTCCTGTCAAATATGTGCCTAGCTTCGTATATACTCCCACATTTTCCATACATATCAGATAAGGCACTCCAAACCACGGCATCAGAATCCAACCCAGTCCGCACAATATGACCATGAATCTCCTTCCCAAGATGTAAAGATTGGATTGCAGCGGATGCTGCAAGAGCACTAGAAATTGTGAACTTATTGCACTTCAAGTTATCTTCTCTCTGCATTAGTCTATACAACTCTAATGCCTCATTAGGCCTGTCATGCCGAACATAACCCGAAATCATCGCAGTCCAAGAAAAATTATCCCTTTCGGGCATTTCATCAAACAGTTTCCTCGCTTCATTAACATGTCCTAATTTTGCGTACCCAGATATCATAATATTACTAGAACACAAGTCTTTCTCAGACATTTCATCAAACACCTTCTGGGCATCAATCAAACTATCACATTTACAGTACATTTCAAGAAGGCGATTGGAAACAAAAGCACCCGGTACAAAACCAGATCTTTTGATGTGAACATGTACTCTCTTGCCCTCCTGAAGAGCTCGTTGTTGAAGGCAGAATTGTAGAAGTGTTGAATATATTGCAGCAGAGGGACGGTCCAAAAGATCCAGTATTTGTACTGCTTCTTTCAAACGCTTTTGGTGGCATAGAACATCAATGGCTTCTTTGAATTTCTTGTCCTCGCATAAGCTTTTAATGAGCCTGTTGTTGTTTTGTGAATTGAAGGATGGTTTTTGAAGAGGAGGCTTCTGTTTCAAAGGGAATTGAGGAGAAGAAGTGATGATCCTTTCATTGTGGAAAAGATGTGCAGAATGACGACTTACGAATCTGAGTATTGTTCGAAGATGGGATTGTGCTGATTTCATATCTTCCGGAAGGTGGCGGCAAAACGGTCACTACTCACGGTGACAACGATTCGCAGCTATATTGAATTCTTCCCGAGTTCAAGGATCTTTTTCATAAAAATTAAAAATTTGCAAAAAAAAAAAAAAAAAAAAAATTTGGAAATTATCGAAAGCACTTTGGAAATGGGTGTTGCTATTTGACCGCAAAGTTTTATTTTGTTCTATTCCATTTCTTAGTTTGAATTAGTGGAGTCGTTAGAAAAACCTAAACAAATGAATTAAATTAATTTGTTATAATTTAAAAAAATTTAAATTGAAATTAAAATTAAAATTCGAAACCGATTAATTTAGGTCGGTTTGGGTTCGGGGTTCAGGTTACCCGAATTGAACCGAAAAAATTAAAATCTTGTAGCTCTAAAAGGTTGATGGTGGTTTCCTTTATACTTCCCCTCTATTTCTCTCTCTATAAAATATTTCGTCTTTAAATCTCTCTATTGATCGGAAAGTGAAATGAGAAAGGGTCTTTCTTGACTTCAAATGGTTAATAGTGAACTACTTATGAAAGGAATTGTGATAGTAGCATGATCAGATTTGATGCTCCCTTTATGTGGTAAAGTGAAAAATATACACATATGTATATATTAGGGGTGTGCAGAAAACCGAAAAAACTGAAAAACTGAACTGGCCCAAATCGAGCCGAACGGAGCGATTTTTCAAGTTTTGCAGTTCGGTTCGGTTAAGATATCGGACAACCGAAATAGGTCGATTCAGTTATCGGTTTTTTGGTGTATAAAATCGACAAAAACCGAACCAACTAGTACGCTTATTACATTTTTATTGGTTTTGTGTATTTAATTAATGAGCTATTTTCTTTAAAATAATATAGGTTAAAAATTAAAAATAAATTCCAATAATAATAAATGTTTAAGAAAAGAAAATGCATAAATAATCAATAAGAAAATAAGGCCCAAGAGATAGAATAACATATAAAAAAAGTCCAAATATTATAAACCCATGGCCCAAAATACTAATTTAAGCCCAAGGTCCAAACCGACAAAAACTGACCGTCCAAATCGACCCTGGCCGGTTTTAGCCGCTTTAACGGTTCAGTTCGGTTGAACTTAAGCGTAAAACCGAAAAGTCAATTCGGTTGACCGTTTAACCGCTCGGTTCGGTTAACCGAACCGTGCACACCCCTAGTATATATATTTTCCTATTCAAGTAGTTATAAATAATACTTATAGTTTTGATATTGGGGCCTAATAAGCATTCAATAGTTAAAATATCTAAAACTACATCCCTTTATTAATTTGTGATATTAGTGATATTACAAATATCACTAATTCAGAATCCAAAGTAATATATATATATATATAATTCATCCTTGAACAGAAGGGTAGTTTTCAGATTATTCACTTTGAAGTCAATTCTTATGTACCTCTCAACTGGTTGTCAAAATTTAGCGGACCCTCCCCCCAATTCTTATTATTCACTTGAAGTCAAATCCTAGTCCAGTTTTTAACTAAAGTTTTAGCTATATATATATATATATAAAAGAAAAGAAAACCAAATTAGACCAAACAGGACAGAAATCGAATAATTTGGGAGGGTTTGGGTTCCTTAAGTATGAAAACTGAAACCAAACTATGAAGTTTAAGGTACCCCAATCTCCACCTTGACCGAAACCGAAAACACCCCTAGTTTTAATTCATTCGCTGATTATGTCTACTTGCTAATACTCAACGATAAGCACTCTTATTTGACAATACTATATTTAACTCATATATAAAGAATGTATGTTTATTCATTTACGTATGCATTGAATTTTTTTTGTATTCGTCACTTAAGCAACGAGTAATCATAACTCATTTACTGCATATGTAGTGAAAATGTCTTTTTGCTTGCCACTTACTTGTTGACCTTAAAGTCAATTAATCTTATTTTGATAATTACAATAAGTTAATATTGTGTTATTTAACTCGGTTGTTCATTGATAATAGCCACTTTAACCGAAACATCTTCCGACCAAGTGTAACTTCAAACCGAAGTAATCATATTCTTACATAAGCTCTGCAAATGCCATTATTCACAAGAAATCTATTTTAGAGATTCACATATGCTATACAAAGTCAAGAATGATCTCAATATGCTCTACAAGCTATTAAGAACAAGAAAGAATCAAGAACTTCAATCAAGTGAAGATACGCTCAAGAAAATCAAGCATCACGAAGACTCGAAGTATTTATAAATTAAGTGAGTACTTAGATTTTATGTAAAAGATATCATTGATCATTTATATAGCTCATACAATGATTTAACCTTGTCAAGATTGATCAAAACTAGTTTTTACTTTGAAAACAATTTTTACCGAAAACTAGGCTTCTTGGAAAATTCTCTATAAATTCATATGAATGAATTTTGTTACAAAAACTATTTTAGAAGTCTTAGAAAACTATTTTTGACATTCTCCAAGCATTACAATCAATTTCGGAGACAAATTGCAAAAATCGAAAAACGCACCAAACCTCCCCACTCCAGAAGCATGTAGTCGACTACATGGTTAATGGGGGTAGTCGACTACACCATGTAGTCGACTACATGGTCTCTGAGGGAGTCGACTACAAGGCTAACTATAGCCGTTAGAACTTTTTCTAAAGTCCACTTTTGGCCCATTAATTTATTTTTTCTCCTCAAACGGCTATAAACTTTTTTCACCTATATATATGAGTTCTAAGACTCATTTTAAACTACTTGAATGATCTTACAAATCCATATTTCATATATTTACATTATTCAAGTTTGAAAGCTAAGGCATTGATCAATCTTTTCATTCTTAGAGCTAATATTCATTGATCAATTTTGATATCTCTTAGTGTGAGCTTCATTTGTAATTTGATATACACGAGAGCTGTTGTACATTGGTGTTTGTCACCAAAACTTGTTCAAATCATTTTTGTGAGAGGTGTATCTCATAGAATTAGCAAGAGGGATTTCTTGTGAGAGTATTGAAGGTGTTTTCAATACTTGTAAGAGTGTGTGAGAAGAATACACTTGTAGTGGTTTGGTCTTCACCCGGAAGGAGATCGGTTATAGTGGAAATTCTCGGGGAACTAACCGAGCGCGGATTAGGGGGAACAAGCCGAACCGTGTGGACAAAAAATCTTCGACTTTGATCGGTTCTATCTTTCTATCTCTTGCTATATTATATTGTGATATTTGTTCTTTGTGCTTGGAATTATCTTTGTTATTATTTGCTTGATAAATATAGACATAATATTTTTAAATTGTTTTAAAAATACAATTAAGTTTCAAAATCCCTATTCACCCCCCCCCCCCCCTCTAGGGTATTTTCCGACCTACATACTTGATTTGTATCCAACAACTATGTGTGCATTGAGTCATTACATATACACCGAGCCAATATAGATTTGCGGGATGTCAATCTTGAAGTTTTTTTAGTTTATAATGTAATTAAGTAAAAGTTAATGCGCAAATAACAATGGATGTTCTTGTTTACACCCACCAAATTATTCTTTTCACCATACCTTATTTTGGAAAATATACTAAAAAAATTCATTTTCTTATATCCAAACAAGCCCTTCATTTTCTCATCTCAAACCTACTTGGATGAATCATAGTTCTCGCTGAGTCTCTGATTTTCCTCGGAACTAAGACTTCTCACTTTTGAATTTCAACTTCATCGTGTTCCAATTCCCCGATTGCAAATTGTAATTTCTTATTTCCATCTTCTATAATTCATAACCTACAGGAGATGGTTTATATGGCTTTGGTTTTAATTTTCTACACCCTCTATTAACATTAAAGAGTTAATCAAAATCCAAATGAACTATATAACATAAACAAAATCTAGATGTTCCCAACAACTTAACTGGTTCCTTAATTCTTCATTTCTTTAATAACAAATTGGCTAGGATTTATCTAAAAATATATCAAATCAATTACAATTCTCTCAATATATTTGGAATAGGAATTTCCCTAAAAAAAATACCCTCAATTCTCAATTACAAGCCCCTTGGTGGATTGTTATTTCTCTAAAAATCTCAATACAAGTCCCTCCACATTTAGGAGTTTTCTGAAAAAATGTGTTCGCTGATATGCAGAAGATTAAAGGTTCAAAATTACTTTATTATTTCAATGAAAACATATAACATAATTTGAAGGTTGGGTATATAGTTTTATAAGGCTCTGTTTGGCATTTAAAAAATAAGCGGGGTGAGTTAAAAAGCTATTTTAAAATCTAGTAGGTGCATCTCAAAACACCCATAACAATTCCCTTGTAAATTTACATGGGTCATTCAAATATAATCTTAACCGCGTGGGTTCTCCTCCAAAATAACTAATCCAAATTGTTAGTTACTTTCATTACACTCCCATGAATACTATGATTCAACAGTAGTCGTTTTAATTGACATCACTCTGACTCTTCTCAATGCCTACCAAAACTTCCCCATTACGATATTGATATGGATATTCGGATCATTACATGTGGTCTAGTGGTAAGGGTACTCATTATTAAAGTTTAGATTCAAGCCTTTCTAAAGCATGTAGTAATGTTAAACCTAGACAATGTTTACACAGTTATGACCCAATGTGTCAAATATGGGTCCAACTAAGTAACACTTTATAGAAATGCGCTAGATTTATCATTCAATATAAATAAAAAATACGCCTAATCTTTTAAAGTTCCTTCTTGCTAAATATTGTGTTATAGAGACTCGTAAAATTCTTTTCCAGTCAAAGGGTTTGGCTAGGTGTATACATCGAGCTTGGGAAGCTTACTATTTATCGATTAAATTAAAATTGCTTAACTTATTAATTTAACCAAGCTTAGGAAGCTTATTATTTGCCGGTTAAGTTAAAATTGTTTAACTTATCAATTTAACCGAGCTTGGAAATCTTATTATTTACCAGTCAAGTTAAAACTGTTTAACTTATTAATTTAACCAAGCTTTAGAAGCTCATTATTTGCTGGTTAAGTTAAAATTGTTTAACTTATCAATTCAACCAAGCTTAGAAAGCTTATTATTTAGTTAAGTTAAAATTTCTTAACTTATTAATTTAATCGAGCTTAAGAAGCTTACTATTTACCAGTTAAGTTAAATTTGTTCGACTTAGTAATTTAGCCGAGCTTGGGAAGTTTACTCTCTACCAATTAAGTTAAATTGTTTAACTTACCAAATTAACCAAGCTTGGAAAGCTTATTATTTATGAATTAAGTTAAAATGTTTAACTTAGCTCATGGAGCTTATTTCATCACAGACCAAGACAAGAAAAAATGCATTCATTAACAGAATTAAAAAAATTTCCATGAAGAATTTATAGTTCAATACAAGTGACTACGCTCAGAAAGTGCGAAGTATTACACCCAAGTGCAGGCAGTTAAGTTATAGTATACTTGGAAAAATCCAAGGTTGAACCACAGTACATGTGAAGGTAAGGAACATATTTCTCTAGTTATCTCTATCAGGGGAAAAATGGGAAAAGAAAATAAAAGATGATTGAAATGAGGAATAGGAAAGAAAAAATTAAATTAAATTAAACTACTAACTAACTTAAACTAAAACTAAAAGCAAATCTAGTCCCAGGATGCAAAATTAAAAGAGAATCCACAAGCGTAAGTTTTCTACCTAAAAGGCTTCCTAAATGTACTAGGGAAACATGCAATTGAACTAAAAATAAATAAATTAAATAAAACATCGTACTAATTAAATAAATCAGAATATTAAATGAACTTAACTTAACGAGAAACAAATATTAGGGGTCTTCGTAGTTAGGGAGTACGAAACTAGTCTAATAAGGTAATCCAAATCTAAGTTTAAATAAGATTTTTTACTAAGATTCAGCTCTTAGACCTTCCAACCATCCAATTATATTGCTACTACAAGTATATCATAGCCCATGCATGAAAAAGACTATATAGACTATCTTTAAGCAATAGAATTCGATAGTGAAACTTTTGACTTTGAAAAAGTGTAATTTGAAACCTAGTATTGCTAGTGCGTGAAAAAAAAATAGTCCAAGTTGATTATACTTTCAAAAAATCAGTAGCTTAACACTTTCCTAAGGTTTGAATATGTTTGAATGTGGTTCAAATCAAATATGTCTTAAAAAAAATACCGAAAGTCAAAACTAGCACTTTTTCGACACTTATGTGAATAAACACCAAAACAGTGCCAAATCAGCCAATTCACTTAAGAAACTAACCTAACTAATTATAAGATAAAAACCGTTCTCAAATCATCCATGTTAGGATTTTGAAAAAAAAATCCGTGAATTGTGTTTTTCGATTCTTAATCAAATATAATTTATGAGCTAACTTATGGAAATATATTTTTAAGGCATGCAAAGATAAGAACTACTCATACATTTAGTTTTTGATCCATAACCAATAGAAAAATTAGATTCAAACATAAATTGGATTACATTCAAAGATTAAGTTCGCATATTTCATTACAGATCCCTAACTAACATTTAGTTAAATATATTCAAATTAAACAAGCAAACAAACATATAAATCATTAAAAATAGAAGAAAAATACCTAAGAACATAGAAAATCAAATTTGAAAACTTTTGGCTTTGGAATTACTCAATTGCGATTTAAAACGAAGATTTTATACTTAAAATGGTAAACGAATTCAAAAACCAACATAAATTGAAGAAATTCGATTAAAACCCTAAAAATTCTAGAAAATTAGATTACTAATAATGAACAAAGAATCACATATAAATATCTTGAAAAAGCAACAAAATATTTGAATACGAAACAAAAAACAAGCATATAACGATCGAAAAATAAAAAACCAAAAATTTTGATCTAGAAACCCTAGGATCAGCCCCTAAAACGTGGTTTTAGGGTTGATTCCAGAATATATATGATATTTTACAACTAATCTATGATTATCAAATCAAATAAACAATCAAAAGCAATCAAATTAAAAGAAAAAGAAAAACTAGGGTTTACCCGGTACGCGATTGAGCCTTAAATTGAAAACTGAATTGAGCGATGAATGAATGTTGAATATACTGATGTTCCAGCCTTCAAATATAATAAATAAACTAACCTAACAATTGTTTTGAAGAAAAAACCTTCAAATATAATAAATAAACTAACCTAACAATTGTTTTGAAGAAAGAAAAGAAATTAAAATCACTCAAGTTTGATCGTCATATTCAGCGCAAAAGCTCCCAAGAACGTTACGGTAAATCTCTGCCTCTCTACTAATCAATTCTAAATTATTGTGTACCTTAAAATATGAAATATATGACTTTTTATATAGTACACAAGTGTCTCAAGTCGTGGTATTAGTAATCCTTGAAGAAACGGGCCAAAACATGGCTTAAAATTGAATTTGGGCCTAAAATTTTGCCCATTTTCTTTATGGTGCATTCTTATTTTGCACATAACTTTTTGTTTTGAACTCCGATTGACACATTATTTTCTCCTACGTGTAGCTAATTTAATTCTCTAAAATTTCTATTTCTGGAGATTTCTTCAAATTTCTATTGTAAAAAAACTTTGATCAGTTATAATTTCGAGCTTCTTACGGCAGTTCTTGGTTTTCTTCAAAAACTTCATGAATCAATTCAATTGAGCTTCTTTCCTCTTAGAATCACTCTTGAACATTTGCATTCACTTCACTAATGCTTGGAGACTTGATTTTCTCTTATTGTTAGTACGTTTGGGGTAGTTTGAGAAGTTTTCCTCACCTCGGGCCTCGGAATGGGGTTTGACTTCTTCTTCGGGCCTTCCTCTCATACTTTTCCGCTTTCAACCTTCTATCTTGCATATAACCTCAATTGCTTAACCACTTTAGGCCTGCAAAATGGCTTAGTAACACAAAAATACAATGCAGTTTCTTTTTTTGATGCTTAAACTGAATTTACATACAATTCTCGATTTTAGATAGTAATTATAAGCTAATTGAGCCTTGTTTTAGGGATAAGAAATGCAATTTCTGGGCTCAATCAACAAGTCCAAAAAAAAGGCCTAATCTACTTGGATAGCAGGGTCATGGTCGCATGTATCTTCCACATTGCCTCTAGTGGTGGCACCTCCAACATCGCCATCTATGTCAGCTGAGGCTTGCTTTCTTCCTCCTCCATTAACAATGCTTGGGAAGCTTATTCTCTACCAATTAAGTTAAATTTTTTAATTTACCAAATTAACTAAACTTAGAAAGCTTATTATTTATGAATTAAGCTAAAATGTTTAACTTATAACTAAGCTTAGGGAGCTTATTTCATCACAGACCAAGACAAGAAAAAAGGCATTCATTGGCAAAATTGAAAAGATTACCAAGAAGAATTTATAGTTCAATACATAATAAGAAATTTAGATTTTGAGAGAGAGTGGGGAGGGGAAGGGGGAGAGATAAAGAGAGAGAGAATGTTGAGTAAAATTCTTAAAGGAATTAGAAATCCATCTGAATCTCTAGGTAAGTGAGAAGATTTCAAGATGAATTTTTATGTATAAAAAGGCTTTACAATCCACCAAAATTCACCACTAATTGAAATTCTACTAAGTCATTAGACTTTTGAATACCATAAGATTTAGATGAATTTTTTAAAATCTCAATTGAATACATCATGATTTTAAAAGACTTTTTAAAATCTCAATTGAATACCCATAAACTTTAAAAATCTATAAAAATACACCCCCCTTAGGATTTAAGAAGTATAAATAAATCATGCCCATATGTAGTAATTAATTAAATCTTTTATCAATATATCAAATATTTCAATAATTTTCTCTTTTTTCTTGTGAATTCAAGAAGTTAGGTAGATGATGATGGTCTTTTTCCTTTAAACTCGTTTCCATGCATTTTGCATCAAGTGGTATCAAAGGTGGATTCACCTTTAACGATGTTTTCTTGTGTTACGATTAGCAACCCTCCTATTGACGTCGATAGTAAGAGCCATCTTTACGTTCATCAGGGATCATTTGTCGAGGATTTGCCTTATTACTTTTTTGGGTATGATCAATGTGAGCGAACATCTATACTACTACAAACGCATTGAAAACTTTTTAATGGACGATTTAGCAAACAACAGTTTGTTAATTGGTTGTTAAAAATTGAAAAATACTTTTATTATTTCAAGGTATCGAAAAAAGAATGAGCTAAGTATATTTATGATATGCTCACAAAAAATGTTCAACTATGGTGGGGAAAATTTTAACAGGATTGATGCAAATTTGTTGTTGCACCTCCTATCAAGACATGCGGTTTATTAATTGAAGAATATTATCCGAATGAGCGTTGCCATAATATCTTCTTAGTCAAATTCATCAATTGAAGCCCTATCATTTGTGATCAAGAAAGAAACTAAAAGTTTAGATTGATTTGTTAGAGAAGTGGTGATTGCTCATTAATGTTGTGTTATAACTCAGATAACTTTAAAAATCCTATTTTGACTTGAAATATCAATCTTCTTCTATTTTCTCTTGGATGCTCTATTGTTAGCTAGGGTGCCATTCTAAAATTAAAAATTGAGCATGGGTGCTCAAATAATGGGTGCCAAAAAGTAAGCTATGGGTGCTTTTATTAGCACCCATTTTATATGAATTTCTAGTTGAAATTTTATATAAATGATATATTCATTATAAAGATCATTTCCACTAAATCTCATAAAAAATCATCCGTTTAACCTTTCAAATGGACCCCATTAAAGAAAATTTGAGAGATGAAGGGATGCAGATCGAGGAGTCAAATTCATATTTTAGAGAGGTATACACCATTTTTTTTTCTACATTACACATCAAATTTTACAAAATGATTTCAAAAACTATGATACCTTTATTCATACTATTAGGTAATCATGCTTACTAATAGTTACAAATAGAAAATCATTTTGGCAATTGTTGTTGTTGCAACTTGACACGTTCCACAAGCTTGTGAACTTTCTCATATAAGTACGAAAATACATTCTTGCTCTTGCGAGTAAGGCATCGATAGATTTGTTTAAGCGACCGACAAACCAAGATTATAGGCAATAAGGCCCATATGATGAAAATGAAGCGTCCAAGTTGGGTCGGAAGAATAATAGATACTAGTGAGACTGAAGAAAGAGCTCCCACTATTAGAATAACATTGTAGAGAATTTGATAGTAATTTGCACATGAATTTTGCAACTCTTTTAAAATCCCCAAAATGAGGAAGTAAATGCACATCGATATAATGAATGCCCACATATTCATAGCGTGTGTTTCGAACGGGTCGATGTTTTTGCTATCAAACTTCAATGCTACGACTGCAATTAGAAAAGGGATGAAATATTTGAACACGCCATGACATGGTGGGCTGAAATTGAACCCTTGTTCCCTCGCACTGTAATAGCAAGTTAAGTACATTAAGCTTTAATAGATTGCAAATATTTGAATCGTAAATAATCAAATTTATTCAAAATAAAAAAGAAAAGAAAAAGGAGTAGCTATGTTTAAGCCTGAATAATTAACATATAAGAGCCCAACCTTAGCCCAACCATTTGAGTTTAAACATAGCCCACTATTCAATATTTGAGATCAAAGGTTTTTTTTTTTTTTTAGTAGAGATCAAAGTTTATCCATCCATAATCTAAACTTTAGGCTTGGATGTAACTCTTAGACTCCGTTTAATAACAATATGAAAAATAAAAATAAAAATAAAAAATATTTGATTTGGTAAGAAGTTGTAAAATAAGTTGAGGCATGTTATAAGATACTCACCATTTCATGCTCATTTGAGGACTATATGTCATTCATAATTTTTTGTGGAAATATTTTATTCCTCAACTAACAAAGAAAATTTTTTCATGGAAAAAGTCACAAAATAAAAATATATCGTACCACATGTCTCAACTTATTTTTCAACTTCTCACAAAAATTAACTGTTTTTATTTTCCTTTTCTATATTGTTATCAAACGGACCCTTATACTATCCTTCTTTCTTAAGTAGAGCTGCAAATGGATCGGATTTTGACTAGATTATCTTATATCCAATTCGATTCTTTATGAAATATTCAATAAGATTATTAGATTGAAATTTCAAATCCATATCGATAAAAATACATTGAATTCGGATCAAATTTGTATTGAAATTTAATCCATTGACATGTCTATCAATAGGGAGGGTGAAGTTACTAGACTAGAAAAAGTGAGTATTCCAATCAATTGTAAATCTCTTATATTTTTAACACACCATGGGTAGTGGCATGTGATAATCTTAATGTTGTAGACGGACTATTATATGTGTTTTGTGTGACTATGGTGAGCACTGGCAAGAAAAGCCATAAGTAATAAGTGTTAAATTTCATATCATTAGGTTATGATCGTCCAATGTGCATGGGCAAAATCACCCTTTGAGTAAAGGGAGCAATTGCAAAACAACAACCCCCAAACCCACCCCCCACCCCCACCCTTGGCACATCACATATTTTTCCAATAAGACTATTAAAAAAATTACTAAATTAAAAGGGAAAAAAACTTTAAAAGTTAATTCCACACCCCACTCCCAAAAAAATTAAATAAAAATAAATAAAATATGTATATATATATATATTCTCTCTATCATTAATTAAGAGTTTTTTTGGATATTCAAAATTAAGAGTTAAATATTTTAATTTATTATATCAAAATTAGTTAGCTCTTTAAAAGATGAGGTAACAAAGTTATAGTGGAAGTCTTAATTTATTATAGATATTTTTAAAGTATTAAAATATCAATCAAAGTACTGTTTTAGTATTAATATATTAACAATACATTTATGATGAGGAATATTATGTATACAGTATGACCTTTAGCGACGTTTTTCACTTTTAAAACATTGATGAGATATTTTTAACAATGACAAAAGGGAAAAAGAAACAAAAAGTTTGGGTTAGCATTACGGCCTTGTATAGGTTATTTTCTGTAGTGCATAGTTACATGATTGTATTTGTACTTTTTAATGCAATTTTATAGTACTTGTTTAGTTTGAGTTTACACGTTCATTTATATAATCTAGTTAAGAATAGAAATTTCAAAGTATGAGTCTTTTATAATTCATATCAAATGGTTGAATCTTAAGTTGATGTGACTCAAACTTTTAATGTGAAATTATTATTTTTGGTTCCAAAAAGAATTGAAAATTCAAATCAAATAAACACTAAGATCTCGTTTCGTTCACGGATTTTAGTACTCTGAAAAGGAAAATCTTTCCTTTCCTTTGTTTGGTAAGCACAAATTCTGGAAACACTTTTTTGAAATAGGGAAAAGTAGGGGGTAAAACAATTCCTCTCAAAACACATGGGATTGATTTTTCCATGTGATTTTCAAGCATTTATTATAAAAAATTTAGACAATAATACCCTTACCTAAATACTTTCCATGTTTTACCAACACAAGAAATGAAATATGCCAGAAAATTTAGTTTTCCACCTCCATGAAAAAGATAAGGGATCCGCGAACCAAACGAAGCTTAAAAGTATTAACTATAACTCATTAAGCGTCTTCATAAAATGTCACCGAAAATTATTTTAGAATAATAACATAAATAAATATTTTAGTGTTTCAATATTTATACCCATAAAATTTACAGACTACAACAAACTAAAAAACTATTCAAGTGCCAATAACCATAAAATATATATATATATATATATAAATAAACAAACAAACACCACACAATCCACTCTGAAGGAGAGAAATAGGGACCATACAGAGGGGTGGGAGCAACCAGAGGTAGATGGTGGGCGAGGACATGGTGTCTCCTCCGTAGAACCACCCCAACTCTTCCCATTCTGAAGCTTTTTATTGCCATCTTCTATAAATAATTTACACTCACTAAGCAAATTTTTTTGTTGTTGAAACTAATAAGCAAATTTATATCACACCCACATAGATAAAAGGCTTATATATGCTACTTGCTCTTCTATTTATTCGTTTTCCCTCCTTTTAGTGGGCCCCATAGGAACTTCCCCCACCATTTTTCTTTTTTCTTGGTCTGAGCCACTATTTTTTGCGGGTCTGAGCCCCTAAATTTTTGGGTAAAATATACTTTTTACTTGCTTTTTTCTATTGCCGACTTGCCGCTTCTAAAACAGTCTTCTTATAAGGAGGAGGAGTCCGTTTAATCTAAACCCTCCTAAACTATTCCAATTAGCAATTTACTCTATAATTTATAAAAGTGAATACTAATCAGTAATCACCCCCTTCCCAACTATTAGTTGGTGTCACTTGACCCCCCAAAAGAGATAGAGAAGGAGGAAAAACATTGATCCATCTCTCTCTCTCTCTACACTTGTATAAATACCTCGTTTAATATTTCTCTGTCTTTAATTCATTTTTTTTTCCATCTTTAATCATCTAACCCACATGTGTAAATATGTACACAAATATATATTATATATACGAATTATATGAAAGTATATATATACACACACATAACTGTAGTATTATTATTTCTAGAGAGAAAATTTGGGTATCATACAATTAGACACACACATATATGTATACACATACTAGGTCGTAACTCATGTCAAATGCACTATCAATCATTAAAAAAATATCTTAAACCTCAGTAACACAATACTTTATGCTTTTATACATTTTTAGGATTCAAACACCATGACCCTTTATTATATATATATAAACATTTCTACCTAAAGAGAGCGAATGGGTTGTCAGAGCTGGGTCGCCGGCTTGAGAAAGAACATAAAAGACATAAAAGTATGTGAGATGGTTTAAATGGGTGATGATGGTGAGAAGTGGCAATGGAGGCGGACAAGGGCGAAACCAAGATTTAATGTTGGGGAGGACCAAAAATTTACTATATATAGTTCCAAACTTAGAGTTCAACTATTTTTTCTTATTAATAGTTAGAACTAGACTAAAATGCATACATATATATATGATCAAGATATGGTGTGGACCAGTGCATAAGCACCAGACCTTTAGCAACAGTTTTTCATCGCTAAAAACATCTCTCCAATGTTTTAATGGCAAAAAATCTTCGCCACGCACTAGTCCCTACCAGATCCAGACCCCCCACACACAAAATATATATATATATATATTAATTTTTTTCTTTATTACTTTAAGAAAATTAAACTCAGATAACTTTTAGTATGAAAACCTAACAATTAGTAACGAAAACTACCAAGTTTAAGCTTGTAAAATATGGGTAGTAATATTAGCACTACACAAAAAGTTCTTTAGCACTCTAAAATCATATTTAGTGACAAAAGAGTATCCTAAAAAATTTATATAAAGTATCAGCAAAGATAATTTTGGAATGTTATAGTAGTTTTGTGTAGTGCTAATATCATCGCTTTAAAATATTATAAAATACCATTTTTGAAAATGAGTTATTTAACTAAATGGTAATGATATTAGCACTTCAAAATCATCTAAAATGTCATAAAAAGTATCCCAAAATGTTATGTGAAATGTCACTAAAAATGAATTTGTAGTATTATAATACTTTTGTGGAGTGGTAATATCATTACCCGCAAACAAATTTGCCCTTAACTTAGACGAATGGTATCATCAAAGTAGTTTTATGTTTTAGTTAAATTACAGTATTTGCTTCTATTACATGAATTTATTGTGAGTATGAAGATTTTTGATACTCCTAGATATCCACGTGACCAAACTCCATTTTAACAGTTGCGCTTTAGGTAAGATTCATCATTCATGAAAGAGCGCTAAAAAATATATAAATAATGAAGTATGGTTATTTGATACCCATTTATTAGTTCTAAAATACAATTACTTGATGTATTAGAAGAAATATAAATATTGTTTAATTGTCACATGGCTTATGATTCAAAATCTTAAATAAAAAACAATCAGTCAATATAAATCATTAAAAATATTGAAAGGGGTCATAATGTAAAATTAAAGCAATAACTAATAACAAAGCATGAAGATCTGAAGGCAGGTCAAAAAATTCGGGAGGGCGGCCCCCTTAGTTTTGTCTATGGAGGTGTAGGTTGCACGCTGCCCCTCCAAGAATTGGGGAGAGAGAGGTGTTTGATTTATTTTATTTTATTTTATTTTATTATTTTTTAAAAGTTTGTATAAAAGGATTTATGTTTTAAAGAGTTAAATGCAACAGCTAATAGTTTAAGGTGTTTAATGCTGATATTTATAAATTACGGACTAAAGTGCTAAATTATGTTAGTTTAATATTTTACCCTTTTTTGTAAAAGCAGCAGTAGAACCACCCCAACTCTTCCCACTCTGAAGCTTTGTATTGCCATCTTTTATAAATAATTTACACTCACCAAGCAATTTTTTTTTGTTGAAACTAATAAGCAAATTTATATCACACCCACATAGATAAAAGGCTAATGCTACTTGCTCTTCTATTTATTCGTTTTCCCTCCTTGGGCCCCCACATGAAAGCTCCCCCCACCATTTTTCTGTTTTTTTCCCAGAGGGGCTTTGGGTAAAATACACCAAACTCTCCTAAACTATCACAAGTTTGCACTTTACTCCATAATTTATAAAAGTCAATATTAACGCACCTCCCGTCCCTTAACTATTAGTTGTTGTCACTTGGACACCCATCCATCTCTCTCTCTCCACATGTTTATATACCTCATTTAATATTTCTCTATATTAAATTTGAAAACTCTAATTTGTTTTTTTATTTTCATCTTTAAGCAAATAACTCGCATGTGTAAATATGCACATAAATATATATTATATATACGAATTATACGGAAGTATATATAAATTATATATACGCACATAAGTGTAGTATTAATATTTCTAGAGAGAAAATTTGGGTATCATACAGCTAGACAGACATATATATACACAATTACACATTGGGTCGTAACCATGTCAAATGCACTATCAACCATTAAAAAAATATCTTAAATCTCAGTAACACAATTATTTATCCTCTTATTCATTTAACCTTTCAAATGGATCCCATTAAAGAAAATTGGAGAGATGAAATGATGCACATCAAGGAGTCAAATCCATATTTTGGAAAGGTATACACCATTTTTTTTTGTACATTACACATCAAATTTTACAAAATGAATTCAAAAACTATGATATCTTTTATTCATCCTATTAGCTAGGTAATCATGCTTACTAATAGTTACAAATAGAAAATCATTTTGGCAATTGTTGTTGTTGCAGCTTGACACGTTCCACAAACTTGTTAACTTTCTCATATAAGTACCAAAATACATTCTTGCTCTTGTGAGTAAGGCATCGATAGATATGTTTAAGCGACCGAAGAACCAATATTATAGGCAATAAGGCCCATATGATGAAAATGAAGCGTCCAAGTTGGGTCGGAAGAATGATCGATACTAGTGACACTGAAGAAAGAGCTCCCAATATTAGAATAATATGGCAGAGAATTTGATAGTAATTTGCACATGAATTTTGCAACTCTTTCAAAATCCCCAAAATAAGGAAGTAAATGCACATTGATATAACAAATGCCCACATATTCATAGCGTGTGTTTCGAACGGGCTGATGTTTTTGTTGTCAAACTTCAGTGCTACGACTGCAATTAGAAAAGGGATGAAATATTTGAACACGCCATGACATGGTGGGCTGAAACTGAACCCTTGTTTCCTCGCACTATAATAGCAAGTTAAGTACATTAAGCTTCAATAGATTGCAAATATTTTAATCGTAAATGATCAAATTTATTCGAAATAAAAAAGAAAAGAAAAAGGAGTGGCTATGTTTAAGCCTGACTAATCAACATATAAGAGCCCAACCTTAGCCCAACCATCTAAGTTTAAACCCAGCCCACTTTTTAATATTTGAGATCAAAGTTTGTCCATCCATAATTTAAACTTTAGACTTGGATATAACTCATACGCTCCGTTTATTAATAATATTAAAAATAAGATAAAAATATTTAATTTAGTAAGAAATTGTAAAATAAGTTAAGGCATGTTATAAGATACTCTTCATTTCATGCTCATTTGAGGACTAGATGTCCTTCATATTTTTTTGTGGAAATATTTTATTCCTCAACTAACAAAGAAAATTTTTTCATAAAAAAAGTCACAAAGTAAAAAGATATCTTAGCACATGTCTCAACTTATTTTTCAACTTCTCACAAAAATTAACTATTTTTATTTTTCTTTTCTATATTGTTATCAAACGGACCCTTATACTATCATTCTTTCCTAAGTAGAGCTGCCAATGGATCGCATTTTGACTAGATTATCTTATATCCAATTTGATTTGTTAAGAAATATTCAATAAGATTATCGGATTGAAATTTCAAACCCATATCCATTAAAAATACGTTGAATTCGGATCAAATTCGTATTGAAATTTAATTCATTGACATGTCTATCAGTAGGGAGGTGAAGTTACTGGACTAGAGAAAGTGAGTATTCCAATCACTTGTAAATCTCTTATATTTTTAGCACACCATGGGTAGTGGCATGTGATAATCTTAGTGTTGTAGACGGACAGTTATATGTGTCTTGTGTGACTATGGTGAGCACTGACAAGAAAACCCATAAGTAATAAGTGTTAAATTTCATATCATTAGGTTGTGGTCGTCTGATGTGCATGGGCAAAATCACCCTTTGAGTAAAGGGGGCAATTGCAAAACAACCACCCCCAAAACACCCCCCTCCCCTGGCACGTCACATTTTTTTTTAATAAGACTATTAAAAAATTTACTAAAATAGAAGGGAAAAAACTTTGATAGTTAATTCCACACCCCACCTCCAAAAAAATAAAAAAAATAAAATAAAATATGTAAATATATATATATATATATTCTCTTTATCTTTAATTAAGAGTTTTTTGGATATTCAAAATTAAGAGTCAAATATTTTAATTTATTATATCAAAATTAGTTTGCTTTTTAAAAGATGAGGTAACAAAGTTAGAGTGGAAGTCTTAATTTATTATAGATATTTTTAAAGTATTAAAATATCAATCAAAGTACTGTTTTAGTATTAATATATTAACAATACATTTCTGATGAGAAATATTTTGTATATAGTATGACCTTTAGCGGCGTTTTTCACTTTTAAAATATTGGTGAAATATTTTTAACAATGACAAAAGGGCAAAAAGAAACAAAAAGTTTGGGTTAGCATTACAGCCTTGTATAGGTTCTTTTCTATAGTGCATAGGTATATGATTGTATTTGTACTTTTTAATGCAATTTTATAGTGCTTGTTTAGTTTGAATTTGTGTTCATTCATGTAATCTAGCTAAGAATAGAAATTTCAAAGTATGAGTCTTTTATAATTCATATCAAATGGTTGAATCTTAAGTTAATGTGACTCAAATTTTTAATGAGAAATTATCATTTTCGGTTCCAAAAAGGAACAAAAATTCAAACCTGATAAACACTAAGGCCTCGTTTGATTCAGGTATTAGGATTAGTGGGATTAATAATACCAGTATTAATAGTACTGGACTATTAATCATGGTATTAATTTAATACCAATACCCTATTTGATTCATGTAATATTAATACTGGGATATCTCATGCTAATATTAATACCATGTTTGGTTCTGTAACTTGTATATGGAATTATATTTTGGACTGACAAATTTTTTTTAAAAAAAAAAAAATTTGAAAAAAAAGAAATTGTTTAAAAAAAATTTGAAAAAAAATTTAAAAATTATAAATTTTTTTTTTTAAAAAAAAAATTTAAAAAAAATTTGAAAAAAAAAATAATTTTTTTTTAAATAATAATAATATAGTAGTAGTAGTGACATTTTTGAAAATATATGGTTCATTTTTATTAATCCTGGATAAACAATACCACCTCCCCCCTGGTATTAAATTATAGCACAAAGAGTGGTATTAAGTTAGTACCGGTATTAGTAATCCCAGCACATTTGTGCGAATCAAACAAGGTATTATAAAAAAAGTGGTATTAATAATCTCATCCCACCTTTTAATACCCGAATCAAACGAGGCCTAAAAGTATCAACTATAACTCATTAAATGTTTTCATAAAATGTCATTGAAAAATATTTTAGAATAATAACGTAAATAAATATTTTAGAGTTTCAATAGTTATATCTATAAAGTATTCGGACTACAATAAACTAAAAAATTATTCAAGTGCCAATAACCATAACCATTAAAAAAGAAAAAAAAACACTTTGAAGGAGAGAAATAGAGGCCATACAGAGGGGTGGGGGTAACCAGAGGTAGATGGTGGGCGAGGACATGGTGTCTCCTCCGTAGAACCACCCCAACTCTTCCCACTCTGAAGCTTTTTATTGCCATCTTCTATAAATAATTTACACTCAGTAAGCAAAATTCTTTTTGTTGAAACTAATAAGCAAATTTATATCACACCCACATAGATAAAAGGAGGCAAGTGCCCTTGCTCTTCTATTTATAAAAGTCATAATTTATAAAAGCCATACTAAAACAAACACACAAACTCCACAGGCCCTTAACTACTCGTGGCCCTTGTCAAATTTATAATAATAATTTATAAAAGGTCAATAATACTAACGCGCGCACACACCCCACCGCCCTCCACCTTAACTATGTTGCGGTCACTTGACCCTGAAAGGACATATTTAGCCTTTAAAATATAAGGGGAAAAACATTGCTTCAATAAATCTTTATACTCACAATAAATTCATGTAATGGAAGCAAATACTGTAATTTAACTAAAACATAAAACTACTTTGATGATACCATTCATCTCAGATAAGGGCAAATTTGTTTGCGAGTAATGATATTACCATTCCACAAAAGTATTATAATATTATAAATTTATTTTTAGTGACATTTTATATAACATTTTGTGACACTTTTTATGACACTTCAGATGATTTTGGAGTGCTAATTGTGGAGTGCTAATATCATTACCCTTTACTTAAATAACTCAGTTTCAAAAATGGTATTTTATAATATTTTAGAAGTAATATATGATATTAGCACTACACAAAAGTATTATAACATTCCAAAATTATCTTTAATGGCATTTTATATAAATTTTTTAGGACACTCTTTTGTCATTAAATATGATTTTAGAGTGCTAAAGAACTTTTTATGTGGTGCTAATATCATTAACCCATATTTTAAAAGCTTAAACTTGGTAGTTTTCATTACTAATTGTTAGGTTTTCATACTAAAGGTTATATAAGTTTAATTTTTTCGAAGTAATAAAGAAAATATATATATATATATATATATGTATATATAATCCGGATTTGTAAGATTTTTCATAATTAAAATATTAGGGAGATATTTTTAACGATGAAAAACTGTCATTAAAGGTCCAGTACTTATGCACTAGTCTGCACCATATCCTAACCATATATATATATATATGAATGCATTTTAGTCTAGTTCTAACTATTAATAAGAAAAAATAACTAAACTCTTTGTTTGGAACTATATATAGTAAATTTTTGGTCCTCCCCAACATTAAATCCTGGTTTCATCCCTGCCCACCTCCATTACTACTTCTCATCATCATCACCCATTTAAACCATCACAATTACCATCTCACGTACTTTTATGTTCTTTCTCAAGGTGGCAACGCAACTTTGACAAACCATTTTCTCTCTTTAGCTAGAAATGTTTATATATATAAATAATGAAGTATGGTTATTTGATACCCATTTATTAGTTCTAAAATACAATTACTTGATGTATTAGAAGAAATATAAATATTGTTTAATTGTCGCATGGCTTATGATTCAAAATCTTAAATAGAAAACAATCAGTCAATATAAATCATTAAAAATATTGAAAGGGATCATAATGTAAAATTAAAGCAATAACTAATAACAAAGCACGAAGATCTAAAGGCATGTCAAAAAATTCGGGAGGGGAGGGAGCCCTTAGTTTTGTCTATGGAGGTGTAGGTTGAACGCTGCCCCTCCAAGAATTGGGGGAAGAGAGAGGTGTTTGATTTTTTTTTATTTTTTTTTATTTTTTAAAGGTTTGTATAAAGGATTTATGTCTTTTTAAAAGTTAAAGTTAAGTGCAACGGCTAATAGTTTAAGGTGTTCAATGCTGATATTTATAAATTACGGACTAAAGTACTAAATTGTGTTAGTTTAATATTTTACCCTTTTTTGTAAAAGCAGCAGTTGTTGACATTTGAAAATTTTGAATCAGGAACGAGGTGGTCGAGCACTCGAGCCGTAGTTTTTGAAAATTTTGCCAGTGGGAACCACTCACATATTGCCACGCAAGTGCACGTAAATATCTGGCCCATGTACGAATAAGTTAAATATTATATAGCTTGGTAGCTGCCTCAATTGCATTTGGGTCCGGAAATTTTAACCTAATTAACGTTGCAAAATAAAACTCCTTTATTTATTGTGAAAAATAATTTACAAGGAAAATGTAGTGCTATTATAAATGGAAAATAATAAATTTTTATATGATAATTTTTTGTATATTTAATATATATTGAGACTTTATTTTTTTCAAATATATGTATTTAACATGTATCATTAAATTACATGTTAACATAATCCAATTTATTATGTAAAAAAATAGAGAAAGTATAATATTATACAAATGATTCAATTTGTTATGTAAAAAAAAGGGAGGGAGAAAGTATACTATTTACAGCTTCACGGGCACATTTAAAAACATCATTAATTTGCTTGAATGAATAGGAAAATTTTAATCCCACAATTAAGTCATCCACAAAAATGTTTAAGTAAGCGCCAAGCTAATTAATTAATATTATAGGCAACAAAGTCCATTTGATAAAAACAAGGTCTCCAAGCAAGTTTTTGAGAATAATTGACGCCAATGACACTGTAGAAAAAGGTCTTGATAGGGTACATTTGGGGTGCGGCTCTTTTGCGGTCTCAAAAGATACGGCACTTTTACCGTTGGTTTAATCCCAATTGTTCTTTTGCCATCGACAAAGCTCATTTGGACGTGAAATTAAAAGAACTAAGTGCCGTATTGGGCTAGTTAAAGTTAAACCCATTAACATCTTTCATCCTTGTTATTTTAATACACTAGGAGTAATTCTTATCTACGGCACTTTTATAAAATTAACAACGTACCAATGACGATGTACTTACTCAATCACACAATGGTGGATGCTAAGTTTCAAGTTCTTGCTAGATAAAAATGATTTATTTTTAGAGAGAGAGAAAATGAAGATGAATAGTTTGTTCTTGAGAGTGATAGTGATAGTGAGAATATGGTGAAAAATGAGTTTTATTGTAGGTGAAGAAAAAGAGTGGATGAGGTTTTCTGAAAAATTGAATAGTTGAGATCATTTTAATTTAAACGGAATACTGTTCATTCATTTCAAAATCAACTATACTTTCTTATTATAGATTTTTCTTTCTCATCAAATTCTTTTTGCAAATTTGCTCTCCCTCTTTTAAACTATTTATCTCTCTTATTAATCCTAATCCAAAATACACATAATTGTTGGATAATATTGGCACCAAAATCATTCTCTTGCCTTTATTTATACCTCATGTTTCTCTATAAATTTGAATTGAAGTTAGTTTAAATTAAAATGAATATGAATTAATATTGAAGAATTCGATAATCAATTCAAATAATTATTATATACAAATCTCATTGAAGAAACCGGGAGTTCTCACTCTAGCCCAACATTTATGGTAAGAAATAAAAAAAAAAAAAGAATGTTAATAAACTATAAACGCTTAAATGAACAATTAGTATTTGATGTTTGTTTTATCCCAAGAAATGATGTTTTGATTAATCAAATCTTTATTAAATTTGACCGCAAATCAAGGTTCTAGCAATTAAAATTAATTGAAGAATCAAAATCTTTAACAATTTTTAGCATTTCAAGAAGAAATTATCAATGAAAAGTTATGCCTTTTCGATTAAATATAGTACCTCAAGTATTTAAACGGTGGATTAATGGAATCTTTAAAAACTTTAAAGATTCATGTATTGTCTATATTGATGACATTTTGGTATTTTCAAATCCAATAAAAGAACATAAAAAATATTTAAAAACATTATTTAGTAAATTCCTAAAAACATAGAAATTAGAATAGTACTATCTCCAAAGAAAATAGAATAAGAAAAAAGAGAAATTGATTTTCTCAGAATAATTTTAAATCAAGGCGATTTAACGAATAGGTCCACTTATGGAAGGAAAAAAAATTAAGAATCGATGTATGTTTTAAAATGTTATTGGGATGCAATTTTTGTTAATTTTTTTAAAAACTTGTGGTCCTTAATTTTTTTATCCGTCTCTAGTGAGGAATCACATGTGTTGTATCTATGATTAATGTGACTATGATCGTATATGTGACTGAAAAATTAAGGATATTCAAGATACAACTGTATCTATGTATCTGGGTTATAAGCATAGGCAAATATCGTGCACAAGGGACTGCAAGTTAAAATTAAAAAAAAAACGTAGACAACTTCCTAAAAAAATGTAAATAAGGATCGAATGGTAATTGTCGAAGGTTATTACTGGAACAAAATCCAGCTCCTTTAGAAAAATGGGAATAACCCAAAGTTTAGTTTTTGGCCCATGATAAAAATTTATGTTTTTAATTCCATTTTCATTGTTTTAAATTAAAAATAAAAATAAAAATTAAGGTGTTTGGAACTTTTTAGCGTGTAGTTGATAACATTCGTCTCTCACTCTCTCCCACGTGATATAAGCTTCAGATGTGTGCCTTACTGATCATTCAGTTTCATGATATAAATATTTGAATTTGTGTTGGGTTACACTTGTCTCAATTACAAAAATTCACAACCTTTAGAAAAAGGGAAAAAGTTTTAAAAAATAGCATTAAAAAAAATAAGTAGTTATTAATTTACCTCAAAACACTCCATAATATTTTAATATTACTTTGATCCTAATACTAAGTACTGAGAGCATCTCCAATAGTTTTTTAAATTTTTGTTTTGTGTAAAATTTATACAATTTGTAAATTTTTTTCTCAATAGCAGTACTTTTAAAAACTGAAATTTGTGTAAAATGGTTGTGTAAAATACACTCCTATTTTTTACAATGCCACATCAGCTAATAACTCGATCTCCTTAATTTTTTTATAAAAATTGAATAATGTACATATTTAACAGTATAAGGTGGGATAAGTAGGATGAAATATATATTAAAAAAATTACATATTTGATATCTACTCATCAGTACCTATTAACTTAGCATCAAGAGAAGGGCTCCATTAGGATAATTACATTCCAGATTAAATTTGTAAAGCCAAAATCAGCGGGTAGGCTAAAAATTAATAAGAAAATTATACGAATTGATACCTCACATGTGTTAGAATCTTATTTGTTATTTCAAAATTTACACAAAACTTTACAAAAGTACTATTGGAGCACTTTTTTTTAGCATTCAAGTTTTTTGTAAAAGTGAGTTGACACATGTGATTTACAAATCAATTTTTACACTACCATTGGAAATGCTCTGAATGTATATATATTTACTCGACTTTTAAAAATCGAGTAAATATGTATATACTTAATATTTAAAAACCAAGTTAAGATATATCTTTTTTTATTCAATAATTACTCAGGTCTTAAGTATTATGTAATGCACATATATTAAACAATATAAATTCAAATAAATAGGATGTAATGTTAAAAAATATTTTGATATATATTAATAGTAATCCAAAAAATATTCAAACCGAGTGAAATGGATAACTACCAGCGTGCGTAACGTATTTTTGTACCGGGCAGGGCAACCAATACCGCAATAGGTGCGGAAGGCCTGTAGTCAACCGTCAACTATAGCTGAGACAAAAAAAGATAAATAAAAAAAAAATAAATTAATATCTTCTTCCTCAGCAATTCAAAAAAAAAAAATATCTTCTTCCTCAGAACTTTCCAAGAAAAATGGAGGAAACTTCCTTTCCTCTAGAATCAGTTCTTACTCTTTGTCATTCATAATTTCATTCATACTCATAACTAATCAGTTTACTGAAATCATTTCCATTTTGTCTCCCATGAATTCGGGCTTTTTTACTTGCCAGAATAAACAAATGGATGGAGCAGATATTGGAGGTGCTGCAATCGGAGCAGTATTCGGATCGTTGTTGGAAATTGTTAAAGAGGTTGCAATTACAACTTACTACTTCAAATTCAGGCTCAAGCTCATCGAAAAGACTCTAATTTCTCTAAAACCGAAGATCAATTCGATGCCAGGATCAAACTTAGATCTGAACAGTTCAAATCAAGAAACTGCAATGTTGGTCCATCGATTGAAAGCCGGCAAAAAGCTAGTTCTGCAGTGCTTCAAAATTAAACCCTGGGACCTACCTAGGAAGTTTATATACTCGAAGAAGCTGAAGCGTTTTCAAAAACAACTCTTGCGGCTCTTTCAGGTAGATCTGCAAACACAATTAGCTTAGCATTCCCTGTAAATAAATACTCTATACTTTAAAATTATTTAGTAAAACTTTATATATATGAATTTTTTGAGAAACTATTTATACATTTAAGAGTAAATTAATTTTAAGGTGATGTTTGGTGGGTGCTTTGAGTTAGTTTTTAAATTGAGTTTTTAAAATACAGTGTTTAGTAGAATTTGAAATATATTGAAAAGTGAATTTAGTTTTTTAAACCAACCAAGAAAACTCATAAAATTTCAAAAAATAGTTGCAATGGATCTTATTTTAAAAATGTCAACCAGTAGGTTTCAAATATATATTTTTTTATCTAATTTTGATGTTTGGATTTAAAGTTATAGTGTTTTAAAAATATTTTAGAGAAAGAAAGTAAAATGAATTAAATTTTGGGAAGTGTAAAAATAAAATTAATTTTAAGTTGAATTTTTAAAATTTGGAACTAAAAACACCCACCAAACAAGCCCTAAGTATCTCCTCCATAATTATGTTCAAGCTAAAGATATCTTCCTATTTTATATTAGATAAATGATTTCCTCCATAATTTTTTTCTAGCCGCAAGGAAACTTTTTAAATCTTTGTTCCTAAAAGGATACACTTTTTTTAATAGTCAATTGTACCTTTACTAAAATCTTTTATTTCTTGATTAATATTGGTGGTCGTTAAGCCTCACCACCAATCACTGTGTACCGAAGCTCAAGCAACTATTGCAGTACCTCCAACAAGGTCACTAGAAATTTGAAATCTAGCGATAAGTTTTATGAAGTTTAAAAATAAATTTGCACTTAAACATTTTTATTGATTATAAATTTAGTATAAAAATAAATTTGCGCTAAAATTTATATGTTAGTTTGTTTACAGATTTAGTGGAAAAACATATTTGCATTAAAATTTATAACATTAGTTGTTTGTGTATTTAGTGTAAAAATAAATTTGCACTAAAAATAAATTATAAGTTGCCTGAGAGTTTAGTGCAAAAACAATTTTGTACTAAAATATGTGTCATTTGTTGCTTATGCTTGCGGATTTAGTACAAAAGTAAATTTGTAGGACCTGCGCCGGAACTCTGGTGAAATCTTGGGTTGCCGGAGCTCAGAGAGGGGATGGTGGTGGTGGTTGATGATGACTAATTTTTTGTTTTTTCAAAAGAAAATAAAAGAAATGGAAGAAAGTTATTTTAGATAGAGAAAAATGAGTGTCCTTATTTATGAAAATCTAAGGCATCATTTGATTGAATATAATTATGAACCTTTTAACCAATTATCTCTACAAACATTTTTTGAAATGTTAATATCATTACCCATAATATATTTGAAAGAATTAAGAAGATTCAATCAACAGCTGAGATGGATCATAAACATCATGATGATCATCACTAATATTAACATTATTGTTAATTAAATCCAAAAGACAAATTGGTTTGCGAAAGTAAAAGAACGTTGGTGGAGGTGGGTAATTTGGGCGGTAAAATGGACCGGATACTTTCTATTCTTAATGAATAGTAGTGAGAATTTGAGATTCAATTAAATTATAAATTTACATAAACTAGTTGATCTTATAAATCAAATAACAACATTGTGCCACAAAATACTAAGTTGTAAATTAGGGACATAACATTCACATGCATATATCAAAGATCTCCTTATTACATTATTGATGTGGAATATTTTTTATTATTACAAAAAGATTTATTGTAGGAATGGTAAAGTTATTCAACAACAACAAAGGAAAAAAAATGTAAAAATATTCTATACCACTTGCATACATCTCGTTTTTGGTAGACAAAGGGGCATCAAATGCAAGAGATGTTGGAAATGTAGTTCATAAATGGTCTTCCATGTTGAATTAATTATATTATGGGTTATCGAGTGCATTTAATGTGTATGAACTTTGTAATGCGTAAAGACTTAGTACCGGTCGTATTTTGATTGATGAGTACCTATTTGAATTAGTATACAAAAGCACTTAAATTATACTCCTCAAGTCGAATCAATATACGCACTACTCTTCTTTTTTTATTTTAAAGAGAGAACTCGTTGAACACTCCGAAATTCAGACGTTGAAAGGTCATAAACTTACTAAAGTTTTTGCGCTTTACGGCATTATAAATTTAGGTACGTTTCCTAAAGATTAGTTTTTTAAAAATTAAACATGATTATAATCTTTAATGCTTATATAATTTATACACTAAAATTCTTATAAGTAGTGTCAGAATAGTTTATTCATTTTTCCTATTAAAGATATTTATATATACAAACACACATGAGGATTTCACGAAGAATGAATCTACAAACACACAAATAAAAATAAAAATAAAAATAAAAAAGTCGTACATCATTTTTCTTGTTGTGGTATTAAAAAAATTTTGGGCTAGTACAGTGGTGTAATGGATTTGATATTAAAATAACATGGCAGAGAATTTGATAGTAATTTGTATATGAA
Organism: Lonicera japonica; assembly: GCA_021464415.1. NCBI lineage: Eukaryota > Viridiplantae > Streptophyta > Magnoliopsida > Dipsacales > Caprifoliaceae > Lonicera > Lonicera japonica. The sequence goes on from CM038469.1 coordinate 11,932,933, forward strand.
TTTTGCAACTCTTTCAAAATCGCCAAAATAAGGAAGAAAATGCAAATTCATATAACAAATGCTCACATATTCATAGGGTATATTTCGAATGGGTCGATATTTTTGCTGTTAAACTTCAATGCTAGCTACGATTGCCATTAGCAAAAGGATGGAATATTTGAACACGCCATGACATGGTGGGCTGAAATTGAACTCCCCTTGTTTCCTCGCACTATAATAGCAAGTTATTAAGTAAGTTAAGCCTCAATAGATTTCAAATATTTGAATTGTAAATAATCAAATTTATTCAAAATAAAAAAGAAAATAAAAAGGAGTAGCTAGGTTTGAGCTTAAGTAATCAACATATAAGGGCCCAACCTTAGCCTAGCCATCTAAGTTTAAAAGCAGTCCACTATTTAATATTTGAGATCAAAGTTTGTCCATCCATAATCTAAACTTTAGGCTTGGACGTAACCTTAAGCTCCACTTGATAACAATATGAAAAAAGAAAAATAAAAAAACTTGATTTGGTAAGAAATTATAAAATAAGGTGAGGCATGTTATAAGATACTCTCCATTTCATGCTCATTTGAGGAGTAAATGCTCTCCATCATTCATAATTTTTTATGGAAATTTTTTATTCCTCAACCACCAAAGAAAATTTTTTCATGTAAAAAGTCACAAAGTAAGAAGATATCTTACCACATGTCTTAACTTATTTTCCAATTTCTCACAAAAATCAATTGTTTTTATTTTTCTTTTCCATATTGTTATCAAACATACCCTTATTCTATTATTCTTTCCTAAGTAGAGTTGCCAATCAATCGAATTTTGACCAGATTATCTTATATCCAATTTGATCCGCTAAGAAATATTCACTAAGATTATCGGATTGAAATTTCAAATCCATATCCGATAAAAATACGTTGAATTCGGAACAAATTTGTATTTAAATTCAATCCATTGACATGTCTATCAATAGGGAGGGTGAAGTTACTGGACTAGAGAAAGTGAGTGTTCCAATCACTTGTAAATCTCTTATATTTTTAACACACCATGGGTAATGGCGTGTGACAATCTTAGTGTTGTAGACGGACTATCATATGTGTCTTGTGTGACTACAATGAGCACTTGGCAAGAGAAGCTATAAGTAATAAATGTTAAATTCCATATCGTTGGGTTGTGATCGTCCGATGTGCATGGACGAAACCACCTTTTGAGTAAAGGGGGCAATTGCAAAACAAGAACGCCTCCCCCCCCCCCCCCCCCCCCCCCCGCCCCAACCAATCCCCCCAGCCCACATTACATCTTTTTTTAATAAAAATATTAAAAAAATTAATGAAATAGAAGGGAAAAAACCTTTAAGAAATATTCACTGAGATTATCGGATTGAAATTTCAAATCCATATCTAATAAAAATACGTTGAATTCTGATCAAATTTGTATTGAAATTCAATCCATTGACATGTCTATCAGTAGGGAGGGTGAAGTTACTAGACTAGAGAAAGTGAGTGTTCCAATCACTTGTAAATCTCTTATATTTTTAGCACACCATGGGTAGTGGCGTGTGACAATCTTAGTGTTGTAGACGGACTATTATATGTGTCTTGTGTGACTATAATGAGCACTTGGTAAGAGAAACCATAAGTAATAAGTGTTAAATTACATATCGTTGGGTTGTGGTCGTCCGATGTGCATGGACAAAACCACCCTTTGAGTAAAGGGGGCAATGGCAAAACAATAACCCCCTTCCACCCCCACCCCACATCACATCTTTTTTTAATAAAAATATTAAAAAAAATTAATGAAATAAAAGGGAAAAAACTTTTGATAGTTAATTCCACACACCACCCCCAAAATAAATCAATAAAATATGTATACATAGGATATATATATATATATATATATATATATATATATGTACAGGGCGCCCCCTGGACTTTTTGAAATTTTTTAGAGAGTATGGGGGGTGCTGTGTGAGAAGGGAAAGATTAGGGGTCATTGTGTAAGTGAACTATGGTTTTGGGCGAAGGTGTTGTGTGCGACTAAATTTATAAGTACATGGTTAGGCGTCGTAATGTAGATTAGGTAAGTAAAGTTAGGCGAGGTTTCTGGGCAGGGGTGCACCGTGTAAATAGATATATAAGTTCAAGGTGCAATTGTGTAATATAGATTAGGTTGTAACTTAAAAGATAGAAAGGAAAGCAGCAGTGGCTGACCCCTTCTTCCCTTTCTCCCCTTTCTTCCTCAATAGGCAGTTCGTTCTTATTTTTTATTTTTTTTGAAACACAACCTCCATTTTTTTTTGCAATAGCAGCCAACAGTGCTGTAGCTCCTCTTTCCATCTTTATTCTTCATTTATTCCGGTATTTTAGATTAGATTTTCTTTTTATAATCTTATATATTTTGTTTTAAAATTTTGAATATTAAGAATTAGGTGTTTTAATGTTGATTTGCTTCTTAGATTTTTAATATATTTGTTTGTTGGTTATTATTTATTAATGTTGATTTGCTTCTTAGATTGTTAAATATTTATATTAAATTTGATTATTGAGGTTGATTTGCTTATTAAATTGATAAATATTGATATTAAATTTGATTATTGAGGTTAATTTGCTTATATATTATATTATTATTTGATAAATTAATATTTAGATTAATATACGTGTTTGTTGGTTATAGTAGGTTGAATATTGAGTTGATAAAAATATTTTAAAATATATAATTAATTTTAGTATATCATTTTTTTATTTTTCAGAAACATAATGGAGAAATATATTTGTTTGTTTGGTTATTATTTATTAATATTGATTTGTTTATTAGATTGTTAAATATTGATAATAAATTTTGTTATTGAGGTTGATTTGCTTATTAGATTGTTATTTAATAAGTTAATATTGAGATTAATATATTTGTTTTTGGTTATTGTGGTTGATTCAATATTGGTTTAGAAAATTCTTGAACAAAATTTTTTTTGACCCCCCCCCCCCAAAAAAAACAAAATTCCTAACTCCGCCACTGTATATATATATATATTCTCTCTATCATTAATTAAGAGTTTTTTTGGATATTCAAAATTAAAATTTAAATATTTTAATTTATTATGTCAAAATTAGTTTTCTCTTTAAATAATGAGGTAACAAAGTTAGAGTGAAAGTCTTAATTTATTATAGATATTTTTTTAAGTATTAGAATATTAACCAAAGTACTGTTTTAGTATTAATATTTTAACAATACATTTCTTATGACCTTTAGCGACATTTTTCACCGTTAAAACATTGGTGATATGTTTTTAACAGTGAGAATAGGTCAAAAAGAAACAAAAAGTTGGGGTTAGCAGTATGGCCTTGTATAGGTTCTTTTCTATAGTGCATAGGTACATGATTGTATTTGTATTTTTTAATGCAATTTTATAGTGCTTGTTTAGTTTGAGTTTATGTTTATTCATATAATCTAGCTAAGAATAGAAATTTCAAATTATGAGTCTTTTATAGTTCATATCAAATGGTTGAATCTTAAGTTGATGTGACTCAAATTTTTAATGTGAAATTATTATTTTCGGTTCCAAAAAGGAACAAAAATTCAAACCAGATCAACACTAAGAGTATCAACTATAACTCATTAAGCGTTTTCATAAAATGTCACTAAAAATTATTTTAAAATAATAACGTAAATAAATATTTTAGAGTTTCAATAGTTATACCCATAAAATATTCAGACTACAATAAACTAAAAACTATTCAAGTGCCATACAAAGGGGTGGGAGCAACCAGAGGTAGATGGTGGGCGAGGACATGGTGTCTCCTCCGTAGAACCACCCCAACTCTTCCCACAATGACGCTTTGTATTGCCATCTTCTATAAATAATTTACACTCAGCAAGCAATTTTTTTTTTGTTGAAACTAATAAGCAAATTTATATCACACCCACATAGATAAAAGGCTTATGCTACTTGCTCTTCTATTTATTCGTTTTCCCTCCTTGGGCCCCCTCATGAAAGCTCCCCCCACCATTTTTCTGTTTTTGTCCCAGAGGGGCCTCGGGTAAAACACACCAAACTCTCCTAAACTATCACGAGTTTGCACTTTACTCCATAATTTATAAAAGTCAATATTAACACATCCTCCCCCCCCCCCCCCCCCCCTCCCCCCCTTTTCCCTTAACTATTAGTTGTTGTCACTTGGACCCATCCATCTCTCTCTCTCCACATGTTTATATACCTCGTTTAATATTTCTCTATATTAAATTTGAAAACTCTAATTTGTTTTTTTTCTTTTCATCTTTAATCAAACAATTCACATGTGTAAATATGCACATAAATATATATTATATATACGAATAATGTGGAATTATATATACGCACATAAGTGTAGTATTAATATTTCTAGAGAGAAAAATTGGGTATATACAGTTAGACAGACATATATATATACAATTACAGATTGGGTTATAACCCATGTCAAATAAACTATCAACCATTAAAAAAATATCTTAAATTTAAGTAACACAATTATTTATCCTTTTATTCCGTTTAACCTTTCAAATGAACCCCATTAAAGAAAATTGGAGAGATGAAGTGATGCAGATCGAGGAGTCAAATCCATATTTTTGAGAGGTATACACAATTTTTTTTTCTACATTACACATCAAATTTTACAAAATGAATTCAAAAACTATGATATCTTTTATTCATCCTATTAGGTAATCATGCTTACTAATGGTTACAAACAGAAAATCATGTTGGCAATTGTTGTTGTTGCAACTTGATACGTTCCACAAACTTGTTAACTTTCTCATATAAGTACCAAAATACATTCTTGCTCTTGTGAGTAAGGCATTGATAGATATGTTTAAGCGACCGAAGAACCAAGATTATAGGCAATAAGGCCCATATGATGAAAATGAAGCGTCCAAGTTGGGTCGGAAGAATAATCGATACTAGTGACACTGAAGAAAGAGCTCCCAATATTAGAATAACATGGCAGAGAATTTGATAGTAATTTGCACATGAATTTTGCAACTCTTTCAAAATCCCCAAAATAAGGAAGTAAATGCACATTGATATAACGAATGCCCACACATTCAGAGGGTATGTTTCGAACAGGTCGATATTTTTGCTGTCAAACTTCAATGCTACGACTGCCATAAGCAAAGGGATGAAACATTTGAACACGCCATGACATGGTGGGCTGAAACTGAACCCTTGTTCCCTCGCACTGTAATAGCAAGTTAAGTACATTAAGCTTCAATAGATTGCAAATATTTGAATCGTAAATGATCAAATTTATTCAAAATAAAAAATAAAAGAAAAAGGAGTAGCTATGTTTGAGCCTGAGTAATCAACATATAAGAACCCAACCTTAGCCCAACCATCTGAGTTTAAACCCAGCCCACTATTTAATATTTGAGATCAAAGTTTGTCCATCCATAATTTAAACTTTAGAGTTGGACATAACTCTTATGCTCCGTTTAATAATAAAATGAAAAAGTAAGATAAAAATATTTAATTTGGTAAGAAATTCTAAAATAAGTTGAGGCATGTTATAAGATACTCTCAATTTCTTGCTCATTTGAGGACTAGATGCCCTTCATAATTTTTTGTGGAAATATTTTATTCCCCAACTACCAAAGAAAATTTCTTCATGGAAAAAGTAACAAAGTAAAAAAGATATCTTACCACATGTATCAACTTATTTTCCAACTTCTCACAAAAATCAACTGTTTTTATTTTCCTTTTCCATATTGTTACCAAACGGACCCTTATACTATCCTTCTTTTCTAAGTAGAGCTACCAAGGGATCGGATTTTGACTAGATTATCTTATATCCAATTCGATTCGTTAAGAAATATTCAATAAGATTATCGGATTGAAATTTCAAATCCATATCCGATAAAAATATGTTGAATTCAGATCAAATTTGTATTGAAATTCAATCTATTGACATGTTTATCAATGGGGAAGGTGAAGTTACAAGACTAGAGAAAGTGAGTATTCCAATCACTTGTAAATCTCTTATATTTTTAGCACACCATGGGTACTAGCATGTGATAATCTTAGTGTTGTAGAGAGACTGTTATATGTGTCTTGTGTGACTACGGTGGGCATGGGTACTAGCATGTGATAATCTTAGTGTTGTAGAGAGACTGTTATATGTGTCTTGTGTGACTACGGTGGGCACTGGCAAGAAAAGCCATAAGTAATAAGTGTTAAATTTCATATCATTGGGTTGTGGTGATCCAATGTGCATGGGCGAAACCACCCTTTGAGTAAAGGGGGCAATTGCAAAACAACAACGCCCCACCCCACCCCACCCCACATCGCATATTTTTTTAATAAAAATATTAAAAAAATTACTGAAATAGAAGAGAAAAACCTTTGATAGTTAATTGCACACTTAAAATTAAAATTTAAATATTTTAATTTATTATGTCAAAATTAGTTTTCTCTTTAAAAGATGAGGTAACAAAGTTAGAGTGAAAGTCTTAATTTATTATAGATATTTTTTAAGTATTAGAATATCAACCAAAGTACTGTTTTAGTATTAATACATTAACAATACATTTTTTATGACTTTTAGCCACGTTTTTTACTATTGGTGAGATGTTTTTAACAATGACAAAAGGGCAAAAAGAAACAAAAAGTTTGGGTTAGCATTATAGCCTAGGTTCTTTTCTATAGTGCATAGGTAAATGATTGTATTTATACTTTTTAGTGCAATTTTATAGTACTTGTTTAGTTTGAATTTATGTTCATTTATGTAATCTAGCTAAGAATAAAAATTTCAAAGTATGAGTCTTTTATAATTCGTATCAAATGGTTGGATCTTAAGTTGATGTAGTTCAAATTTTTAATTTGAAATTATCATTTTCGATTCCAAAAAGGAACAACAATTCAAAGCAAATAACTCATTAAGCGCCTTCATAAAATGTCACTAGGAATTATTTTAAAATAATAACATAAATATATATTTTAGAGTTTCAATAGTTATACCCATAAAATATTCAGACTACAATAAGGTAAAAAAAATATTCAAGTGCCAATAACCACACAAAAAAAAAAGAATGAAAAGCAAACCCACTCTGAAGGAGAGAAATAGGGGCCATACAGAGGGGTGGGAGCAACCAGAGGTAGATGGTGGGCGAGGACATGGTGTCTCCTCCGTAGAACCACCCCAACTCTTCCCACTCTGAAGCTTTTTATTGCCATCTTCTATAAATAATTTACACTCACCAAGCAAATTTATATCACCACTCCCACATGGATAAAAGGAAGCAAATGCTATTTGCTCTTCTATTTACTCGTTTTCCTACCTTTTAGTGGGCCCACATGAAACTTCCCCCGCCATTTAGCCTTTTTTGGGTCTGAGCCGATATATTCAAATCCATACTTTATAAAACTCATAATGCATAAACTCCACAGGCCCTTCACTAGTCGTTGTCACTTGTCAAATTTATAAAAAAAAATTGGTGACTATCAAATTAATAATTTATAAAAGGTCAATACTAACGCGCACACATATGACACACCCCACCCCCCTCTTCCTTAACTATGTTGTGGTCACTTTTGACCCCTGAAAAGACATATTTAGCCTTTAAAATAGAAGGGGAAAAACATTGATCTATCTCTCTCTCTCTCTCTCTGCACATGTATAAATACCTTGTTTAATATTTCTATGTATTAAATTATAATACATTTTTGCCCTAAATAAATAAATTATAATACATGACTCTAATTCATTTTTTTTCAACTTTAATCAACTAACTCACATGTGTAAATATGCACATAAATATATATATTATATATACGAATTATATGGAAGTATATATAAATTATATACACATATATAAGTGTAGTATTAATATTTCTAGAGAAAAAATTTGGGTATTATACAGTACACACACACATATATATACATTACATTAGGTTGTAATCCATATCAAATGCACTATTAATAATTAAAAAAATATCTTAAATCTAGCTCAGTAACACAATTCTTTATGCTCTTATACATTTTTAGGATTCAAAAATTATGACCCCTTATTAAATATATAAACATTTCTAGCTAAAGAGATAGAATGGGTTGTCAAAGTTGGGTCGCCAACTTGAGAAAGAACATAAAAGTACATGAGATGGTAATTGTGATGGTTTAAATGGGCGATGATGATGAGAAGTGATAACGGAGGTGGACAGGGACGAAACCAGGATTTAATGTTGGGGAGGACCAAAAATTTACTATATATAGTTCCAAATTAAAAGTTCAGTTATTTTTTCTTATCAATAGTTAGAACTAGACTAAAATGCATACGTATATATATATATATATGGTCATGATATGGTGCAGACTAGTGCATAAGCGTAGGACCTTTAGCAACAATTTTTCACCACTAAAAATATCTCCACAATGTTTTAGTGACGGAAAATCTTCGCTACGCACTGGTCCATACCAGATCCAAACTCCATATATATATATATATATTTTTTCTTTATTACTTTGAGAAAATTAAACTCATATAACCTTTAGTACGAAAACCTAACACTTAGGAAGGAAAACTACCAAGTTTAAGCTTGTAAAATATGGGTAATGATATTAGCACTATACAAAAAATTCTTTAGCACTCTAAAATCATATTTAGTGACAAAAGAGTGTCCTAGAAAATTTATATAAAGTGTCACTAAAGATAATTTTAGAATATTATAGTACCTTTGTGTAGTGCTAATTAATATCATTACTCTAAAATATTATAAAATACCATTTTTGAAATTGAGTTATTTAAGTAAATGGTAATGATATTAGCACTCCACAATTAGCACTCCAAAATCATCTAAAGTGTCATGAAAAGTGTCCCAAAATGTTATATAAAATGTTACTAAAATTGAATTTGTAATATGATAATACTTTTGTGGAGTGGCAATATCATTACCCGCAAGCAAATTTGCCCTTATCTTAGATGAAAGGTATCATCAAAGTAGTTTTATGTTTTAGTTAAATTACAGTATTTGCTTCCGTTACATGAGTTTATTGTGAGTAGGAAGATTTTTGATACTCCTAATTAAATACCTATGTGACCAAGCTCCATTTTAACAGTTGCACTTTAGGTAAGATTCATCATTCACGAAAGAGCACTAAAAAATATATAAATAATGAAATATGGTTATTTGATACCTATTTATTGGTTCTAAAATACAATTACTTGATGTTCTTGGAGAAATAAATATTTTCTAATTGTCATGTGGCTTATGTTTCAAAATCTTAAATAGAAAGCAAACGGTCAATATAAATCACTAAAAATATTGAGAGGGATCATAATGTAAAATTAAAGCAATAACTAATAAGAAAGCATGAATATCTAAAGGCAACTGAAAAAATTCGGGACAGGGGGCTCCTAGTTTTGTCCATGGAGGTATAGGTTGAACTCTGCCCCTCCAAGAATTGGGAGAGAGAGAGGTGTTTGATTATTTTATTTTTCTCTTTTATTTTTTAAAACTTTCTTTAAAAATATTTATGTTATTTTAAGAGTTAAATGTAACAGCTAATAGTTTAGAGAATTTAATGCTGATTTTTATAAATTAGGGAATAAAGTGATAAATTGTGATAGATTTTTTACCCATTTTTGTAAAAGCAGCAGGTTTTTTTTTTCGTTATGACAGCAGCTGTTGTTTGACATTTGAAAATTTTGAATTAAGAACGACTGAAGATCGCCGTATATTTTGAAAATTTTGCCAGTGAGAACCACTCACATATTGCCACGCAAGTGCACGTAAATGTCTGGCTTAGGAATAACGTTGCAATGGCTTGGTAGCTGCCTCTTGCATTTGGGTCTGGAAATTTTAACCTAATTAACGTTGCAAAATAAAACTCCTTTATTTATTGTGAAAAATAATTTACTAGGAAAAATGCAGTGTTATTATAAATGGAAAATAATAAATTCTTATATGATAGTTTTCCCTATATTTAATAAATATTAAGACTTTATTTTTTTTCAAATATAAATATTCAACATGTATTATTAAATCACATTTTAACGTGATCTAATTTATTATGTAAAAAATTAGAGAAAGTATAATATTATACAAATGATTCAATTTGTTATGTAAAAAAAAAGGGAGGGAGAAAGTATACTATGAGAGCTATGTTGTTCTTATCCTTCCTTGGATGTCTGAGACATTTCCTATCAATATAAATTTTTGCTAACTATTCTAAAAAAAAAATAAAAAAAAATAAAAAAAAAAATAATAACTATTACAGCTTCAAGGGCACATTTAAAAATATCATTAATTTTCTTGAATGAATAGGAAAATTTTAATCCCACAATTAAGTCATCCACAAAAATGTTTTAAGTAAGCGCCAAGCTATTGTTAGAAAAATTGGTCACTTAAATAAATATATATTAAAAACCTTATTTATATATATATAAATATACAAATTTTATAGTTCAAGCGAAAGTCTTTGATAATGAACGAAGCCAAATCAATGATTTCATTCGTCTATGTACCTTTTGTACAAATAAAAACCAAACAATAAAAATTTTTGAAATATATGTTTCTGAATTTATGTACCACAATAAACAAATTCTAGTAATGGTATTATCTTAAAACCGTCTATTTCTTGAAAAAATCCCGAACCGTATGTTATTAAAAAATTCCCATAATACTATTTTACCTTATAAATATAGTAAATCAGTTCAGAAAATTCTGAAACTTCACATACCGATGTAAAATTCAATTCTGAACAACTTTCGTCTCTGGTCATTTTTGCTTTTGAGGTCGTTTAAATCCTGAAAAATGTGATTTACAGATCTGAGCAGAAAATAAAATTGAGTCTCGTGTATCACACGATCTCCTTAAAACAGTTACGCCGCCTCACTGGAGTGTTTCGAAGTTGTTAATCGGCGTCTGTCTCCCAGGATAAAATGGTTTATCGATTATATCTAAGCACATGATATATCAATCTAACTGAAATTGTATGAACCACCACTGATTACGACACGAAATTTGACTAACTTGAACACGAAGATATACGAATTCTATAAAAAAAAACTAGAAAGAAAACTAGTGTATGATCTGTGTGTGTTGTGTGGAAGATGGAAGCTATTTATACTCATCATGTAGGGAAAACTCTTAGGATAATTAACTAGCCACTAAATATGAAATTAGTACTAGTAACCTCCTCATAAGTGGCCACTAACACCCATTAACATGGATGTTACAACATGGTCATAAGTGACCACTAACATCCATTTTCATGGATGTTACATTATATTCATTAGTGACCACTAACATCCTTTAACAAAGATGTTATGACAAAATATTTGTGGGTGACAATTTTTCATTCACTTATTAAAAATGATATATAAAATACTCATTTTCCAACATTCCCCACATGAATAAAAATTGGCGACCAATGACACGACAAACTTGGTGATGGTTCGGCGATCGAAACCTGCATAGAAAAGGTAGGTTTTACTTTTTGAACATTCCCTCGTGAAAATATGTTTACCTGACTAACTAAACAGTAGATGCGATGTCCTTGAATTGTTATGTCATTTGCGTAAGTGATGACATACTTCACACAGGAATCTTTCTAACACATTTTAGTTATCACTATTATGTTCGTTAATGGCCCTGAACAAATGCCTGGTTCTGCAAGAGTTTAATAAGAATTGTGCCCTAAATAATTCCCTTAGAAGCAGTCCGTTTTCCCTCTTATGGAGGTGATATCTTAATTAAGGGTAACTCGTTTTACCCTGCTCGATTTCTCGATGCATAAGAATCATTAAAAGCTTAGCTTAACCTTCATCCATATGGGCATCATTGTTTCATCATAAGAATGGGTTTGGAAAAAATTCCCACAGTGATCCAACATCGTCTTTATAATTTAGTTGTCCTTTTTGAACCTACATCTTGAGATCTCCAATCACATAGGTTGTGTATTCATTATAATGACTTTATTAATTCATGGGCTTTAACCCCATCCTTCTCGATAATGTTTCAACTAACTCTCTATTTAACCATTTGGTTAGCAGATCCGCAATGTTATCCTTAGATTTTTAAAGACTAAAGAGATAACTCTAGTTGAGAATAGTTGTCTAATGCATATTGGAGGCACATGTTTTTGTCCAACTTGGACTATCTATAGGAAGTGGTGTAACCGTTCAACATCTTCCCCACATTTGTCTAATGTAATAAACTCATATTACATAGTAGATCTGGCAATCACCATTTGTTTTGAGGATTTCTATGATATTATTGCACCTCCTAACATAAATATATACCCACTAGTGGATTTGAATATTTGTCATTAAATGTCCAATTTGTCTCAGTATAGCCTTCAACTAATGGCTTTAACACAAAGATTAATTTCTCATAATAGTGCCTAATGGCTACTTAATTATGTAATTAGAACCACTAATCACATGCTTATTAAATCTCGTAACTCCACCACCCGTTACACTTTATGTAATTAGAGCCATTAAACAAATTTTCATAAAGTTTCGTAACTCCACTATACATATATTCAATTATGTAATTTGAGCTCATTAAGTCTTGTAACTTCATCATTTGTTACACTTTAATTTATTTAGGTGGATGTATTACCACTTTAACCAACATCCCCACATTTGTCACTTTGTGAAAGTTGTTAAACAATAATTGCTTGACGGAAAAAAGAATAAAAAAAAATCTGCAGATCTAAAATTTGCAATTTTCGAGGTCAAGAAGGCCTCTAATCAAAATATTTTGTGAACGATAGTTGTCCAGAATATATTTTTCCATGTGACAATAAGGTTTCAGAATTTTCTGAGCTCGTTTACTAATTTAAAACTGTACAAAATAGTTTATACAATTCACACCAAGCTACTGAAAAATTGCAGAGACCGAAATCTGCATTTTCGATTCATTTTAAAGAAATAGATTTCTCTATTTCCTCATGTTAGCTTTTGAGAAGAAATACATAATAATTAAATATTATTACCACAACATGTTTGTATCTATTTATATATACACAACTTCAAATTCATTCAAGTGTTTCTCTCAACACTATAAGATGAATTTATTCGTTTTGTCTCAAACCAAACGTCACTTTTATGTTTGGTATCAATTAGAAATATTGGTATATCGTTTAAGTTAATCAATTTTCCGCAAAAAATTAATTAAAATATCCTAGTCTACCATGCCACAAAATGGAAGACTCCAGCATATAAGTAAAAGAGCTAGCTTTATTTCTTTCATTAACTATAGTCATTACGTTCATCAAGAACATCCCGTTACTAATACGCCACTTACTAACATATATATCGTTTAGACAAAATTTCTTTTAACTTAAAAGCTAAAGGGAATAATGAACCCGAAACAAAGGTTTGCAAAATTCATATTTCAATATTTTAGGCAGTCTACATTCAAAAGATTTGTGACCCATCTTGTCACAATTGTAGCCCTTGCCTTGGAACTTAAGCTTTTTGGAGATTCCTCCAAGTTTGATACGTTTGCCTTTAGTATTTTTCTTTGAACTTTGACTAAGCTCTATCACTTTAGCATTAGGTTCCATGCAATTACCTACTATTTTTTTAGAAGTTCGGTTACCATTTTCATTTTAAAATCCTATAATCAAATCTTCAATGATAATTTAATTTTGTTCGTGATCAAGATTTAAAGACTACCATAAATCTTTGGCCTCTTTCTTTTCAATTTACACATTATATAATGCATAAGAGTGTCTATTAATTATATAATTTGTGTGTAAATAATTGGATTGATCCCAAACGTCCATTGCTATAACTCTTTTAGGTTTGAACCCACCATGTTCAACGACGGACATATTGTGACCCACTTTGTGGTTCAATACTTTACACAAAATTTTAACCATTTTCTTGTCACGATTACATCATACAAAGAATTGGCCAAACCATTCATTATGCCATTTCGGGCTAAACAGTCCGAATGGTCCCAAACGTCAACGACGCTAATCGCTTGAACATCTTTTAGTTCAACAGCCATTTTCCTTTAAATGTCTGAAACACAAAACTAAGCTATTTAGTTTCAGAATTATATTAGCTTTAACTGTTTTAAGATTGTTAGAAAAAATTGTCACTTAAATACATATTTATATATAAAAACCTGATTTATATATATAAATATATATATGCAAATTTTATAGTTCAAGCGAAAGTCCTTGATGATGAACAGAGCCGAATCAATGATTTCATTCGTCTCTGTACCTTTTGTACAAATAGAAACCAAACAATATAAATTTCTAAAATATATGTTTCTGAATTTATGTACCACAATAGACAAATTCTAGTAATATTATTATCTCAAAACCGTGTATTTCTTGAAAAAATTCCCGAACTGTATGTTACTGAAAATTTTCCAGAATACTATTTTACCTTTTAAATATAGTAAATCAGTTCAAAAAATTCTGAAACTTCACAGTTCGATGTAAAATTCAATTCTGGACAAATTTCATCTCTGGTCATTTTTGCGTTTGAGGTCGTTTAAACCTCGAAAAACGTGATTTACAGATCTGGGTAAAAAATAAAATCGAGTCTTGTGTATCACACGATCTCTTTAAAACAGTTATGCCGCCTCACCGGAGTGCTTCGAGGTTGCTAATCGGCGTCTTTCTCCCAGGATGAAACGGTTTATCGATTATATCTAAGCACATGATATATCGATCTAACTGAAATTGTATGAACCACCACTGATTACGACACGAAATTTGACTAACTTGAACATGAAGATATACGAATTCTATAAAAAAACTAGAGAGAAAACTAGTGTATGATCTGTGTGTGTTGTGTGGAAGATGGAAGCTGTTTATACTCATCATGTAGGGAAAACTCTTGGGATAATTAACTAGCCACTAAATATGAAATTAGTGCTAGTAACCTCCTCATAAGTGACCACTAACACCCATTAACATGGATGTTACAACATGATCATAAGTGACCATTAACACCCATTTTCATAGATGTTACATTATATTCATTAGTGACCACTAACATCCTTTAACATGGATGTTATAACAAAATATTTTTGAGTGACAATTTTTCTCATTCACTTATTAAAAATGATATATAAAATACTCATTTTCCAACAACTAATTAATTAATATTATAGGCAACAAAGTTCATTTGATAAAAACAAGGTCTCCGAGCAAGTTTTTTAGAATAATTGAAGCCAATGACACTGCAGAAAAAGGTCTTGATAGGGTACAACGTGGTTGAAGATTTTGGGGTGCGGCTCTTTTGCGGTCTCAAAAGAGACTACACTTTTACCATCAGTTTAATCCCAATGAAACTCATTTGGACATGAAATTAAGAGAACTAAGTGCCGTGTTGAGCTAGTTAAAATTAAGCTCGTTAACATCTTTCCTCCATGTTATTTTAATATACTAGGGGTAACTCTTGCGTATGGCACTTTTATAAAATTAACAACGTACCTACTACGACGTACTTACTCGATCACAACAGGATGGTGGTTGCTAAGCTTCAAATTCTTGCCAGAGTAAAGATGGTTTTCTAGAGAGACCAAAAAAAATGAAGAAGAATAATTAGTTCTTGAGAGTGATAATGAGAATATGGTGAAAAATGAGTTTTATTGTAGGTGAAGAAAATAAGTGGATGGGTTTTTGAAAAAATTGGACGGTTGAGATCATTTTAATTTAAACGGAATACTGTTCATTCATTTCAAAATCAACTATACTTTGTTATTATAGATTCTTCTTTCTCATAAAATTCTTTTTGCAAAATTGCTCTCCCTCTTATTAATCCTAATCCAAAATTCACATAATTTTTGGATAATATTGCCACCAAAATCATCCTCTTGTCTTTATTTATACCTCATGTTTCTCTATAAATTTGAATTGAAGTTAGTTTAAATTAAAATGAATATGAATTAATATTGAAGAATTTGATAATCAAATCAAATAATTATTATATACAAATCTCATTGAAGAAATCAGGAGTTCTCACTCTAGCCCGGCATTTATGGTAAGAAATAAAAAAAAAATAGAATGTTAATGAACTATAAACGCTTAAATGAACAATTAGTATTTGATGTTTGTTTTATCCCAAGAAATGATGTTTTGATTAATCAAATCTTTATTAAATTTGACTGCAAATCAAGGTTCTAGCAATTAAAATTAATTGAAGAATCAAAATCTTTAACAGTTTTTAGCATTTCAAGAAGACATTATCAATAGAATGCTATGTCTTTTGGATTAAATATAGCGGGGAAAGATCTAAAGATGACCTCTTTTTTGGTCCTTAAATGCGGACCAATCATTTTGAGGAGGCAAACGGATGAATTTTTTAATGAAACTTGGTGAAGATGATCTCCATGATTAGTAGATCATATACGCCAATTTTCATTAAAAAATTCAACCGAAAAATGTGTTAGCTAACATCTTAAATTTTAACGGCTAAAAATGTACATATATATCAATTTTTTAGTTAACCCTCTTCCCGATTGAATTTTTTGATAAAAATTGGCGGAGGTGATCTGCTGAACATGGAGATTGTTTTCACTAAGTTTCATCAAAAAATTCATCCATTTACCCCCTCAAAATGACAGGTCCACATTTAAGGACCAAAAAATTGGTCCACTTAAAATCCTTTCCCTAAATATAGTACCTCAAGTATATAAACGGTGGATGAATGGAATCTTTAAAAACTTTAAAGATTCATGTATTATTTATATTGATGACATTTTGGTATTTTCAAATCCAATAAAAGAACATAAAAAATATTATTTAGTAAATTCCTAAAAACATAGAAATTAGAATAGTACTATCTCCAAAGAAAATAGAATAAGAAAAAATGGAAATTGATTTTCTGAGAATAATTTTAAATCAAGGCGATTTAACGAATAGGTCCACTTATGAAAGAAAGAAAAAATTAAGAATCGATGTATGTTTTAAAATGCTATTAGGATGCAATTTTTGTTAATTTTTTTAAAAACTTACGGTCCTTCACTTTTTTATCTGTTTCTAGTGAAAAATTAGAAGTGTTGTATTTAGGACCGAGATCGAAATTTATCGATCATATATATGTGACTGAAAAAATAAGGATATTCAAGATACAACTGTATGTATGTATCTGAGTTATCAACATAAGAAAATATCGTGCACAAGTGACGGTAAGTTAAAAAATGAAAAAAAATAATTCGTAGACAACTTCCTTAAAAAATTTAAATAAGGATCGAATGGTAATAGTAGACAGTTTAGCGTGTGGTTGATAACATTCGTCTCTCACTCTCTCCCACGTGATATAAGCTTCAGAATGTCTGCCTTTAGTCATCATTCAATTTCATGACATAAGTATTTGAATTTGTGTTGGACTACACTTGTCTCAATTACAAAATTTCACAACCTTTAGAAAAAGGAAAAAATTTTAAAAAATATAAAAAACAAATAAATAGTTATTATTAATATACCTCAAAGCATTCTATATTATTTTAATATTAAGTACTGAGTGTGCGAATATTTACTCAATTCTTAAAAATTGAGTAAATATATATATACTCAATATTTAAAAGTTGAATTAAGATATATATTTTTTATTCAATAATTACTCAGGTCTTAAGTATTGAGTAATGCACATATTAAATAGTATAAGGTCGAATAAGTAGGATGTAGTCAATGGCCTTATAATTTAGTAGTATTTGATCCCATGTTCAAAACTTATGAACATAGTATTTAAATTTAACAAAATGGTTGTCCACCATTTATGAATAGTTGATGGTGATAATATTAAAAAATATTTTGATAAATATTTATGGTAATCCAAAAGATACTCAAACCAAGTGAAATGGATAACTACCAGCTTTGTGTGTTAATATTAGCACCGGGCAGGGCAACCAATACCGTGAAAAAACAGTAGTCAACCGTCAACTAACCCAAAAAAAAAATAGAAAAGAAAAAATAAATAAATTAATATCTTCTTCCTCAGAACTTTCCAAGAAAAATGGAGGAAACTTCCTTTCCTCTGGAATCAGTTCTTACTCTTTGTTATTCAAAATTTCATTCATACTCATAACTAATCAGTTTACTGAAATCATTTCCATTTTGTCTCCCATGAATTCGGGCTTTTTTACTTGCCAGAATAAACAAATGGATGCAGCAGATATTGGAGGTGCTGCAATCGGAGCAGTATTCGGATCGTTGTTGAAAATTGTTAGAGAGGTTGCAGTTAAAACTTACTACTTCAAATTCAAGCTCAAGCTCATCGAAAAGACACTAATTTCTCTAAAACCGAAGATCGATTCGATGCCGGAATCAAACTTAGATCTGAACAGTTCAAATCAAGAAACTGCAATGTTGGTCGAACGATTGAAAGCCGGCGAGAAGCTAGTTCTCAAGTGCTCCAAAATTAAACCCTGGGATCTACCGAGGAAGTTTATATACTCGAAAAAGCTGAAGCGTTTTCAAAAACAACTCCTGCGGTTCTTCCAGGTAGACCAGCTAACACAATTTGCTTGGCATTCCATCTGGTATTCTAAAATTATTCTAGAAATTAGGTAGAAGGGCTTATTATACATTGATTTTTACCAAAAATCCAATGAATAATATTTTTTTGAATGAAGGGCCTATTTTTAATTGGTAATTTGAATAAAGGGCATATTTTTAATTGGTAATTAGTGTAAGAGGTCTATTTTGTTTTATATTTTAAATGAATGTATTTGAATAAATTTAAATATCATTTAATTAATAAAAACATGTTATGTATTACCTAAATTATCCCTTTTTATGAAATTTTCACAAAAAATATGGACTGCATAGTTCATATTGCAATAAAATATGAACTGCAAAGTTCATATTGCAGTGAAATATGTACCGCAATATGAACTTTGCACTAAAAATATGGACTGCAATATGAACTTTGCACTAAAAATATCGACTGCAAAGTTCACATTGCAGTGAAATATGGACTGCAAAGTTCATATTGCAGTGAAATATAGACCGCAAAGTTCATATTGCAGTCCATATTTTAATGCATATTGATATTTTTTTAGTTTATTTTAAGGGTTGGGATGTCATTTTATAATGAAAAAAAAAGACACATGTCATATTATCAATAAAATAAAAAATAGGCCCTTTATTTAAAAAAAAATTATTCCTTGGCCTTAGTGTGAAAATCTTTCTCTAATAAGCCCTTTTTTTTAATTGCCCCAAAATTATTTAGTAAAACTTTATATATATATATATATATATGTATATGGATTTTTTGAGAATTTTTTTTGTATATTTAATAGAAAATGAATTTTAAGTATGCCTTCTATAATTACGTTGAAGACATCTTATTCCATATTAGATAAATGATTTCTTTCACAATTTTTTTTGGTCAAAATTTTAAATCTTTATTCATAAAAGGATACACATTTTCTTTAATAGTCAATTGTATGTTTATCAGTCTTTTACTTTTTATTACTAGTGGTGGTCGTTAAGTCTCACCAACTATCTCTGCCGCCACCATATATCGAATCTCTTGCAACTATTGTCGTACCTCCAACAAAGTCACGTAAATATATCCGATAATTTTTATATAATGTAAAAAAAAAATTGCACCCGAACATTTTTATTAATTGTGAATTTAGTCTCAAAATAGATTTGCATTAAAATTTATACATTAGTTTGTTTACAGATTTAGTGATAAAGCATATTTGCATTAAACTTTATAAGATTAGTTATTTCCGAATTTAGTGTAAAAACAGATTTATACAAAAAATAAATTACGCATGAGTTGCTTGAGAATTTATTGCAAAAATAATTTTGCACTAAAATATGTATCATTAGTTATTTATGGATTTAGTGCTAAAATATTTATACTAAAATATGTATCACTAGTGTTTCTACTTGCGGATTTAGTTCAAAAGTATATTTGCAGTACTTGCGCAGAGCTCCGGTGAGACCTTGGGTTGCCGGAGCTCAGAGAGGGGATGGTGATGGTGGTTGATGATGACTAATTTTTTATTTTTTTATTTTTTAAAATTAAAGAAATAGAAGAAGAGTATTTTAGATAAAGAAAAACGAGTGTTCAAGAATGAAAATGTAAGTTATCATTTGATTGAGTACAATTATGAACCTTTTAACCAATTATCTCTACCTCTTTGAAATATTAATATCATTACCCGTAATACATTTGAAAGAATTAAGAAGATTCAATCACCCAGCTGAGATGGATCATAAACATCATGATGATCATCATTAATATTAACATTAATGTTAATTAAATCCAAAAGACATATTCTCGAGGAAGCTGAGTGAATTTCGAACTTTACTGTTGTGGTTCTTTCAGGTGGATGCGCAAATACAACTGGTTTGCGAAAGTGGAAGAACGTTGGTGGAGGTGGGTAATTTGAGCGGTAAAATGGACCGGATACTTTCTATTCTTAATGAATAGTAGTGAGAATTTGAGATTCAATTATATTATAAATTTACATAAACTAGTTGATCTTATAAATCAAATAACAACATTGTGGCACAAAATACTAAGTTGTAAATTCGGGACATAACATTCACATGTATATACAAAAGATCTCTTTATTACATTATTGATGTGAGATATTTTTTATTATTACAAAAAGATTTATTGTAGGAATAATATAATACTTAATGGTAAAGTTATTCCAACGACACCAAAGGCAAAAAAATGTAAAAATATTCTATACCACTCGCATATATCTTGCTTTGGGTCCACAAAGGGGCATCAAATGCAAGAGATGTTGGAAATTTAGTTCATAAATGGTCTTCCACATTGAATTAATTATATTATGGGTTATCTAGTGCATTAAATGTATATGAATTTTGTAATGTGCATAGACCTAATACTAGTTATATTATGATTGATAAGTACCTATTTGAATTAGTATACAAAGACACTTAAATTATACTCTTCAAGTCGAATCAATTTATGCACTACTCTTCTTTTTTATTTTAAAGAGAGAACTCGTTGAACACTTCAAAATTCAGACGTTGAAATGCCATAAACTTACTAAAGCTTTTGCGTTTTACGGCATTATAAATTTAGATACGCTTCTTGAAAATTAATTTCTTAAAAACTAAATATAATTATAATTTTTAATGCTTATATAATTCATACACTAAAATTCTTATAAGTAATATCAAAATAATTTATTCATTTTTACTATTAAAGATATTTATATATACTCACACGTGGATTTCACGAACAAGGAATCTACAAACACACAAATAACAATAAAAAAGTCGAACATCATTTTTCTTCTTGTGGTATTAAAATTTTTTTGGGCTAGTACAGTGGCACAATGGATTTGTAAGAAATTTGTCAATAAAGTATTCCTCAGAATTATATTGGCTTGGCAGCACCTTTTGGATATATGTGTTATTAGTACTTTTTAAAAAAAGAATAATGACTTCGGCATTACCTTTTGGTGAGAATCTGATTGAATTAATTTTTATTTTTTTTCAATGGCTACGATTATACTTGAAGATTTTATTTTTATTTTTTCAATGTTAAAGAATTTATTTTTTATAACCATTATAATTTTATTACTTGAGCAATGTTCATTTTGATTAAGGGTTTAAATTAAGTTTGATTTGTTAAAATTAAATTAAGGAGTTAGTGTTTTGGAAAAGTTTTTGTACCAGTATAAACCCTTAAAGTCTCGTAACAGTACATAAGAATCTAAAATTGCAGTATGCGTCACGGTTGGAAAAATAAGATTTCACTTTACGAATCTCATCAATACAAACGATTTGATATTTCTAGATCATAAGGATGCGAAACATTACGAAATAGATCAAATAAAACAATAAGATGCAAAAGCAACTTTTGTCACGTAAATTTGTTTATTTTGAAATATGAAGATGTGTGTATTTGTTATTTATGCGAAGAATAATCAGCCCAAATGAAGGTTATTGTTTAGCCGAGTAATATGCACAAATGTGGTGATAAATATGAAATGAATGTCAAAATTTTCATATGAATAATAAGTCAGCCCAAATGAAGGCATATTATTTAACAAAGATTTGCCACATATATTTGATTACTGCATGGAGATGGCCAATTACAAGTTTATATTTTTGTCCAAAACTAAAAATCAATGTTATACTAGATATCTTATGATGGAGATCCACAATTAATAATTTGGATGATTATGTCATGCATATGTATTGTTTCTTCATATGTTATGACCTATAGATTAATTGTAAACTTGTAATTTTATGCTTTGTTCTCTATTCAGTTTCTAATTATGCATTATATATATATATATATATCCGCCAACATAAATTCGGTCCCAGTATTTAACGGTAGCAACTTCAAGAATTGAAAAGAGAATGTTGTGATTGATTTCACTTTCATGGATCTTGACCTTATATTTTAGACAGAACGGCATCCTACCTCACAAGTAAAAGCTCCTATTAGGAGAAAATTATTTAAAGATGTGGGACCATTCTAATCGCACGAGTCTTATGATCATAAAACATTCAATTCAAAAAAAAAATTAGGACTTTATGAGAAAATTGCTACTTAGTTCCTTAAAAAAAATTAAAGAAACATTTTGCTGAAAACAAAAAGGAGGAAACAATCAACCTTTTGGGTAGTCTTGTTGTGAGAACCCGCGTTCTCGATGCCCGAGATCCTCGTGGGCGGCGATTCCGTTATTGCTTTGAAAATCTATTTTAAAAAGAATAAAAGTTGCCAGTTTATTTTACTAAACAAACAAAAATTTTTGTGTAAAAGAGACGTATTTATAGACTAAATATCCTCTTATACACAATACATACCAGTTGATTCGAAGGTTCAGGGATTAAGTTCCGAATCGGGAAGGTGTTAGGCACCTAATTCGCCCTTTCGGTCTCTTAAGTAGGATATGCGTATATTATAATTCAGTTCTTGCATACTATTGCTATTACTTTACAGCTTTCCGTGCTTACTTTAGAAACTGGAATTTTAGGAATGGGGTAAAAACGATGTGTTTCCTAGTTCACCCATAATTTTGAAAATAAGTGTGTGTGAGTGTGATTTGAAAAAAAGAGTTTAACAATAGTAGATGCAATAAAACAAGTGATTTTTTAAAACATTGGGCTTTTCGAAAATTAATTCAATGTGGAATCTTATATTCGATATTATATGAGGCGAGTTGACCGATCGTATACCAAAATCTATTGATTAAACCGGTATAGACGGGAATAGTGCTCTCATAATCGAGTATTTATTACATACACACCGCAATCTATGAGGTATATTGGACATATAGCGATTATCGATTCCTTCGTATAACAATATCGCTAATCCGGCCTTTTAAAAAAGTAAGAAAATAATCATACTATTTTAGAATTGGATTAGGGTTTGTTATACACCTTTGGTTTTGAAAAACAATTTGAGAAAGGGTTTTGAAAAGCTATCAAGTGATATAAATTATGCAAACAAGAATATGAATTATAAAACTGACGAATAAATAAAATAAGAGAAATAAATTATACCTGAGCCTCTTTAGAGGGAGAGAATACGGGTCTCTTGGTGTCTACCACGAAATCCCCTTAATTGTTGATGAAAAATATGAATGGAGGGGAGGTCTATTTATAGTTGAAAAAATGCTTGGAGAGCAAGAAAAGAAATTGCAACCAGGACTCTTGTAGCTTATCGCGAAGCCTGCCCACCGTTGGATCATTCTGATTTTTGGATATGTACAAGGAATATAAGTCTTTTAGATCGTGTCAAAATTTCGGGTCGATCAGAGTTAGGGAAGATCTCATTTTTCTCTAATTATTATGAAGAGTTTGTTTCCACGTAGGAAAGGTAGTTATTGTAGACAAGGTCATTTGTTGGTACGACAAGTCAAGTTCTAACCGTTGGATCATGCTGATTTTTGAATATGTATTGCCAATATAAGTCTTCTAGACCCTGTAAAAATTGAAGACGATCGGAGTTCGGGAATGATTCGGTCTCCTCGGATTGGTACAAAAAGTTTGTTCTCGCGTAGGAAAGGTACTTCTTGTAGACAATGTCACTTATTTGTACAACAAGCAAACTTCTAACCTTGGATTTTCCTGAATTTTTGATATATTTTTCCTCCAAATGTTTTCTATCTTGTTTCCAAATTTGAGGTCGATCAGAATTCGGAAAGGCCTCTATTGATTTTAATTTGCTACGAAGGACATTTCGACTAGAATTGCATGATAGATGAATTGATTCTTGATGATCCCATATCCGACAAAGCTGAACTTTTAATATGTTCTTCCCTACAATAATACCTATCTACTGACCAATCTTTAGATCATTTTTACTTTGAGAAGGCCTCCATTTGATCACCCGAAATGAACTCCCAATTTTCTGAATTTTCGGAGATCCGACCGTCGGATCGAGCTACTTTCGAGTATGTTTCTCCTTATGGTAATGTCTAACAACTCTCAAAGTTTGAGAATGATCAGAAATGGAAAACTCCTTTCCAAGTTTTCAGGAGTTTTCACGGTTTTCGGTTTGGCAATTTCTCATGATTCTCAGAACTTTTCATCCGGGCGTCTTTTTGGCTTTCTTCTTTGACATGTATTACATGTACATAATATGTACATCTAGGAATGATCATGCATGCATGTGTGCTTATTTATCAGGATTCTTGCGAGGGTCGCAAAATGAGGTGTTCACACTTGTTTCAATAAGATATAAAGAAAAAGGACCAAAGGGGAGTATATTATGTAAATATCTAATATCTCTTTCAAATTAAAGGCACTAAAGTTAGGGTTGACTGATAACTTTCTCGTGCATACAATTCTTTATTTCTTTTGCTGCACAATATAGTTAGTTTATAATGAGTTACAATATTCATAAGGATTTACAGTGAGTTGCAAAACTTATTTGGATAAATAATCTCTTAATGAGCTTATACCTCACGGTGTGCAGGAATAAGAAAAGATTTAGCAAAAAAAGATAGAAAGTACTCATTTAGTTAACACCTTTAAAATACAAGAAATGGAAAAAGGATAAAGGTTAGGAAACTGCAGTTAGAACAACACTAATGTAATTGTAAAATAAATATGATAAGGAATTTATCCATTACTCTTGCAAGAAGAATAAACATAAGAATGATCCGAGTACGCCATTTGGCGTGTAAAGTATGATATACTTCTCATTATGTTCGATAGTTAGTTTAACTTATATACATATGATTACTTAGTGGGTAGATTTTAGTGCTACTACTCATATAAGTGTATATAAAGGTTACCTATGGAGGCGAAATCCAATTGATGCTGAAAGATACATATATGATGATAGTGGAAAAATAATTATAATTGAGGTTATAAAGTCTTATAGGTTGTCATCAAAGACTGCTTACTTTTTGAATTTGAAAGAGACTTATATGCTACTATCATTTAGATGAGATTTCTACTTTCTCTTGGATAAATATGGTTATTCTTGTTCATTCAAAAATAATAAAGTTAGTCTAATTCAAGATTCAAATGTTATGCTACTAGTTCTTTAATTGATAACTTATATGCACATATAATTATCTCATGTAATAAAACCTTTTAAATTGATTCACCTGATTCAAAGCGTAAATTAACTAATTAGAATTCTTTCATGTTATAGCACAAGCATTTAGGACATATCTTTAAATGGAGAATTAAGAGACTTGTGAAAGTCTTGAAACCCCTTGATTTAATAGATTTTAAAGTCTGGTACTGGTACTAATAGATGACTTCTTAGAGCCTATTTTTTCTTCTTGTTGCTCTTGTTTAATCCCTAGTTGGTCATGTTTGGCTTCAATCTCCCTTAAGGTACCCTTCATAGAAACTTGATTTACTTCAACCTGCTTCTTCAACTGTGTAATTCCTCCCCCGGCCATGGAAATCAAGGAAACCTGGTCCCATGTGCTCTGATACCACTTGTTATGATTTTAACTAGCTGTGTGAAACGGTTCTAATGGTATTTGGATTAATGGAATTTATATGATGAAAGTTGTAAATTTAGATATATATAGAGAGAAAAAGAGAGAATTAGAGAGATAAGAG
Organism: Lonicera japonica; assembly: GCA_021464415.1. Classification (NCBI taxonomy): domain Eukaryota; kingdom Viridiplantae; phylum Streptophyta; class Magnoliopsida; order Dipsacales; family Caprifoliaceae; genus Lonicera; species Lonicera japonica. The sequence goes on from CM038469.1 coordinate 11,958,900, forward strand.
AAGAGTTGCTTGAAGAAAAATAAAGTAGCATAAAGGAAAGAGAAAATTATATTCTCCATTCCTTCTCCATATATATACATACCATATCCAAACTCCATATATATACATATATATTTTCTTTATTACTTTGAGAATGGTCCTATGGCACATGAAGGTCATTTTTCGGTAATCATATTCATTTTCCCTCACTATAGTTCATTTCATAACATTTTCTGTATTTTCAATAGCTCTCTGCTTCGTTTGGTCATTTAAACAATACTTTCCCTGGAAACTTTTGAAAATGGTCCTGTTTAATATGCTTAAAGAGTAAATTGCAGCAAACACTGTCAGAGAACCATCCAGGATGGCGGTCCCAACGGGAACAAATGTCTCCTCAATTGAGGTAAATTCTGTTTGTCGTGGTAAGAGCAAGGCGAGATTGGTCAGAGAGACAAGACCAAAGGACTTTGGTTTTCAAACATGCCCCCCCAGAACCAGTTTCATCTGGTTGACCCAGTATTTTTGATCGCCTGGGGGACAGACCAGTCCGAATAGCCCCAAGGGTAGAACGGGCAGGAAGGCTCTAGAGGGAACGGCAGTTAGACCAAGACGAGCAAATGGAAAGAGTGGAACCTCGACCGAAAAATTGGGCCAAGCAGGATCTCTGGAAGATGATATAATCGACAATGGCCGACAGAAGGGAGAATGGCAAAACCACGACGAAATTGGCAAGAAAAGCTTTGGGCGAAGATTACGGATCACCCTTCACAACAAGGATACAGGATGTACCCCCGCCAAAAAAGTTTGGACAGCCGAAGTTTAACATTTATGTCGGCCGATCTGATCCAGCCGATCATGTGAGGCATTACAAGCAGGTGATGGCCTACTAGCGCAACGAAGAGGTGCTAATGTGTAGGATGTTCCTGGCTAGCCTAGAAGACACAACTCTCAGGTGGTTTGACAAAATCCCGCCAGGTGGGATAGACAATTTTCGCGATTTGGCCGAACGATTTACGGCCCGCTTTATAACGAACAGTAGAGTGATCAAGGGACCGGAAGCCTTAACTCACTTAAAGAATAAACACAATGAAAACTTGAGGGAATATTCACAGAGGTATTGGGCATTTTTCCAAGAAGCGGAAGACTGCGACGAGAGGTTTGCTATCAATACATTTAAATTTGGTTTGCCGTGGGACTATAACGGCGTCTATAATGATCTGACAAGGAGACCACCAAAAAGTTTCAATGGTCTTTTGGCAAGGGTAGACGAGTTCTCACAAGTGGAAGACGATGACATAGCAGCCAATAGGTCAGTTCACAAGAGAGATAGGGAAAAAACGATAATGGAGACCGTCGTGAAGACAGCATTACAAAAAAAATTGAAGAGAAAACTCAAACGAGCTGAGAAAGGGTGAAGCATTCTGAGGGATAAACACTATTTTCACCATTCCTATACACAAGATAATGTGAAAAATCAAAGAGGAGCAATTTTTTAAGTGGCCCAAGCCAATGGCGGAAACCCTAGCACCAAAGACGCCACCTAGAAGTATTCCTATCACAAGGATCATGGGCATAAAACTGAAAATTTCAGGACACTGAAACATTTTCTGGAAAGACTCGTAGAGCAAGGCCTTTTGACCAAGTATATGAAAAACTTTTTGAAGCCAAAGATAATAAAGGCCCGAAGGCCGAAGAGAAGACGGCTATAATAACTGTGCACAAACCTGTGTTTGGAGTGATTGAAACAATTCACGAAATCGTCGACAAAACTGAGGCAATGAGAAGTTCTTTGCGTGCTAGATTAACTCGGGCTTAGCTCTGGTCAGAGGCCCATCCAATCAAAGAAGTGTTGACAGTGATGGTACCCCCAAAGAGGAATAGGGACAGCACTGTGGTATACCAATTATCTTTTGGGGAAGAAGATTTGGAAGGGGTGGATGTGCCCCACAATGATGCTTTGGTCCTTACTGTCAATATCAAAAATTTTAATGTAAAAAAGGTACTGATAGATCCAGGGAGCTCGTCGGAGGTCATGTACTTTAAGGCTTATAATTAGTTAAGGTCGTTCATCTCTTTAAAGAACATTCGGTCAATGGATGCACCGATCTACAGTTTCAGTGGGGATGCAGTATGGCCAATCTCCGTGATAAATATTCTGGTTAGGGTTGGAGAAATGGTAGCTGTCATGAATTTTTTAGTTATGAATGTAGACTCGCCATACAACGCCCTCCTCGGCAGATATTGGTTAGGGAAAATAAAAGTTGTCGCTTCGCCCTTCCATCAAAAAGTGAAGTTCCCCTCTCCCAAAGGGGTGGTTGTCGTCAGAGGTAAGCAGGAAGATGCACGCTTTTGTTTCAACCTGGCGATCAAGGGGTCGTTGTATGAAAAAAAAAGATATCGAAAGAGCCAAATAGGTTAACCTGGCAGAAAAGGTGGAAGAGCTTTTGGAAGAAATGATGGAAAAGCCTAAACCCTCGGAGAAGGGAAAGGGCAAAAAAACTGAGCAATAGCAATCACAGGAGGGTCGACCCCGAGATGATAGGAGCAAAGGGCGACCAGAAGAAAGGGCCTTCGAGGACCTAATCCAAATCCTTGCAGTTCATGATCCAGCGCAGAAAGAGAAACATTTCTTGATCAGTAACAGTCTCGATTCTGGAGAGAATGATGAATTATTCAACTTTTTAAGGGCCAATATCGATGTCTTCGCATGGCAGCCGTATGACATGCTGGGAATATTGACAAAAGTAATTTGCCACAAACTACACATAAACCCAACCTCAGTCCAACAAAGCAAAAGCCCCGCCGAGTATCCCCTGAGAAAACAGTAGCAATCGAAGAAGAAGTCCAAAAACTACTTAAGGCGGGGACAATCCGGGAGGCCGAGTTTCCTGAATGGATCTCCAACCCAGTTATTGTGAAAAAAAAGAATGGAAAATGGAGAGTATGTATAGACTTCACGGATCTGAATAAAGCTTGCTCCAAAGACAGTTTTTCGTTACCAAAGATAGATCAACTGGTAGACTCTGCGGCAGGTCACTAGAGGTTTAGTTTTTTGGATGCATATTCGGGGTACCACCAGATACCACTCTATGGACCAGATCAGGAATCCACGGCGTTTATCACGACGATGGGTCTGTATTGATATAAAGTCATGCCGTTCGAATTAAAAAACGCATGGGCCACCTATCAAAGATTGGTCACCAAGATGTTTAAGAACGAAATCGGAAAATCCATGGAAGTTTATGTCGATGATATGTTGGTAAAAAGCAAGTTATCTGTCGATCATATTCGGGACCTGAGCAGAAAATTCTTAATTCTTCGGCATTACCGGATAAAGCTAAATGTGGCAAAATGTACCTTTGGGGTAAGCTCTGGAAATTTTTTGGGTTTCATGATAAATCACAGAGGGATAGAGGCAAATCCAAAGAAGGTTCAGGCAATACTGGATATCCAGCAGGCGACCAACTTGAAAGGACTGCAAAAACTCACTGGTATGGTTGCTGCCTTAAACAGATTTATTTCGAAATGTTCTAACAGATGTATGCCACTGTTTAAGTTATTGAAAAGAACAAAAGAATTCAATTGGAATCCAGAATATGACAAAGCTCTCGACGAGCTAAAAAAATACCTAAGCAGCCCACCCTTAATATATATTCCAGAACCCAATGAACAATTGTACATGTACTTGGCTTCCTCTGATTGAGAAGTAAGTTCGGCCATACTTAGAGAGTATGAAAATATTCAAAAACCTGTGTATTTTGCTAGCAAATGTTTAATTGGGTCAGAATTGAATTATTTGCCTTTAGAAAAACTTGTGCTAGCACTAATCACAGCTTCCCGAAAGTTGAGACATTACTTCGATGCCCATCCCATCAAAGTATTGACGAGCAGCCCAATAAAGGCAACTCTCAGGAAATTCGATTTTTCAGGACGAATGGAAAAGTGGTCTGTTGAGTTGGGCCAATTTCATATTGATTATGCCCCGCGAACATCGATTAAAGGTCAAGTCCTTGCAGATTTCATTGTCGAAATCACAAGAGTCAGTGTAGCTGATACAAACAATAAGTTGTCAGTCCCAGCTGAGGGGCAAACTGATGACAACCCGGAAGAAGTCGATTATGGATAGAATTAGCAAGTTACATAATTCTCATCACCCGAAAAGTCGATCTCTTTGATATTATGCATCGATGGGTCATCAACAACGAGAGAATGCAGTGTGGGCATAGTGTTTAAAACCCCTGAATGAGAAATTATTGAACAAGCAGTCCGACTGGGATTTAAGGCCTCTAACAATGAGGCCGAATATGAAGCACTGATCATTGGCATGAAAAATGCCAAAAAGCTCGGGTTCCAAGATCTGACGATTCGCTATGACTCCCAGCTAGTCGCCAACCAACTAACTGGGGAGTACTCGGCCAAAAACAAAAGAATGGCTGCATATATGAAACTAGCCCAGAAACTCATGAGAAACTTCAAATCGGCGTACATTGAAAAGTTCCCAAGGACCAATAACTCGCATGCAGATGCCTTGACAACTCTGGTCTCGGCAGTAGACTCAAAATTAAAAAGGCGCGTGAAAGTCGAATACATGCCAAACCCGAGCATAGAAGAGGGGGAACGACCAACCGTTTGCAACATAGAAGCTAATTTAGAGGTCAGCTGGATGGAGCCGATCACTAATTACGTGAAATATGGGTCGCTACCTAGTGATAGCAGTGAAGCCTATAATATCAGAGCCCAAGCAAGCCGGTATTGGTTGTCTCTAGAGCTAAAGCTATATAAAAGATCTTTCTCAGGTCCTTATATTCGCTGCGTTCATCCAAAACTGGTGCAGAATATCCTCTTTGAGCTGCATGAAGGGAGTTGTGGAAGCTACACGGCCGGCCGATCATTGGTTCACAGGGCGAGAACCCAGGGTTATTGGTGGCCGTACATGCAAAAAGATGCGGTAGAATATGTCAAGAAATACGAAAAATGTCATAAACACGCCACCATCATTCACCAACCTGCAACCGACCTTCACTCCATAGTCAGCCCCTAGCTCTTTGCAATGTGGGGGCTTGATATAATTGGACCGTTCCTTCGGGGATCAGGTGGCAAAAAGTTCCTCCTCGTCGGCATTGATTTCTTTACCAAGTATGTGGAAGTAGTTCCTTTGGCCAATATCTAGGAATCTAATGTCAAGGCTTTCCTTTGAAAAAACATTATCACCAGATTCGAAATCCCTAGGGTACTCATATCTGACAACGGAACACAATTAAAAAATAGGAAGATCGAAGAATTTTGTTACTCCTACAGGATCAAACAGCATTTTTCGAGTGTAGCCTACCCGCAAGGCAACAGACTGGCTGAAGCTTCAAACAAGGTTATCCTTTAAGGATTGAAGAGAATGTTAGACAACAAAAAAGGAAGATGGGTGCAGGAGCTGCCCTCAGTGCTTTGGGCATTCCGAACAACTCCACGCCGATCAATTAGCGACACGTCTTATTCTTTAACCTATGGGACCAAAGCCATTATTCCTTTAAAAATCGGCCTACCTACCCAAAAGACGACGCAAGTCGAAAGAGGAAACAATGAGGAAGCCCTTGAAGAGGCTTTGGATTTCGCCGAATCTAGAAGAGAAGCGGTAGTGATCCACGTGGCGAACTATCATAATGCCTTGGCCAGACAATATAGGGCCCATGCGAGACCAAGGAAATTCAAAGTTGGAGAGTTGGTGTTACGAAAAGTCCTTAGCACAGCTATCTATCCTCGCCACGAAAAACTTGGGCAAAATTGGAAGGGTCCTTATATGATCACGTCGGCTAGCGGGACTGGATCTTATCTCCTAAAAAATATGGATAGTCGGCCAATCCCCAATCTATGGAATATAGCGAATTTAAGGAGCTATTATCATTAAATGTAAATCCTAAGTTCGGATCCTTTTTATACAGTTGATTAAATCAATGAATATGTCTTTTTTGTTTCAAGTTGTTATCATATAAGACCCTTTATATAAAGGCAATATTATAAGACCTTGCTCATCCAAGGCAATTACAATAAGACCCTTTCTCATGAGGGCAATTGCTTAAGACCTTGTTCGGCCAAGGCAATTACAATAAGACCTTTTCTCGCCAGGGCAATCGTTTAAGACCTTTCGGCCAAGGCAATTATAACAAGACCCTTCCTCACACGGGCAATCATTTAAGACCTTGTTCGGCCAAAGCGAGTACTATAAAGCCTTTTCTTATAAAGGCAGTTATATAAGACCTTGCTCGGCCAAGGCAATTATACTTTTTTTTATAAAGATGACCACATAAGACCACCACCAGTTGGGGGCAAAAATAAAATATGAAAACTCTCCTCTGTCAAAGGCAAATCCGGTTAAAAAATTTTCCTATATTACGAAGGAGAACTTTAAAACAAAATTCCGCTTCAACAAAACAATCAATTGTTTAGAACCCTTATGTTTATGGAAAGAATCCTTAGCAATGTACAATATAAGACCTACTCATTTGTCAGGGGCAAACATAACATATAGAGCCTTAATCGGCCATGTTTGTTCAATTATCCTTATTAATAAAAGGCATTCCTTACCCATTTTAAATAGAGAGTTATTTTGATCCTCTACCATTCGGAATTGGGTGAAAAAGAGTTCAACGATGTTGGCCGATCTGAAAAATATTATGACAAATACCTCGAAAGCAAAGGCAATACAATAGTTCAACAACAAAAATAAAGTACACATTGCAACGATGGAGAATTCATAAATACATGGTAAAATCTTCATTAATTCGGAAACATTTACATTCGGTGGGGCTTCGAGGCCCATTTACAAAGGAAATCAGCTATTGACAACCGCGAAAACTACCACTACTTACATGAGAGCATACTGCAAAAAAAAAAAGAAAAAAAGAGAAAAAGGACAGTTGGGGAAGAAGATGAAGTTGGAAGAGACTAAAAAGGAAAGAGAAAATGAAAAGAAATTGAAGAAGGGGATGGAGATGAAGCAGAGATGGAAGTTGAGTTTGAGAAGGGAAGGACACGGCGAGATTGTTTTTGCCTTACCACCTCTCAAACCCTACCTTCGAGCCTATATATGTCTTCTAACGCAGCGGCGTATCGGATCTTCAGACGGCAGTAGCGCCTCTTAAGGCAGCGAAGTTTTCTCTTCACACGCCGAAATTTTACAACCAGAATAGGGATGATGCCTTCTAATCTGGTCAACCGGTCATTTAGAGCCTTCCACCCTCCGGCGAATCCAGAGCTGGGTTCGGAGGGATGCTTCTCAACACCCTCAGACATGGAAAAATAATTCTTTCTTTGCGAAGAAGAAGAAGAATAACTAAGTTGTAATTTTGAGGAGAATGAGATTGAAGAAAATCCCTTTTATAAGGAAACCGAAACCCCAAGGGCATTAAATGGGCATTTATTGGAAGGGGGATGGAAGATGTCTTTTCATTTGAAGAGACACCCCACGCTGGGGACTCCTGCCCCAATGCCTGCACAACTGACCAATTGATGTATGTAGCGTGGCACACCTATTTTCCAGAATATATGAATGTCTCACTACTCATGTAGGAATTGCCTGAAGAAATAATTGCCAAGTATGGTTAAATCTCGGCCTGAGTAAAGGTTTACCAAAGCAATTAAAGGCACATGTTCAGCAAGACCGTAAGAAAGAACGATTTTACGATTAAAACGAAAATAATTTCAAAATAAAGGAAGTCGGCTCTCAACAACAATCCACACAGATCAACAATGAAACAACTAAAGAAAGGCGTTGGTAAGCCCCCATTGATTAAACCAAAATAAAGGTACATGTGGAGGGGCTTCATAGCCCATGGATTATAATTTTGCGAAGAAAATAAAAGAATGTTAGGCCTATGCGTTGTGGTCCTCGGCACGAACCTCATTGCTCTCAGCATTGACATCACCGACCAGATCACCGTCGATGGTTCCTTCGTCGCCTTCTTGTTGGACCGTAGTAAACAAATCTGGTGGACACATGACTGCCTTATCAAATAAAGCATCATCGTCAGCAACACCAGCGGCAGTCAGACCAAACTTGTATCCGGCCTTGTACAGAATGTCTTTGATCTTCATTATTTCATCAGCTGCTGAGCTTATAGCATATCCTAACCCTGAAGTTCGGCCACATTTAACTCTTCATCATGCCTCGACTCCATCTCTCGAACCCGATCTTCAACCCCCTTCTTCTCCTCCTCCTTAGCCTGATGGATTGCATCGGCCCTAATTCTGTCGGCCTGCTTAAGGGCGTCTTGAAGCTCGGCAACCCAGTTTCGGAGTGTTGAATTTTTGTTTTCCAGATTGGACCTAGCCTCTTCGACCGATTTCATCTGTGCCTCGTGATCAGATTGGCACTGAGAAAGCTTATTTTTAGCTTCATCGACTTCTTTCATGGCCTTTGAAGCTTTGGCCTTTCGATCTTTCATGTCTTTGGCATGACGAATGGCCAGCTCGGTGAGGCATTGCCCAGCCTAAGAATGATGAAAGAAATAATGTAAGCCAATGAAATAAACATGATGGAAAGGAAATGTGGTAAAGTAACCAAGTAAAACAACATCTATTATACCTCGGCAAGGTGCTGGAAGGTCCGAAATTCTAGCTCTGAAGTTTTGATTCCTTTTAAAATCTTGCCATCCTCTGGCAGGGTCATGCTTGAAACTAGGGCAAAACCAACCTTGATGTCTCCCACTACTGAGTCTTGGACAGTAACTAGCCGATTTTCCTGAGGGATATATGGCCTAGAAGTGAATAAGTCAGCAGGCCTATCCTCGTGCTGATTATCGCCAGTGATTTTTGTAACCTCATGTCTAGCTGGTGAACCAGTGGAATCCTCAACACCCAATGATTCTGGGGCATCAATGTCTATAAGCGGAAGGGGGACCTCAACAATTCCCCCTTGGTGATTCCCTCCCACCGTAGGGGTCTCAATCCTCTCAGAAGATGATCTGACCCAAAATAGTCTCTTCCTTTTTAATGGGGGTGATGCCGAACTACCTGAGGCGCCAGCTACAATCGAGATGCCAGCTACAATCGAGACACTAGCCTTATAAATCTTAGCATTCATTAGGTCCAGAACCAACCTACGACTGACCATGTCCCCGTCTTCGAAAAATTGAGGAGATGGAGGAGGTAAATGGGACTGTCTTCGTAATCTCCTCCTCAATGGAGGACAATCTGCTTCTTCGAGAAGCTCTTTGGCAGCAGAATCGGCAGTAAGTGGCCAATCAGTCTCTTCATCCAAAATCAGAACCGCATCACCACGGCCCCTGAAGAGCGAAATTGCAATAGGTACCTGGGCGGTCGTGATGCCCGTGTTCACTTGCTCCAAGGGTTCAAATATTCGGAGAGGACGGTTGAAATCTATGGGAAAGGCAAGCTCGACTGCCGATCCTAAATCAACAATAGGTGCTTTGCCCTTATCTTTGCGGCCGCCCTTCTTCTGTTTTTTCTTCTTTTTTGAAGTATCGTCAGCGAAGGCCAGACTCTAGGTTTTTCCTTGAGCTAGGAGATCCCTTATAAAGTCATTTTTTTGGGAAGTCCAGTTGTTGACGATATGATACTTCTTGAAAAGATCGTATTTCTCCTCGTCAGAAGTCGAATCCCCCACCCACTTGACAATATTAGTGTGATTAGAAAAAGAGAAGTACGGGAGCGTGTAGTTGAGGAGAACGTGCGCTGACCTCGGGTGATTGAAAGGAGTCCTAACCCCGAGATCGTCGTGGTTTATGATTGCATTCAAGTGCTCTAGATTGAGATAGTCAATCGACGGCCTCTCGAAGCACCTTTTAGCACCTCCAACTACAAGAACAATAAAACCCATGTTAGACATCGAAACGAAATTAATGAAAGTTAAACATTCAACAGATAAAGACCGACTAGGGGAGTCGAATTATCTTGGCACTCGCTTATTCACTGGGTCTGGCTCTATATTTCCAATGATAATTACTATATCTTTATACATTGATTTGTGAGAAGAGGCCAACCATTCGATCAACGAGGGCAATGTAGGCCTGGCCCTTAGATTCCACTTGTCCTCAGACTGGCAGAGGAGATAACAGTACTTTATTTCGTTTAACCCTAAGTTAAGGTCGAATCTACGGTTGAGTTCGGTCACCTTGAAGATGATTCTAACTAAATTGGGGGTTAATTGGCAAAGGTGAAAACGAGTATCTAATAAGAAATCAACCAAAAGTGGGTGTAACGGTAATTTAAGCCCAACTGCCTTAAAAAAAGAGATAAAGATGGGATACTAATCGTCAGGCATGGAATCGGTTGGACTACCCTTAAATGGATCCTCGCCATCACCACACTTTCTCTAAACTACCCCGTTAGGGATGAAGGAATCTTCAAACTTTAATCTACTCGCCTCAGAAAGAGCATATTTACCCATGGCGAAAGATGAAAGAGAATCAAAGTATGCCACGAGGAATCATCCCGGAAGAATAAAACCAGAAAGAAAATGAAAAACGAGGTTGAGAACGACTTACATAAAACCAATCACTTTCGATCGGAACGAACGCCCAGAATATCGACCATGAAAGGAGTGAGTCGCGAAAGAAAAACGATGAAAACCCTAAAAGAGAGAAATTACAAAAGAGAGATAAGGAGGATGATAAAAAGATTTAAAGCAGGGAAGCGGAAAAGCACCTTATATATATGTGTGTGTGTGTGTGTGTGCGCATGAATCCTCTGGAGCTTTCTCTCTCTATATATATCTCCCTTTGAGTTTAAACGGCATTTTTTCCTTTGAAAAATCGCTTATATAATGGCTCTATTTAATGAGACGTGACAGCCAAGCCCCCCCTGCACTCAACCTTTGGGGAATCGACCCGTGTCCACAGTTGGCTTACACCAAATCTGTGAAGACTGATTAAGCATTGACATAGCGAATTCAAGCACCCAATTCCATGAAGACCGACAGGACTTGGGCGCTTGGGGGGCAATTGTGGGAGCATAATTTCAAAATGTGCACTTGGGCCGAGTATTACGGCCCAAACCTAGGCCCAAGGGGAGCAACCCAAAGACGAAAAGGTAAGACGCAGCCTACAGAGCCAGAATAAACAATTTAAGCCTTGCTGACCACGCACGATTCCCCCCCCCCCCCCCCCCCGAATATAACTACGAGTTCAGCAGGGAATGATAACACCGAGATGGTTACTGTGACGAATATAGGCATGACACCTGTAAAGGAGAGGTATTGCCAGTGTTAGTTGCCGATATGGGCGGTCTGGCAAATAAGGTCCATACATCTGTAAAGTACCATTTCCTTTTGGATAAGGACACACGACACTCGGGTGGGATGAGAGAATTGTTGATCAAGCAAGGTCCTCTTTTGTCATTTTAATTCTTAACCTAACTGCGCATTGTAACCCTAATTTTATGATTATAAATATAAAGGGATGGCTCAAGAGAGGGGGGATGTACAAAATACCTTCTGAGTAAGAAAAAGAAACACAAACACACATAATGGGAGGACGTACCACTGGACTGGGAATAATAGCCATCAGGGGAATCTACCCACACAACCCAAAAAATTCAGTTTTATTTAATCGGTAAATTTACTGTTCATCCGCCACCTTTTAGAATCTATTGCCGACTCTACCTACTTCGGGCTGATTCCTAGTTTACAAATTTATTTTGGACTTGGTCAGATCTAGGCTACCCACAATTTGTATCAAGTAAGTAAATATAAGTCTTAATTTAAAACATCAAAAATATTAAAAGATTAATTTTATTTAATATCTTTTACTCATAAAAAGCTTTGATCCGTATATATATATATATAGTATGTATCTTTGATATACGTGGGAAATTTTCCATGTACTTGTAATATGTACACCATCTCCAATTAAATTTAGATCTTCCTTTAATTTTTAAGCATTTTGAAAAAATGATTAATTATTTTCAACACAATTATTAATTTTTTTTAATATGAACATTTAAACATTAATTATATTTAAAGAAAAGCCCTTAAATTATTTTTTTTCTTTATTAATTTTTTTATAATACATTACGTAAACAATCTCTCTCTCTCTCTAAAACATACATGTGAGTGATATGAAGTGATAAGTTAGGTTAGACTGCAAAGAGTCGAATGAGTCATTGAAATTAATTAATTAATTAACAAAAGTATTAATTAAGTCTTATACTATATAAATATAAGTCTTAATTCACTACATCAAACATATTATAAGATTAATTTTATTTTTATCAAAAATATTAAAAGAAAGATGACGGAGAAAAAAAAACTTGTGGAAAAAAAGTGAATAGTGATGATTTTTATCTTAAATAGAAATAGGGGTGAGAAGAAAGTTTTTTAAGCTATTTTCTAGACTAAGTTTGACTTACTTTTGAATTTTGATTAGATGAGAAGACAAATTTTACGAGTGCATTTAAAAATACCAATTTTAAATTGAATACACCCCTTAATAGGGATGGCAAAAATACTCGTGGGTCCTTGACCCGATGGGGGTGGGTATGGGGACAAGTAATCGGGGCAGGTAGAGAATTTTTAAACTTAGTCGGGTTTGGGTATGGGTGTCCACGCCCCGTACCTGCCCCAATATACTTAATTTTGTATTTTTTTCTTATATATATATATATATATATATATATATATATATATATATATTTGTGTGTATATATAAAATTAGTTCATTATTGATTGTATAAATATATAATTTCATCTATATATGTATATATGTTATATAACATTATATTATTTCTAATTTCAATCTTCTTCTTTTTTTTAAAGAAAAAATTGTCGAGTATACCCGTGGGAACCCATTACTCTATGGGGACAGGGATAGGGATAATCTGATACCCCGAATCGGGGATGATAATGATTTTTGGTAGTTGAAATGGGGATGAAAACTGTAAATTTGACCCGTTGTTATCCCTACCTCTTAACCAATAAGAGCATCTATAATGGTAGTGTAAAAATTAATTCGTAAATCATGTGTCAATTCACTTTTATAAAAAAAAAAAACTTGAATACTAAAAAAAAAAGTTCCAATAGTACTTTGTAAAGTTTTGTATAAATTTTAAAACAACCAATAAGATTCCAACGTCTGTTAACTATCAATTTAAGTAATTTATTACTAATTTTTGTTGAATTTTTTTAAAAATAATTCTATAGTCACAACGTATCTTAATTTGTAGGTATTGATTACTATATTTCAAATATATAGTTTTTATTAAAATTCATATTTTACATTTGAAGTTATTATATTTTTAAATTTTATTTAAAAAACGAAGAGAGAGAAAAATGATGTGATATTATCAAATAGGAGTGTATTTTATACAAATATTTTATATAAACTTATATTTTAAAAAAGGGTGGTGATATTGGCACTCCACAAAACTCTTGCTAACACTCTCACTTTTACACTTTTATCTTAATAATACTCACATGTTATACTTACCACTCCCACCAATCCCACTTATTTTTGGGAATAAATCCCACTTAACTGCATAATAACATAAAACAAATGACCCAAACTAATCCCAAAATTTCTCCACCATCTCTACCATCTTCTCAAACAAGCAAAACTATATAATAACTTAATTTTGGAATAAGGAAAAGAAAACAAACAAGAAATAGTTAATGAAAGATAGATATACATGTTTCTATTTTGTTTCATTGTTTATATTATTTTCATAACATACACATCAAATATATAAACAAAAAACACAAAAAGCATGAAGAAGGTTTACTCGGTTCTCCTTAACCGAGTTGTAGGCTTGTACACTCGGTTGCTTTCAGTCGAGTATGAAATCCCATAAAATGTCAAATTGATATGCTATTGGGACCTTCATTTGATTGAGAGCACCCTAGTGTTGTTATATTATGCTCGGCTATGAGCAGACGAGTGACATTAATTACACTCGGTTGCTCTAAACCGAATAAAGGTCCGAGAGCATTTCAATTTGACATTTTATAAGATTTCATATTCAGTTGAGAGCAGCCGAGTGTACAAGTTTGCAACTTGGTTACGGAGAACCGAGTAAATCTAGCTTCTTCGTACTTCCAATAGAAAATTGTATTTTTTATTTATATATTTGATGTGTATGTTATGAAAATAATATAAACAATGAAACAAAATAAAAACATATATGTCTCTTTTTCATTAACTCTTTCTCGATTGTTTTCCTTCTCTTATTCCAAATTTTCTATTTTTTTCTACCATTATTATCAAATTTTGAGTTTTACATCAATGGAGATTTTGTTTATACCATTCTTTTCAAATTTAGAGTTTTGCATTAATGAAAGTTTTATTCATTGTTTTGGTGAAACCAAAATTTATTACTACATAGATAAAAATAATTAATGAGTTAATTAATTTTTAAATTAAATTAAAACAAATAAGATAAAAACAACAATTAAAACTTATTTTAATAAAAATGTTACCAAATAATTATAGACGCCAACATCACTGCCCTTAAAAAATTATTGGAGACAAAACAAATTTACAAAATGCTTTAACTACCCTCGTGGGCCAATATTTGTATCCGGCAACCAATACGAGTGAGTCAAGTCAACCGTCAACTGTAGCTGACATAAAAAAACCTTAAAAATGCCTTCCTTATAACTCACGAAGAGAAGTGGAGGAAACTTCTTCTCCTCCTCCTTTATAACCAGTCCCTGTTATACTCATATCAAAATCAGTTCACTGAAATCATTTCAATTTGATTGCCCGATAAACTAGGGCTTTTACTTGCTCGCACAAATGGATGGAGCAGGTATTGGGGGTGCTGCAATCGGAGCGGTATTTGGATCATTGTTAGAAATCGTTAAAGATGTTGCAATTACAACTTACCACTTCAAATCCAGGCTCAAGCAAATCGAAAAAACCCTAATTTCTCTGAAGCCAAATATCGATTCGATAGCCAAATCGAACGAAGATCTAAACCGTCCAGATGAAACTGAAAAGTACATCGATCAATTGAAAGCCGGCACGAGGCTAGTTCGCAAGTGCTCCAAAATTCAGAGCTGGGACCTAGCTAGGAAGTTTATATACTCGATGAAGCTGAAAGATTTTCAAGAGTCGCTGTTGTGGTTCTTTCAGGTAGATTTGCAAAAAATAATTGGCTTCATTTCAATACTTAAATCTTAGGTGGTGTATGATTTTTCCTGTTAAAGTTTATTCAGACAAATATGATGTTTATTATCTCACCTCTTAACGTTGAATTGGATTAGAATTAAGCATTTAGCATTAAGAGGTTGCTGAATGCTTAATCCAATTTTAATGGATTTTTATTCGCGCCTATTCTTTGTATTCAGCATAAGAATAAGGGTAAAACCATAAAATGATATATATTCAGCATTTAGAGCCAAGTAGATTTGAACCCGTCTTTTTAGGGTAACATTAAGTGTTCAATCATTCGGTGTTCGGCATTCAAAAGCTAAGCAACAAACAAACAGCCACTTAAATTCACGTAATCGAACAACTGTTATCATCCTACGTGTATTTTCTCATACGCAATGTTCTAACAAATGCTTCTAGTATATTTGAAAGAATTAAGCTGATTCAATCAGCTGCTGAGATGGATCATAAATCATCCTTAATATTAACGTTATTATTAACTAGATGCACTCGATGAAGCAGAGCGAGTTTTGAACTTTACTGTTGTGGTTCTTTCAGGTGGACGTGCAATCACAATTGGCTAGTAATAGTATAAAGACGGTGGTGGGGGTGGAGGATTTGGGTGATAAGATGGACCGGGTGCTTTCGATCCTTGATAAAGGCAGTGCTGGAGGTTCCTGTGATGTTCCAGGGCTACCGGATCTTATTGTTGGATTAGAGGAGCCGCTTAAGGAATTGAAGAGGATGGTGTTAAACACTGATGCTTCTGTTGTTGTGGTTTCTGCTCCTGGTGGATGTGGGAAGACTACCCTGTCCAAAATGCTGTGTAAAGATAAGGAAATTCAAGGTACCTGTAGTTTCATATCATACTCTTGTTGCTTTTGTTTAGTTTTGATTGTATTTATATTGGTGTTTTTTTTACTGTCAAATGATTTTATGTCTGTTTGTATGTTTATTAATCAATTCTAGTGGTATTGATATCTTGAATTGAGTGGAAACATCAGAGTTAAGTTAATTACATTTCACAGTGGTAGTTCTAGTTATAGGCCATGGATGAATTTTAGTTACTGGATTAAATTTAATTAAATTCAGCTATATTCTAGATGACTTACTGGCAAATACTCACAATGCAGGATTACTGGAGTACATACTGATCAATGCATGTTCAGATACATTATTTGGTGTACTAAGTTTGCTCATTCAATTCACGATTCATAAATGGCCAAAAACTCAGGCCATCAAATGTTTGACTCAGTCTAGTCTAAGAGGGGTTTTAGGCGAAGTGAAACAATACATTACTTAAAAAGTGAATATAAGACTTGGTGAGTCAACAATAGACTCAACTAATTGACTGGGCAAGTTGCCAAGATTTTGGTTTTTTTCAGCCATGATTTTGCAAGTCCTGACGTGTATTCTTTGTTTTGTTTATACAACAACTAGAGGTAACAATTTTTAAACTAATACTAAAACCAAGTCAATTTTACCATACCAGATTGGTTACGTCCTCGTGTTTGAGTTTGTCGGCCTACTTAATAGATACCCCATACTCCATAAGTCACAAGTCTCGAGTCGAACTTTACGATGGACATCATGAAGTAAGAGTTGCATTTCTAAAAACCAAATCTCAAGGTACTTCAACTAGTGCACTGTTCATATTAGATTTATATTCAAAATAGTATTTTCTAAAAAGTTTTGACTTGCAAAATTAGCTATTCTAATTTGGGATAGGAGTAATTGCTGGTTGTTACCTGGAACTACTTTGGCAAATAATGTTAACACAGAATCTTTCAGAATTTTGTAATACTTGAATCTTTTTGATCTTGTAAAATGTCTAATGATGTTGTCTTTGCACAGATATTTATGGGAGCAACACATTCTTTGTGACTGTATCAAAAACAGCCAACCTCAAGGACATTATTCAGAAAATATTTCAGCATAAAGGTATTTCACCGCCTCAGTTTCAAAATATAGAAGATTCAATCAACCAACTTGAGTATTTGATGAGGCGGATTGTGCAAGCTGGTTCCATACTGCTGGTCTTGGATGACGTGTGGTCCGAATGGGAATCACTTATTGAAAAATTCAATTTCGGGATAGTCAATTACAAGATTTTGGTTACATCCAGATTCGCATTTCCAAGATTTGATTCATATAAATTGAATATCTTAAACTATAAAGACGCCATGACTCTTTTCCGCCACTCAGCTCTTTGAAAAAATGACAGTTCCAAAATCCCAGAGGAACTATTGAACGAGGTAGAATACAAACACTGGCTTGATGTAGCAAACGAACATATTGGTTCTCTCTTGCTTGTGCTTACTAAGGATGTGATTGATAAAAAAAGTTGGAAAATGATTGAAAGCACTACTGGATTTGTGAGAAGTTGATGTTCTATTACTTTTTCCGTTTTGCCAAAGAATATAATTCTTTGGGCTAGGTAGAAAAAAAATCCATAAAAAGGAGAAAAAGATGGTGAACATCTCACCAAGTATTTTTCCAACTTCTTACAAATTTAATAGTGTTTTCTATTCATTGTTCCAATTTTTTTATCAAACAGACCCTGAGATCGCACAAAAATTAGTTTAGAAATTATAAATATGCAAAGTCCTGTTTTCAGTAATGCATGATTTTTTACCTTGGGCTGTAAATCCCATTGACCAAGGTACTTTTTTAGAAAACCGGGTGACCAGGACCTTGATCCATATTACCCCGTAAAGGTTTGAATATCAAAAACTAGTTTTTGAATTAACCTGTCCGCAGTTCTGCAGTTCTTGTCCAATTTAAGTCTCCTTACTTTCAACTATAACTTACATCATGGTGGCACTAATTGTAGATAGTGAGAGGTTGTAAAGGATTTCCTCTGGCCCTTACTGTGGTTGGCCGATCACTCTATGGGCGGGAGGTTGTAATTTGGAAACAGACTCTGAGGAAATGGTCTCAAGGGAAATCTATTTTTGACTCGAACCGAGACGAGCTTCTTATTCCACTCCAAACCAGCCTAGATGCGTTGGATGAAAAGCCTATAGCCAAGGACTGTTACTTGGACTTAGGCTCATTTCCTGAAGATCAAAAGATCACAGCCACTGTTCTTATGGATATGTGGGTCGAATTGTACGGCCAAGATGAAGAGGGCATGGATGCCCTTGAAAACCTCCTTGAACTTTCCATCAGGAATCTTGTTAATCTCTTGCCTACAAGGTATTCTATCATCACTTGACCTCTTATTTTTGTTATATAATATTTTTGGTAGCTGATTTATGTGCATGATCACTGCTATGTAGAAATGGCAAAATTACCCACCCTGGCAGGTTTTTGGCCGGGCCCGACCCTAATGAAGCGGCCGGTGCGAATATGGCTTCTAAAATAGAAACCTGACACAAGTTGGGTTCAGTTTCACGTATATCTAGCCCATTTGACCCGGCCTGAATATAATATTTTTACCTATATATACCCTTATCATATCATATAACTACAACAGGTTGGCGCGGGTCAACTTGGGAAGGGGTGGGCTCGGGCTTATGTATATGGTAAACAGGGAGGATTCACGTTTTTGAAAACAAAACCTGTTTTGGTTCGTGTTCGGCCAAACCTGCCCCAAGCTCGATCCATGCCATGATGGGTAAGACAGGATTGCATTAGAACATAGAGGGACGTGTGAGAGAAAGTCATTTTACATATTCCAGTTTTCACTGCTTTGAATCCCTAATTTGTTGCCATTTGTCTCATGACCACCTTACTTACTTTGTTTTTCAGTTTGCAATGCTAATAGTCTGTGCACATATTTGTAATTCTAATGAGTTATTCTATTGCTATCATTCAACAGAAAAGGTACAATTGAAGTCGATGGCTACTGTAATGAACATTATGTGATGCAGCATGATCTTTTGAGAGAACTAGCTATCTACCGGAGTGAGCAAGAACCTATAGAACTGAGAAAAAGATTAATTATGGATATAAGCAAGAATTGCTATCCGCAGTGGTTGGTTGAACAACAACAGCAACCGAAACATGCCCGCCTTTTGTCTATTTCTACAGGTATACAATTATTTATGAGCCCCGCCTTTTAAATGTATGATAATTTTGGGTGAATTTGATTGGTTTAATAGAAAAGAATTGAATTCTCTTACTCTGTTCTTAACAAAAACTTAGTAGGGAGATGGGAATTTATCTTTTTTCCCTTCTATAAGGGGAAAACCAGGTAAAGCACTATGTACCACGAAAACTGATTCCTTCGAATTAAAATGATCAACGCTACTAAGAAAGGAAAGATGGAATCTTGGGCATTTTTCATGGAAAAGAAGTCCAATTAAACACACCCTTAGGGTACTTTTGATAAAAAGTTGGAGAATTTGACTGAAAACACTACAAGCTTTATGAGAAATTGGAAAAAGAGGAGTGATTTGTCCCATATGTTCTATTACATTTTCGGTTTTTTTATGGAATCCAATTCTTTGGGGGATGAGTAAGAAAATTATCCAAAGAAAAAGAGGAAAATATGGAGAACATCTCACCAAATCACTCATCTATTTCCAACTTTTTTTTTCTTTTTCACTCCCACCCTTAGTTTGTTACTTTATTTATTCCTTTTCCTTGTGATAATTTACTGCATACTGATTGCAGATGAAACGTTCACCTCAAGCTGGTACAACATGCAGCTACCTTCAACTGAAGTTCTAATACTGAACTTCAGGTCAAAGACTTACTTCTTACCGCACTTCATGGAGAAAATGGACAAATTGAAGGTTCTGATCATCACAAATTACGGTTTCTGTCCTGTAGAGCTAAACAACTTTATAGTACTCAGTTATTTATCCGATCTAAGGAGAATCAGATTGGAAAACATCTCAATCACCTTCCTCAGCAAATCCTTACTGCAACTGAAGAATCTGCGGAAAATATCTTTGATGATGTGTGAGATTGGCAAGGCTTTTGGGAGTTGTACTACTGAAATCCCTCAAATGTTACCAAATCTGTTGGAGCTTGAGATTGACTATTGCGATGATTTAGTTGAATTTCCTATCTGGTTCTGTAAGCTCTTACATCTTAAGAAGCTCAGTATCACTTATTGTAATGAGCTTAGTGCACTTCCTGATGAATTTGGAAGGCTGGTGAATTTAGAAGTACTGAGGATTCATTCTTGCACGAAGCTCGAGCAATTACCGGAGTCTATTTGTGGGCTCCACAAATTGAGATTTCTTGATATATCTGATTGCGTAGGTATGAGTAAAATGCCTGAACGAATAGGTGACTTGCGGGGTCTAAGAGCCCTACACATGAGGGGTTGCCGGGGTTTACAAGAGTTGCCGCCATCAGTTGAAGATCTTTGCGAGTTAAAAGATGTGATTTGTGATGAAGAGATTTCTTATTTATGGAAATTTTATGAGAATAATCTCACCAACTTGAAGGTAAATGTGATAAAAGAAGATATCAACCTTGATTGGCTTCACAACGTTGTTTGACAAAATGAAGGAACATTACCAGGTATGTCACTTGAAAATGATTTGTGATTTTTGAAACGTTTCTATATGTATTACGATTGTCATTATATTTTTCAATAATCATGTTTTGATGTAAATTTCCTAATGACTATTTGGATTTTCTTTTATATAATATAGCAAGTGTGGTGATTTGGTAGGTTTTGATCTTGCACCATGATAATGGTGAAAGAATTTGGGTATCATAATTTGGCTTGCAAGTTCTGGACGAAACAAAAGCCCTAATTATTTGATTACTACCGTGCATGCATCACAAGAACACTCCGTTCAACTCAAATTAAGAATCTCATTTTGACTATTACCGTTTAAGAAAGCACTAGTTTCAATTTAATCATTAGTCAACACTACAACTTATTTTCAGTTGTACTATTTGGCACATTAACTGTTCCAAAAATGAAATGGAACCTGGTAATTTAAGACTTTCCGAAGTGGAAAGCAAGATTCTCAAGTTGTTGCTATATCAACAAAACAAATCTCATCCCAGTAGACAATAAACTGATGGCATTGCAGATATGAATCATGCGATTTAGATAATGAATAGGCTTGTTTATTTATGCAGGGCAATGCACGCACTAGATTAATCTATTGTTGTTTAACTGCTGGCTATAAGAAAATCCAAGCACCCCCCACCCCTCTTCCCTCTTCCAGTCCCAGGTGAAGGTGAAACTCGAAACTAAGTCCTCTCAAATCCTAGTGTGCGCATTTCTCACGTCGGTTTTGTCAATGGAATTTGCAGAAGCAACCTCTCCTTGCACTATATAGTTACCAAACATTCATGATCTCAACACAGAGAAAAAAGTATTAAATTCCTAATCAAATGGTCAAAACAAATTTTGATTATTGTGCACATGATACATTGGTTAGTAAAAAAAACATAAAAAAGTTCTCAATAAGCATTAATACACATGGGAATACTCGATAGTGTAAAAACACTTGCTAAGAACCCATAAATAAAAAGATAAAAGTTCTTGGTAAGCATTAGTCTATAAGTAATACAAATAATGTATAAAGTTAGTACACAAAATCATGGATTGGGGCGTACAAAATGTATTTGAATTCATTTAAGGAAAATGCTAATTTTACTCAATTTTTCTATGAACTTTTGTATGAACTGGTGTAGCACTGGTATGAACTTTTGTACGAACCATTGTAGATTGACTTATGATATGGAGAATATATCTACTTTCTCCCAAAAAGAATTTGATTATTTTTTAACTTTGCAACCAAATTACATTTATTCTCCTACATTGTAATTAAACAAAGTTGTCTCTAAAAGATGGGCCTTCCAAACTAAAATAAAATTAAAAATACATGTAAACATAATTTTAGCTATAGCTTGTTCAAACTAAAACTATTTTTTTGCTTGTTAGAGATACATCTAGCAACGATCCACTAACAGCAGAGGCCATTTAGTTTCCAAGTCTTATGCTTATCTCTTATCGCGCATAAAGAGTCACCATCCTGAATCATCAAGCTACTTTTTGTACAGTAGAGGTGGATACTTTTGCGCACAATTTCCTTGCATAGTTTTATACTTCCTTGGTCGAAAAACGTCTGGTCAATGTAGATATAGATGACATAGCCTACTTTAAGGGCATTCTAGCTGATCTAGAGATGTTCAATTTAAACGTCGAATGGCGCGTTGATAAGATTGAGGAGGTTAAATTATTGTGTCCCCTTGTGGCCGAGCTTAATGAGCTAAGGAAGCGGGTTGAGGATAAGAAGAGGGATGTGGCATTGGTGAAAGAGAAATTAGCCAAAGTAGAGGCAGAATTGGATGAGCTGAACAGTCTTTGTGGGGAGAAGGCGGCGAAGGTTAAGGTTGCTTATGGGGATATGGTAGAAAGAATGGTTACGACGCATTTAGCGGATGGCTTGTTTCTCAACTTATGTTATGGCTCTTTTTGCTTTTAAGGATATACAAGATTTTGTTGATTTTATTATGCTTTTATTTGATTGAGGAGAAAATTTTGACACATTATGATTTGTTTAAATTGAAAAATTATGGGACTTTATCACAAGCACAAGTCATTGAAGAAAGTGTTGTTGAATTGAGGATGAAGAGAGATCAGTTAAAAGGAGACGAATCTTATATCGTTTGGTGAGTTATTTGTTATATGTTAAGTTTACATGCCAAGAAATATATTTGGTTTCCCTTTATTTATTTTTTGGTCTAATTTTATTTAATGTGGTTTAGTTCATAATGAAATGGATAAAAAAAAATCATGAAACTTGACGGAGATGATCTCTATGATGAGTAGATCATTTTTACCAAAAAATAAAATAAAAAATACCTTACCTGTTTCTTGATAAAAAAAAATTTGTGAAGATATAAAGTATAAAGTAAAAGTAAGAAGTTAAACCCAGAAGTTGTGTAAGGAAAGTACCATATATGTTTGCTTGCTTGAAAATCTAAGGGCAATATGAGCCATCAACACCATGTTGAAACAATTCAACTCTATGATTATGTGACTCAACTACGTACTCAAGTGAGTTTTTATTCGTCCGTTAAGTTATTTTAGTAGCCATGAGCATACCAGTGCTTAATTGTTTTAATATATGGGAGTCATTGTCTGAGAAACACTCATAGCTATTTAAGCTACAAACAGAGTAGGATTCATAGTTCAAAATATTGGCTGAAACTAAATCATCATCGTGACACGATATGATGAAATAATGTTATTTCCTTTAATTGCCAATATTTCCCTTAAACCGTGCCAATATGACCGAAACTGATATGATACGGATGAGTTAACTCTACACCAGTGAATAAAAAAATTTGTTATTGGACAGAAAGTGATTAAAGTAGTAAAGTCACAAAAAAAGGAAGTTGTTGGACAAAGGCTACCCCTAAAACATGAACTGAAGTGACTAAAGTCACAAGTAAGAGATTCCTATAATTGAATGATTTTCCTATAATTTCACCAGTTAGAGGTTATTGTACATGTGACACCCCCGTTTTAATTAACAAGATAACACCCGCAATTAAGTCCTGGAGTGTCATTAACCCACTTTAGACTAGCTAAAGTAGGTCTAATATAAATAATGAATTCAGGTAAATCACATAACATGGAACAAATTAAACAACCTCATGTAGTGGATGATAATATAAAACATAAATACAACACATATGCATGTATTCAAAAGGCATACAAATATGTATCAACATGTAGATTAATATACATCATGACTTAGGCTAGCAATGGCTTACCATTTATAATTGTATATATATACAACAAAATAAGCTCATATTAGAGGCCTTTATTGCATTCCCGACCCTGTCGCTTCCTTAGTCTCATCCGTCTCTTGGATACCTGAATTTGTTTCATAAAAACGGGGTGAGCTCATAGCTCAGTAGGGGGGATATAATAGGGAATATTATGTTCAAAATATTATGTTCAAAATATAATTACAGTTTTATAACAATTCATACTGCAATTATTGATTCAATAACCATCATCTTATAAAGCAATGCATGCATGTGCATATGCAAGTTACTTTTTGTGTTTCAACCATTATACCACATTGCCAAGAGAATACCGAGGCCAAACCGAATCATAGTCATAAGAATAAGAATGGGTTTGACTGCCCCACAGAATAATCCGAACATGATAATAATAAAATAACTTCTGGCCTAGGGAAGATCATCATCACATCATATAGAATTGGACCACAGTCAATCGATTTCATATAAATATAACATAAGTGCGTTGCTGTTATCTAGATTTTCGGGCTACCCACCATTAGCTCTAAACTGCCGACGCTTTGCCACTTTCCAGAGGTTTAGGAATTTTCAACCTAAGGGCACCAAGCCCCACTTATTTTCACACCAGTAAGCACCAAACAATACACATTCTCTTCATCATTGAATGGCCATAATATAATCATAATCAGATCCACCACGAGATCATATAACATCTCAGAATGTTACAACGAATCATAAGAAGCTTTGGCTTCATAGATAAAATATGTACATTTACATGATATGCCATAAGAATATTCTGAGCTTGCCGAGAGATTTTCAAGATTCCGGTTGACACAGTAATGAGGCATAACATGCTAATAAATGAACATTTGAAACAACTTATGCCCTATAGACTTCAAAGGGTCTCAATTCATATTCCTTGATATACATAATTCCTCAATTTATCAATATTATCAATATACAACATACATACATCCAAGGGATATCTCATATGATTCAAGTAACACACATATGTCAAGAGTTAAATAGACCCCTGTTCAACTCTAGTGCACTTTGCATTTCTGGGCAGTTTCAACAGGCGTCTGTTGATTCCCAACAGGCTCCTGTTGGTCCCAACAGGCCTCTATTGATATCCAACAGGTCCTTGTCGGAACACCAATGCACGTCCTCATATTTTTAAGATACCAAAATCATTAATAAACAATCTCCTCATAAAATGCACTAACTAAAACAGCACTAACCAAAACATAATTTATATTAATACAAACACACGGTGTTATAGTACAACTCGTGTCCTATAGTTAGTAAGGAAAAACCTAAAAATAAATGAACAAGAAAACTCTCTAGCTTTTTATAAGGTAACAAACACTTCTCCGAAAAGTCTTCAATTACTTCTTATTTCTGTCTTCGTCTTTCTACTACTCTCTTTTGAGCTTCTAGTCCATGTATGTTCTTTTTTTCTTTGAGATTTGAAAAGCATGATAATAAAGTGAGCTTCTAATTTACCATGATTTGTAGACCAATTAAAATATTTATAAGATTATATGACATATTAGTGCCAGTTCATCTCATCCTTACCCCACAAGTGCCCATTTTTAATCTCCTTTATATCCTCATTCCTCATCACTAGATTCTTAGAGTAATAATGATGACTATAATTCATATCGGTATTCTAAACGTAATTGAACTTATATTTGAGATATTCTACCTCATACTATTGTATTGTTATCTATTTATTGAACCATGATATAATATTGTGTTACCAAGTGCCAATAGATGTCGTTATTTCAATGTAGACTACTTAATTTGTACTAGATAATGGTAGTATGCTTATTTAATTGATCCATCTTATTAATCTCATATTTTAGAATTTGTTTCATATATTTTTAATAATCTTTTTGGATCTTTTCGGTGCGTATCGTCATAACCGATACCGCTACCAAAATCGAGTTGAAAATTGAGTGGCCATGTTGGCCCTCGAAATCGCGACTTGAACCGTGGTAGGATTTAATTAATGTTTATGATTCTAACTTATATATATATATATATATATATATATATATATTATAACTAGGGTACAATTCTAATTAGTTCATAACCAAAAGAGTAGAATAAATATTCTCAACCAAGAGATGAAATAGATTAGTTCCTAACCAAAAACTAAATAGAGTATGATTTTGAGTAGAATAAATATTCTTAACCAGAAGAACAATTAGAGTAAAATTTTAACTAAAAAAAAATAAAGTATGACTTATTCCTAACCAGTTGATAAAAGTACAAATATATCTTCTAATTCACACATTTATAATTAGCATTTATAAGAACACCATTTCTTGTCATATATAACGGTAATGATAAAATTAGAATAAGTTCGCTGAGAAAAAGTTATGAATGGGTGTAAATATACTTAGTCTTATATTGGTATAACTTGAACCTATCGATCCTTTAAAATTTTGAAAATTGAAAATAGTGGTAAAAGGCATTTTTTGTTCATAACAATGTGGATTTGGTATAAAGGAGTTTTGGTTGAAAAGTTTGTATCATGTCACATGCTAAGGATTTATCCCAAATGGCCTTTTTTTAATAAAAAAGTTTTAAAAGTTATTAAAAGCACTTATAAATTTACAAAATCCTTTTAATCCCTTTTGTGCGAGTAGATTAATCTAGTGGTAAAGGCGATCATTAGAAACCAAGAGATTCTGAATTTTAGTCACATTTAAACTGGGGTTAAACCAAAAGTTCCCAAAGGAGAAAGACCATTCTCTACCATTTTGGCAAGCCTCCTATAACTTAAAAGATAATGAATACTTCTTATTTATAGTATATCCAAGAGTATAGGGTCGTGGGTCAAATAATTCTTGAAGAAACAGGTTGAACCGGAGCCAAAATGTGAAAACGGCTAAAAAGAGAGAGCATAATCAATTTTGGGATACTTTTTCTACAATTTTCTTTTTTCTCACACTATTTCAATTTATGTTGTTTCTTCGGGTCTTCTAAGGTACTTTAGCATTGAATGAACCCATGGGAACTAGGTCTTCACTTTTTGCTCATGGTTTGAGGGTGGTTTGTAGACTTTTCCTCGGTTTCGGTCTCGGAATGAATGTTGGTGAGCTTGCAAAATGACTTAATACAACACAAATACCATGCAATATAATGCCATATTTTCATGCTTAAACTGAATTTATATGCAATTTTGAGTTTTAAAAAGCAATCAAGAACAAATTGTATTAAGTTTATATTTTTAGTTAGCCTGATTCCGATGCCAAAAGCATTTTTTCCGTTGTAAGTGTTTGAGTTAATTTGAAGATTTGTAGATGCAACAATTAACTGAAGCTCACAAAACTTACAAGATGCACCGTACATAATTCAGGACCTAAGGTAAATTGGTTATATGGTTTGATTCAAAATATTGGTGGTAGTTAAGCATTAAAATCCCAATCAAGAGTCTTTTGAGTCAAATTTGATTTTATTTATTTTTATCGAATTTTACCAAATTTCGAGAAGTTCTGTTAACACAAATTAATGAGGAAACTTTTTTTTTACATGTTTAATATGTTCCATAGGTTGCCTTTGGAATTTGGGTTGAATCGAAATTCGAACAGACTTAAAATAGCAAAAAACGAGTGAAAATTGAAAAACTAGCAAAACAAAGAGCAGACCAATTATGAGATTTCTTGTACCGATCCGTGTGTTAACAGTTAGCTGAGAGCTTTCAGTCAAAACTTAAAGAACGGACCGGTCCACAATGACCCACTATTAGTTCGTGTGCAATTTTTCAACAACGAGATTGTTTTGCGTTTTTTTGCGATAACTTTATATTTTCAAATGATTTTAACATTTTCCAAAAAGGATTTGGCCATAAAGTCTTCTATAAATAATACACATCATTGAGGGTCAAAAAGACATTATTATAGAGAGCTTTTTTAGGTAAAAAATATCCAAATGCTATAATCGATTTTTGAGAGTTTTGAGACACCACTTAGGTTTTGTTTACATTTCATAGGAGATCTTATTGTTCTTTAAATTTAAAAGCTAAGGTTCTAAACGTTTACGGTCCTGTAAGAGTGTCTTTGGTTGCGATTGAAGATAGGGTGAGCAAAGTGGCTAACACGCGATAAGGGAGATCGTAGACGAGAGTGAAGGATTGCGATCAAGTGCGCATAAGGAGGCAACGGGTAAGCCGAAAAAACAGAAAGCGCTATCCAAGAAAGTTGCGATTGAATTCTACGTTCAAGGGATTGATGAGACTGTTGCTTAAATTGTGAGGAAGAAATTTTTATAAGTCATTGAGTCTGTACTTCCGTTTTAATCATAGTGAAGCACTATCGGTTAGTCCAGAGGATTAGTCCTACATAAGTAGGGATACCTCGTAAATTCTTTTTGTTGTGGATTGCTTTTATATGATTGGTTGCTTGATATAAATTATTAGAAAACACGTACAACACAAGATTTTGACAGTATTAAAATTTGATTAAACCTAGGGTTTTAATTCCGATTATCAAATATAAAATCGTTGTTGATAGAAACCTTAAAATCAACCTAGGCAGTACGATCCTCAATCTATTTTCTTCAAATTGAGCCCCACTAAAAGTGTTTAGAATGCAAATTCAAGGCTCAATCATTTAGCCACCACATTATGGTATCCTTGTTCTGTAAACCTCCAAGTCATTTTAGTCCTAAATTGATCCCACCTCAATGCTCTAATATTTTTGAATTTGGTGAAGAACCACTTGCTGGCTCTCCTTCTCAGATACAATGACATGGATGAAACTTGTTGGTGCATAAGTGTTTCGTTAATGAAAAAAAAGTCACATTGTTGGAGCTAGTCTATCACATCATCACTCCCATAGAAAGTGGAAAAATTCATACTTTGGTACTTTGAAATGATTTCAAGGGTTATAGTGGTTTACTGGTAGAACTGCTTCCCTCATAGCTTCTTCCTCCAATGGCATATGTCCCTCTCTGGCAGTTAGTCCAGCAGGAGTGCCTAAAATGCCTTTGTATTGAGGATTTACAGCCTGATGTTCATTAGGTGAGGCTTCACCACCCGGATCTAATTGTTTTCTAAGCCAGTTAAACTCCCTACTGAATGTAGCCTGTAAGGTAGGCCTCATCAAATAGCTCAGTAGCCTGAAACCTAGCCAGGCTCGGCCGGGTTGCCCAAGCCCGATAAGGTTGGACCATGGACTGATGTTTAATTTTTAAGCCCGCCCATGGGCCAGCCTGGCCCGAGGCTTTTTAGGGCCCCCCACGGTCCGACCCAAAGCTCGCGCAATAAGCCCATCAATGATGTATTTATATATGTACTACTTAAATATAATATATATAAGACATTGTTAAAAATCATTCACATTTGTATTTAACACTTCAAAAAATGACACTAATGAACGAAAGATAATTAATTATATATAAAGTATCAAAAAATACAATTATAAAATGTTAAAATAAATGAATAAAATGCATTTAATCATATTGTAGTTGGAATGTATACATTTATATTGATAGAATATTAATCCATATTTAAATAATATATCAATTCATGATATTCATTACATTACTAAAAAAAATGTTTACAAATCTTTAATATGTATAAAAGTATTTTTAACATTTATATTCATTTAAAAAAAGGCCCATTTGACCTGACCTGTTAAGCTAGGCCCGGCTCGGCCAGAAAATAGCCCATTTGAGTAAGCCAATGGGTATGCTTTTTACTTTTAGGCCCGAACCGGCATGTTGACCAGTCAAAGCCCGGCTTGACAAAGCCCGTGGGCCTTAAAAGCCCTGCCGGGTAGGCCTGGCTTGGCCTATTGCCGAGGCCTACTGTAAGGTATTGGTATTAGTACTGAGAGATGACTTCATAGAGCCTATTTTTTCCTCCAGTTGCTCTTGTTTAGTCCCTAGTTGGTCATGTTTGGCTTCAATCTCCCTTAAGGTACCATTCACAGAAACTTGATTTGCTTCAACTTGTTTCTTCAACTGTGTAATTCCTCCTCCAGCCATGGAAATCAAGGAAATCTGGTCCCACGTGCTCTGACATCACTTGTTATGATTTTAACTAGCTGTGTGAAATGGTTCTAATGGTGTTTGGATTAATAGAATTTTAATGACGAAAGTTGTAAATTGAGAGAGAGAGAGAGAGAGAGAGAGAAAGAATGAGAGAGATAAGAGAAGAATTGCTTGAAGAAAATAGAGTAACATAAAGGAGAGAGAAGATAATATTCTTCATTCCTTCTTATTACAATAAAACTCCTAATTTTTAATCTCTCAACAAGACACACAATGAGCAGACAAGTGGCCCAAACAAAATAAGACATCAATTAAAAGAAACAGCTAATAAGACCCTTAAACAACATTGTCCCACTAACTTAAACGATGCAGTTTGACTAAAAAAATACAAATAATGAAAAACAAAAATAAACTACTTTTATGTTTTGAATTCTCTCTTTACCATTGACCCTCTTCCTTGTCTTCAAACCATAACCTCCTCCTTCACTATCATGATAGAAGAAGGATTAAATAGGGTTTTGAGGGGAAGAGGAACCACCTAGGGTTGAGCAAAATATAAAGGAAAGGATAAAAAATCTTTGACGTAAAATCTTACGGTATAACAGAAGATTTCTGAGTGGATCTAGTATTTATACTAGGATCCTAAAATACAATACAATCCATCAATAAATAAAATCATCCAAAATCATTAGAATTTTGAATATTTTATGATTTAGAAGGATATTTTAAAATCTTATTTAAATATAACAAAAATTTAATATTTTTTAAAATATCAATTAAATATCTATGAATTTTAAAAATCCAAAAAACATCCTACATATTTTAAATGACCACAAAATTGATAATCTTACCCTAGTGTAAGAATACTTTTTCCTTACCCCATCAATTCTTTAAAAAATCTTGTACTTCACCCCAATAGTAGGGTGAGTTTATTGAAATAATGTAAGGACGATAAAGTTTTATCGGTAAAAGTAAAAACATTAAATAATATTAATTTTTTCATTAATTCAAGACATAATAAACAAAATTTACATTATTCTTAATAGATTTTATTAAATTTTTTGTCTAAGTAGTATATCTGAAGATACAAAATATTAATCATGATAAATACTGTTTTAGCCATTATATGACATTTCATATAATTTTACTATTCATTTCTCTTAAATGGTTATTATTCATATTTTAAATTTGTCTACAAATTTTATTTTTATCAAGTAAGTAAATATAAGTCTTAATTTAATATTTCAAAAATATTAAAAGATCAATTTTATTCAATACCTTTTACTCATAAAAAGCTTTGATCCATATATATATATATATAGTATGTATGTTTGATATACATGAGAAATTTTCCATGTACTTGTAATATGTACTCCATCTCCAATTAAATTTAGATCCTCCTTTAATTTTGAAAAAAATTATTAATTATTTTCAACACAATTATTAATTTTTTTATAATATAAAAATTTGAACATTAATTATATTTAAAGAAAAGCCCTTAGATTATTTTTTTTCTTTATTACTGTAATTTTTTTGATAATACATTACGTAAACAATTTCTCTCTCTCTCTCTCTCTCTCTCTAAAACATATATGTGAGTGATATAGAGTGATAAGTTAGGTTAGATTGTAAAAAGTCGAAGGAGTCTTTGAAATTAACTAATTAACTAACAAAAGTATTAATTAAATCTTATACTATATAAATATAAGTCTTAATTCACTACATCAAACATATTACAAGATTAATTTTATTTTTATCAAAAATATTAAAAGAAAGATCATGGAGAAAAAAAAAACCTTGTGAAAAAAAAGTGAATAGTGATGATTTTTTCCTTAAATAGAAA
This sequence comes from Lonicera japonica, assembly GCA_021464415.1. NCBI lineage: Eukaryota > Viridiplantae > Streptophyta > Magnoliopsida > Dipsacales > Caprifoliaceae > Lonicera > Lonicera japonica. The sequence goes on from CM038469.1 coordinate 11,990,523, forward strand.
TAAAGGTGAGAAGAAAGTTTTTTAAGCTATTTTCTAGACTAAGTTTGACTTAGTTTTGAATTTTGATGAGATGGGAAGACTAATTTCATGAGTGCATTTAAAAATACTAATTATATATTTTAAATTGAATACACCCCTTAATAGGGATGCCAAAAATACTCGCAGGTCCATGACCCGATGGGGGCGGGTATGGGGACAAGTAATTTGGGGTGAGTAGAGAATTTTTAAACTTTGTCGGGTTCGGGTACGAGATAATATATCTATATTATAAAACAAGGATTTTTTGTAATAAAATAATAAATTAATCCAACGTCTCATATTAATTTGTAATGGTGTTAACACTTTTAGACCATTAGATCATTTTTATACCTCACAACAAGATGTCAAATCAATTTAACATTTACTCACACACTAAACATATACACAAATATAACTCTTACATCTCTCTACTTTTCTACAACATTTCTCTCTCATCAAATTTTTAAAAAACTTTTAAATGCCATAACTTTAAATTTACAAATTCAACTTTAATAAAATTTATATATTTGAAATATGTTCATCAACATTTACAAAACAAGATCCATTGTGATTATTAAATTATGTATAAAAAAATTCAAGAAAACTTATAAAATATTACAAATATAATAATATACTTAAATTTACAAATCTTATAAAAATTCAAGAAAACTTATTAAAATATTACAAAACAAGATCCATTGAAAATATACATTTCTCTCTCATCAAATTTTAAAAAAAATTCAAATGCTATAACTTTAAATTTGCAAATCCATTAGTTATTGAAAATATTACACAATGAATAAAAGATACTGAAATAAAATTAAAAATAAGTGTCCAACCTACCTCGAATATGGGGTGAATTTTTTTTATATTAGTGTCCAACTTACCTCAAATATAATATTTTTTCTTTTAAATATACTAATAACATCGTTACAATATAAAAGGATCGAAGCAATTTTAGGGCGGTAATTTTTTATATTACAATTCAATTTGCCTCGAATATAATATTTTTTTTTCTTTTAAATACACTCATAACATCATTGCATTATAAAACAGTCGATGCGATTTCAGGTCTAATTGGACAAGTAAGACACGTCTCGAGTGAGGACGGTTATATTTTTAGTTAGACATGTTTCGTTTTTACGATATCTTAATTATCTGTTTTCATTCCTAAGTAATATACAATCATACACATCTTCAATCCTCACATTTTTCACGTAATTATATTTTATCTAATTATTATTTTTTATTCTTTTTATCGTACCGGATGGCACGGGTATCCCCTAGTATATGTATATAAAATTAGTTCATTGTTGATTGTATAAATATATAATTTCATCTATATATGTATTTATATTATATAACATTATATTATTTCTAATTTCAATCTTCTTCTTTTTTTTTTCAAAGAAAAAAATTGTCGAGTATACCCATGGGGACCCATTACCCGATGGGGACGGGGATAGGGATTACCTGATACCCCGAATCGGGGATGAGGATGATTTTTGGTAGCTAAAGTAGGGATGAAAATTGTAAATCAATTGTCATCCCTACCTCTTAACCTATAAGAGCATCTCCAATGGTAGTATAAAAATTAATTCGTAAATCATATGTGTCAATCCACTTTTACAAAAAAAACTGGAATACTAAAAAAAGATGTTCCAATAGTACTTTTGTAAAGTCTTGTGTAAATTTTAAAATAACTAATAAAATTCCAACGTTTGTTAATTATCAATTTAAGTAATTTATTATTAATTTTTGTTGAATTGTTTTATAAATAATTCTATAGTCATAACTGTGAGAACCCGTTCTTCTGACGCTGGCCCCTTTGGCGGCGATTCCTCTGATTTTTCGATTCATTTAGAAAATAGTTCGTTTTATTATAGAGAAAAGGTGACGGTTTGTGGAAGAAAGTAAAGTCGCTAGTTTGTTTTACTAAACAAACAAAAATATGTGTAAAAGATGAATATTTATGAGTTAAACGACCTCCTAACACAATTAGTACTAAACCAGTTGTTTCGAAGGTTCAAGGATTAAGTTTTGAATCGGGAAGATGTTAGGCACCCAATTCACCATTTCGGTCTCTGAGTAGGATATGTGTGGAATTATAATCAAACATTCGCGTGCTTATTGATTTTATCACGTATCAGCCCATAGGTTTAGGAAAACATAATTTTAGGGTGGAGGTGAAAACTATTTGCTTCGTATTTTGCCATTCGATTTTAGAAATCAGTGTGTATGTGATTTGAAAGATAATTTTGATAATAATAGATAACGAAATAGGTACTTTTGAAAAGATTTAGGACTTTTCGGAAGCTAATTCGATTTGGAATCAGATATCTGGCAATTATCGAGATTTGTTCGTCAATAGTGTACCACAGTTTAATAATTTAAACCGGCATTGACGAATCCAGTACTTTCATATTGAATATTTAGGTAAGCATCGCAATTTATAAATTAAACCGGGTACAAATGTGTATTGATTCATTCGTGCACCGAGACTAATAAAACCAGGATTTTGTGAAATTAAATGATAAAAATGATGGAGACATAAATACAGGATCGTTCAATATTGCGTATAGATTGAACAAAATACTTTACTAAAACCCTATAAGAATAAAGAGATTTCACCTTTGTGGATCATGTAGAGGATCCATATGAGAAGACTAGGGTTTGAAAGTATCAGATTGCGATTTTGTCAGATTTTTCAATTCTCGCTGGGCTGCGAAAATCGATTTTTTTGGTCACCGAAACGATTTCTGATCGTCCTGATTTTTATTTGTTATAATAACTTTGCGTTCCGAACGACATATCCAAAAATCAACCCGATCCAACGGTGCGATCAAAAGTTACGATTAATTTACAACTGCTGTGCCAAAAACCTAAAGATCTTCTATCGTATTCCTTCTGCCATCAAATCTTACATCGAGCATGGGCTACAATATCACCAAGATTTTCTTCTCTCTCAATAGAACAAGCCCTAACTAATGAGAATTATTGTTATATTGAGAAGAGACAAGGCCGGCGTATATATAAGGCTACGATAGGAACCTTAAGGAGAAATAAGTGTTTGGGCTTCTTATGGAAAGTTGGAATCCTAATTCCACTATGAATTAGTTCCTTCCATAAATTATAATTCACACCACTAAAGAATTATAATTGCACTCCCGTCCTTATCTCAAAATTATATTTCGAGCTCTTTATTATTAAATACTTATTATTCTCCCAATGTTAAGATTACAGATAACCATCATTTAAATTAAATTACTGACAATCATATTTAAATGACTTCTTAATCCTTGAGCCTGCCACTTAACTTATTTGACATGTCGGATTAACATAATACACCTACAGGACTTGACATGATCAAAACTTATAAGCTTTTCAAGGGGCTATCATCAATCCCTATACTAGGACGTGGATTCTGTCAATAATTAATATTCATCATACATATAGTATCGTGATCCAATTCACGAAAATTATTGATCCATAAATGAACCTCACTCTTAATGAGTAAAAACAACAAACACTACATATATATGTCTATTAATTATTTCAAGATTAAGAGCATAAGTAATCATAATAACCATGGAATTTTAAATTGTTTTGTATAGTCAGTATAAAAATAATTAACCCAAACTGGCCCTATTCAATACACACAAAGTGTACTAGCACAACGAGTTAAAACTATACCGTTTCCTGTAATTAAGATAAACTAATAAAACTTGTACTACAATCCTACTAATGAGTGTCCAATTCCATCTAATACTGTGAATCATTAAACTTATATTCTACAAGAACCGATGATATGATCTTCTGTGTGTAAGCTATACTTTACACACCTAATCATTTACTATATGGAATAAAAGACACACATGCACAATATTTAAAGAACTAAATAATATAATGCAATCATTGCCCATAAAGATTCTCATTAAAATAACAAAATCAAGTTTATAACATATCCAAACTAACAAGAACATTATGACTTTTAGTATATCACTTTAACAAAAAAATATGTTTAAAAATGGTTTCAACTCGTTCCACGCCTTTAGTTTTAAAAACAAGGTTTAAATATGAAATTTGGACTAATTTTGTGATAAACAACAATTTTTACATACGATTAATCAATTATAACTGATAAAAATAAAGAAAAATAAAAAAATTAAAGTCAAACTGCTATAAAAAAATACATGAGAGACTTAAAAATAGTAGAATACTATTTTAGAGCTGATTAAGCCAAAATATTGCATTTTTATATGTATTTAGGTGGCTTAATATGCATGAATTTGATTTTAATTATCCTAAATTGTTAAGAATTGAGCTTTAATCATGAAATAGGATAGTATGTTTGTTTCTAGTACGTTATAACCTTTTTACAGGTTAAAAATGAACAAGAACAAATCTAGAAGCAAATTTTCCCAAAGTTAGTCATTGCCAGTCAAATTCGAAGCTGAATTAAGTTCAAGAAGTGAACCGAAAGAAAATTTCAAGCTCAAGCATGAAGGAAGTTGATGGAAGAGACTAAGAGAAGCCAATAGAGCAGTCCCAAGCAAAGAAGAGTCATTTGAATCAAATCGAGAAATTTTTGAATGGAGAAGAGATTCACTGCACGCATTGCCTCTGTTTCGGTAATTTTTGGCATTTATCCGTGCAGAATTTGAAGAAAACTCCAGAAATAGAAGTTGTAGATCTCTGAGTTATCTACACGTAGGCGAAAACCTTACATCAATCGAAGTTCGGAGTACAAAGTTATGACAGAAATACGATCAATGCACCAGTGGATTGAGTTTGAGCGCGAAAGAATACCTAAATTTATGATGCAGATATTTATTGAATGGGGTCCTTAGCCTAGATGGCAAGTAACCAGCTCTCTACTCATGCTTAGTCTAGTGTTTGGGACTTAGTCTCTCGAGCCAACGACTTGATAGACGACAAAGCTAAAAATAGCTTTTGAATTATTATCTTTATTATTATTTTATTTTATTAATTAGTTTAATTTTTGAATTTTGAAAAAAAAAATTAATGTCGATGATATTTTAGGTTTTAGGTTAATTTTGGGAAGGACAGTCGCCATTTTATTTTCTTTCATTCTATTTTCTTTGAGTAGGGAAGGACAGTCGTCATTTTATTTTCTTTCATTCTATTCTATTCTATTTTCTTTGAGTAAGAGAACAACCGTCATTCTTGTTCTTCAATAATTCCCAATTTCCTTGCGTAACTAGAAAGAGATATTTTCATTTGGTTTATGACTTGTATTGAAGAAGAAATAACGTATAATTCTTTTTCAATTTGAGTTGAGCGAGTCCCATTACAGTTCTTCAATAACTGCGTAACTGTAAGTTTTTCTTTTCATTCAATTTTCTTTTTAATTTATTTCAATTAATGCTCATTAATGCTTATATATTGTTAGTTAATTATGTGTTTGAATGTAATTGATGATTGAAATCCATGCATAATTTATAATTTTTATTAGATTTTTTCCATAGATTTTCCGCGTAGAACCCTAAAAAATATATGTTTTCTTATTTTAATCATAACTTGCTCGTTTCTTGGCCGATTTTGATGATCCACCTATCAAAACGACCGCGATCGAATTTTCTACAAAATATTACTGTTTTGGGGATCTAAATTCCGAAATTTTCTGAGGACAGTAGGCGATTTTCGTGACTGCCAGTGTGCTATTTTTTCAAAATTTGTTTAAACCGTATTTTTAATTTATTAATTGTTCCTTAGTTTTAATTGCTGTGAAATTTTGCGTGATTATTCAATTATATTTCAGAAATATGTTTGCTCAATTTGTGATTGAATTTATCATATTTTGCTTAATTTTTATCAATATGCTAGCGTAATTTAGTAGTTAGGGGTCCGTAGCGAAAGCATGACGGACTAGTGTGAGTATATGATTCAATTGTGATTGTGGCTTGAATTTCTCCTTGGTTATAGGTCAATTAATAAATCTGAAAAATATAGTAACTTTTCATGCGTTAAAAACATGAATTTTTAAGATTATTTCTCGATTATTCGACAAAAGAACCGAAAAACCTCAAATTACGAATTTTTGTACTAAAACTCTAACGAGGCTGAATAGAGGACGGTCCTTATCCTTTATTGAGCTGAGTTAGTTATCCAAGTAATTTGGGAGCTTTGAGCGCTGTTTTGGTGTCATTCCAAAATCGATACCGAAATAGTGCTAATTTTAGCTTTTAATGACTTTTTAAGAACGGTTTTGACGTATGTCATGCATATGCATAATCAAATCTTAGAAATGAGTTAAGCTTTTGATATTTACTAAAATTGATTAAATTTAGTTTGTTTTTGTCACGCACTAGCATTACTAAGTGAAAATTAATTTTTGTAAAAAAATAAATTATAAGTTTCCTTATTGAAAACTAAATTTACATGCAGCTTATATGAGTCTTGTCATGCACTTCTCATGTTATGCTCGTGAACTTTAGTATTTAGTAATTGGTAAGTTAAGGACATTCATTGTTAATAGGAACTCAGATCCACAGTCATTTCTTGAATCGGTTGGTCATACTATCTGTAATGTCATAGCTATGGATACCCCTAACGCTCTTTTCTCATTTTATTAGACACTTGTTTTAGTTGATGCTTATTTTATCCTTGCTTTATTTATTTATTTTATTTATATTTATATTTATTTATTTATTTATATTTATTCTTATTTATTTATTTTTATTTATTTATTTTCTTTTAAGTTTTAAATTTAATTTCTTATCCTATTCTTTCCTATTCTTAAAATAAAAATTTATTATCTTTTCTTTATTTTATTTTTCTTTTCTTCTTTTCCCCTGTTGAAAGTTTAGCTAGAATAATAAGATTACCATCATTTCCTGTGGTTCAACCTTGGACTTCCAAGTAAATATATTATAACTTGACCACCTGCACTTGGGTGTATTAATTACGTATTTCTGAGCGTAGTTAAGAGCACTATTCTCGAAGTCCCATAGGTGATTGATTCCTAAAATGGGGTCTGTGCTGGTGTATTTATAGTTGTAGAATAATTAATGGACTGGGTCTGTAATTGTTTTTCCTCGGACAAAGATCCTGAGATGTTTATCTGCAGACAAAAATCCTATGTTTGTCCGCGGACACACATCTAGGGATGTTCATTTGCAGACAAACATCTAGGGATGTTCGTCTGCGAAAAAACCTCTGTCTAACATGCGACGGTTTTTGCAATTTCTGTTAAATGAAATATTGGATTGATCTAATTTTTTATCATATTGTTACCTATGATAAAACCTACATACTGACCAAATTTCAGAATTTTTGGACATCGGGAAGGCCTCCGTTTGATTTTTCGAGCAGAATTCTCGGAGATCCAGCCGTCGGATCAAATTGATTTTTTATTGTGTTACTCCCTGTATGATTTTATAACTCTCCACAAAATTTCATGATTTTAGGAGATTAGAAAGTATTGGTACACGAAAATCGACGAAATCAGCTTAAAAATGTTTGTTCGCGGACAAACATCTTGGAAGTTTGTCTGAAAGCCATTTTTTGTAATTTTTGTCAAACAGAGTGTGTAATTAATATTATTTTTTATAATGTTATTCCTTATAATACAACCTGTCTACTGACCAAATTTGAGCTCATTTGGACTTCGGAAAGGTCCCGTTTTGGTTACCCGAAGTGAACTCTCAATTTTTTGATTTTTTGGCGATCCGGCCGTCAGATCGAGCTTATTTTTGGATATGTTTCTCCTTTTGGAAATTTCTAACAATTCTCAAAGTTTGAGGATGATCAGAAATGAGAAACTCTCATTTCACAAGTTTTCAAGAGTTTTGACAATTTTTAATTCCTGCAGTTTCTGGTACTTCCCGTAACTTCTAGTCCGGGTATCTTTTCGGTTTTCTTCTTTGACCTATATCACATGTGCATAGTATGTGTACATTTATGAATGCTCGTGCATGCATGCGTGCTCATCTTCCTAGAGTTCGGAATTCTTGCGAGGGTCGCAAAATGCGGTGTTCATAACAACGTATCTTGATTTGTAGGTATTGATGAATATATTTCAAATTTATAGTTTTTATTAAAATTCTTATTTTACATTTGAAGTTATTATATTTTAAAATTTTATTTAAAAAACGAAGAGAGTGAAAAATGCTGTGACATTATAAAATAAGAGTGTATTTTATACAATTTTTTTTTATAAACTTGTATTTTAAAAAAGGGTGGTGTATATTGGCATCCCTCAAAACTCTTGCTAACACTCAACTCTTAGTAACACTCTCACTTTTACACTTTTATCTTAATAACACTCCCATATTATACCTACTACTCCCACTTATTTTTGAGAATAAATCCCATACTTAATTAATTAACAACATCATTAAGTAATTAACTACATAATAACATAAAACAAATGACCCAAACTAACTCCAAAATTTCTCCACCATCTTCTCAAACAAGCAAAACTACATAATAACTTAATTTTGGAATAAGGAAAGGAAAACAAGTAAGAAATAGTTAATAAAATAGATAAATACATATTTCTATTTTGTTTTATTATTTATATTATTTTCATAACATACACATCAAATATATAAACAAAAAATACAATTTTATGTTTAAAGTACGAAGAAGGTTTACTCGATTCTCCGTAATCGAGTTTTAAGCTTGTATACTCGGCTGCTTTCAACCGAGTATAAAATCTCATAAAATGTTAAATTGATATGCTTTCGGGACCTTCATTCGGTTGAAAGCAGTTAAGTGCTGCTATATTATGCTCGGCTGTGAGCACACGAATGACACTAATCACACTCAGTTGCTCTGAACCGAATGAAGATTCCGAGAGTATATCAATTTGACATTTTATAGGATTTCATACTTAATTAAGAGCAATCGAGTGTACAAACCTGCAACTCGGTTACAGAGAACTAAGTAAATCTTCGTCATGCTTTAAACAGAAAATTGTGTTTTTTGTTTATATATTTGATGCGTATGTTATGAAAATAATATAAATAATGAAACAAAATAAAAACATATATGTCTCTTTTTCATCAACTCTTTCTTGCTTGTTTTCCTTTCCTTATTCAAAAGTTTCTCTTTTTTCTACTATTATTCTCAAATTTTGAGTTTTGCATCAATGGATGTTTTGTTTATACCATTCTTTTCAAATTTAAAATTTTGCATTAATAGATGTTTTATTCGTTATCTTAGTGTAACCAAAATTTGTTACTATAATAGATAATTATATAATTAATGAGTTAATTAACTTTTGAGTTAAATTAAATAAATAGAGTAAAAATAACAAATAAGATTTTTTTTAATGAAAATATTATCAAATAATTGAGGGTGTCAATGTCACCACCCTCGGAGACAAAACAAATTTACAAAATGCATGAATTTTATATAAAACAAAAATATAAAAAACACTTTTCGGCCGGCTTTAACTACCCTTGTGGGCCAACAAACAATAAGAGTGAGTCAAGTCAACCGCCAACTGTAGCTGACATAAAAAAACCTTAAAAATGCCTTCCTTAGAACTCACGAAGAGAAGTGGAGGAAACTTCTCCTCCTCCTTTATAACCAGTCCTTGTTACACTTGTATCTAAATCAGTTCACTGAAATCATTTCAATTTGATTGCCCGATAAACTAGGGCTTTTACTTGCTCGCACAAATGGATGGAGCAGGTATTGGGGGTGCTGCAATCGGAGCGGTATTTGGATCATTGTTAGAAATCGTTAAAGATGTTGCAATTACAACTTACCACTTCAAATCCAGGCTCAAGCACATCGAAAGTACCCTAATTTCTCTAAAGCCAAAGATAGATTCGATAGCCCAATCGAACATAGATCTAAACCGTTCAGATGAAACTGAAATGTTCATCGATCAATTGAAAGCCGGCGAGAAGCTAGTTGTCAAGTGCTCCAAAATTCAGTGCTGGGACCTACCTAGGAAGTTTATATACTCAACGAAGCTGAACGATTTTCAAGATAAGCTGTTGTGGTTCTTTCAGGTAGATTGGCAAACACAATTGGCTTCATTTCAACACTTAAATCTTAGGTGGTGTATTTTTTTTTCTCTTAAGGTTTATTTAGCGTTAAGAGGCAAACATGATGTTTGTTATCTCATCTCTTAGCGTTGAATTGGATTAGAATTAAGAATTTAGTATTAAGAGGCAAATTTTCTGCTGAATGCTTAATCTAATTTTAATTAATTTTTATTCACGCCTATTCTTTGTATTCAGCATAAAAATATGGGTAAAACTGTAAAATGATATATATTCAGCATTTAGAGCCAAGTAGATTTGAACACGTTTTTTTTTTTAGAGGTGTTGTTTAATATTTAGTGTTCGGAGTTAGATCATTCAGTGTTCGGCATTCAAAAGCTAAACAACAAACAAACAGCCACTTAAATTCACGTAATCGAACAACTGTTATAATCCTATGTGTATTTTCTCATACGCAATGTTCTAACAAATGCTTCTAGTATATTTGAAAGAATTAAGCTGATTCAATCAGCAGCTGAGATGGATCATAAATCATCATTAATATTAACGTTATTGTTAACTAGATGCACTCGATGAAGCAGAGCGAGTTTTGAACTTTACTGTTGTGGTTCTTTCAGGTGGACGTGCAATCACTATTGGCTAGTAATAGTATAAAGACGTTGGTGGAGGTGGACGATTTGAGTGATAAGATGGACCGGATGCTTTTGATCCTTGATAAAAGCAGTGGTGGAGGTTCCTGTGTTGTTCCAGGGCTACCGGATCTTATTGTTGGATTAGAGGAGCCGCTTAAGGAATTGAAGAGGATGGTGTTAAACACTGATGCTTCTGTTGTTGTGGTTTCTGCTCCTGGTGGATGTGGGAAGACTACCCTGTCCAAAATGCTATGTAAAGATAAGGAAATTCAAGGTATCTATGGTTTCATATCATACTCGTGTTTGTTGCTTTTGTTTCGTTTTGATTGTAGTTATATTGGTGTTTTTTTACTCTCAAATGATTTCATGTCTGTTTGTATGTTTATTGGTCAATTCTAGGGGTATTGATATCTTGAATTGAGTGGAAACATCTGAGTTAAGTTTATTACAGATCACAGTAGTAGTTTCAGTTATAGGCCATGGATGAATTTTAGTGACTGGATTAAATTAAATTCAGCTATATTCTAGATGACTTACTGGCAAATCCTCACCGCCCAGGATTACTGGACTACATACTGACCAATGCATTTTCAGATACATTATTTGGTGTACTAAGTTTGGTCATTCGATTCATGGTTCATAAACGGCCAGAAGCTCAGGCCATCAAATGTTTGGCTCAGTCTAGTCGAAGAATGGTTTCAGGCGAAGTGAAACAATACATTACTTAAAAGGTGAAGAAACTTTTGAATGACATAATAAGACTTGGTGAGTCAACAAAGGACTCAACTAATTGACTGGGCAAGTTGCCAATATTTTGGTTTTTTTCAGCCACAATTTTGCAAGTCCTGATGAGTCTTCTTTGTTTTGATGATACAACTAGAGGTAACAATTTTTGAACTAATACTAAAGGTTTTGAGTTTGTCAGTCTACTTAATAGATACCCCATACTCCATAAGTCACAAGTCTTGAGTCGAACTTTATGATGGACATCATGAAGTAAGAGTCGCATTTCTAAAAACCAAATCTCAATACTTCAACTAGTGTACTGTTCATATTAGAATTATATTCAAATTAGTATTTTCTAAGAAGTTTGACTTGCAAAATTAGCTATTCTAATTTGGGACAGGAGTAATTGCTGCTTGTTACCTGGAACTACTTTGGCACATAATGTTAACACAGAATCTTTCAGAATTTTTTAATACTTGAATCTTTTTGATCTTGTAGCCTGTCTAATGATGTTGTCTTTGCACAGATATTTATGGGAGAAACACATTCTTTGTGACTGTTTCAAAAACAGCCAACCTCAAGGACATTATTCAGAAAATATTTCAGCATAATGGTCTTTCACCGCCTCAATTTCAAAATATAGAAGATGCAATCAACCAGCTTGAATATTTGATGAGGCAGATTGTGCGAGATGGTCCCATACTGCTGGTCTTGGATGACGTGTGGTCCGAATGGGAATCTCTTATTCAAAAATTCAATTTCGGGATAGTCAATTACAAGATTTTGGTCACATCCAGATTCGTATTTCCAAGATTTGATCATACATATAAATTGAATATCTTAAACTATAAAGACGCCATGACCCTTTTCCGCCACTCAGCTCTTCGACAAAATGACAGTTCCAAAATCCCAGAGGAACTATTGAACGAGGTATAATACAAACACTGGCTTGATGTCGCAAATGAACATATTGGTTCTCACTCATCTAACAAAATCATAAGCTAACATGTATTTCTTGCTTGTGTTTACTAAGGATGTATTTGATAAAAAAAGTTGGAAAATGATTGAATGCGCTACTGGATTTGTGAGAAGTTGGAAAAGTGATGAGTGATTGGTGAGATGTTCTATTACTTTTTCAGTTTTTCTGTAGAATATAATTCTTTGGGCTATTGGTAGAAAAAAATTCCATAAAAAGGAGAAAAAGATGGTGAACATCTCGCCAAGTATTTTTCCAACTTCTTACATATTTACTAGTGTTTTCTATTAATTTTTCCAAATTTTTTTTATCAAACAGACCTTGAGATTGCACAAAAATTAGTTTACAAATTATAAATATGCAAAATCCTGTTTTCAGTAATGCATGATTTTTTACCTTGGGCTGTACATCCCATTGATTTTTTACAAATTTTTTCTATTAATTATAAATATGATTTTTTCAGTAATGCAAAATCCTTTTTTTCAAAAACCGGGTGACCAGGACCTTGATCCAGATTACCCCATAAAGGTTTGAATATCGAAAAGTAGTTTTTCAATTAACCTGTCTGCAGTTCTGCAGTTCTTGTCCAATTTAATTCTCCTTACTTTCAACTATAACTTACTTCATGGTGGCACTAATTGTAGATAGTGAGAGGTTGTAAAGGATTTCCTCTGGCCCTTACTGTGGTTGGCCGATCACTCTATGGGCGGGAGGTTGTAATCTGGAAACAGACTCTGAGGAAATGGTCTCAAGGGAAATCTATTTTTGACGAGAACCGAGAAGATCTGCTTATGCCACTCCAAACCAGCTTAGATGCGTTAGATGAAAAGCCTATAGCCAAGGAGTGTTACTTGGACTTAGGCTCATTTCCTGAAGATCAAAAGATCACAGCCACTGTTCTTATGGATATGTGGGTCGCATTGTACGGCCAAGATGAAGAGGGCATGGATGCCCTTGAAAACCTCCTTGAACTTTCCATCAGGAATCTTGTTAATCTCTTGCCTACAAGGTATTCTATCATCACTTGACCTCTTATTTTTGTTATCCAATATTTTTGGTAGCTGATTTATGTGCATGATCACTGCTATGTAGAGATGGCAAAATGACCCACCCCGGCGGGATTTTGGCAGTCCCAGACCATAATGAAGTGGCCGGTGCAAATATGGCTTCCAAAATAGAAACCTGGCACAGGTCGGGTTCAGTTTCACGTAAATCTAGCCCATTTGACCCGGCCTGAATATAATATTTTTACCTTTATATACCCCTTTCATATCATATAACTACGGCGGGTTGGCGCGGGTCAACTTGGGAAGGGGTGGGCTTGGGCTTATGTATATGGTAAACAGGGAGGATTCATGTTTGTCAAAACAAAACCTGCTCTGGTTCGGGTTCGGCCAAACCTGCCCCAAGCTTGATCCATGCTATGATGGGTAAGACATGATTGAATTAGAGCATAGAGGGATGTGTGAGAGAAAATCATTTTACATATTCCAGTTTCCACTGCTTTGAATCTCTAATTTGTTGCCATTTGTCTCATGATCACCTGACTTACTTTGTTTTTCAGTTTGTAATGCTAATAGAGTCTGTGCACATATTTGTAATTCTAATGAATTATTCTATGGCTATCATTCAACAGGAAAGGTACAATTGAAGTTGATGGCTACTGTAATGAACATTATGTGATGCAGCATGATCTGTTGAGAGAACTAGCTATCTACCGGAGTGAGCAAGAGCCTATAGAACAGAGAAAAAGATTAATTATGGATATAAGCAATAATCACTATCCTCAGTGGTTGGTTGAACAACAGCAGCAACCGAAACATGCCCGCCTTTTGTCTATTTCTACAGGTATACAATTATTTATGAGCTCGCCTTTTAAATGTTTGATAATTTTGGGTGAATTTGATTGGTTTAATAGAAAAGAATTGAATTCTCTTACTCTATAGTCTATTCTTCACAATAACATAGCGGGGAGATGGGAATTTTTTTTTTTTCATCTATAAGGGGAAAACCAGGTAAAGCACTATGTACCACGAAAACTGTTCCTTCGAATTAAAATGATCAACACTACTAAAAAAGGAAATATGGAATCTTGGGCATTTTCCATGGAAAAGAAGTCCAATCAAACACACCCTTAGGGTCTGTTTGATAAAAAGTTGGAGAATGATTGAAAACACTACAAGTTTAATGAGAAGTTGGAAAAAGAGGAGTGATTTGTCCCAGATGTTCTATTACATTTTTGGTTTTTCTATGGAATCCAATTCTTTGAGGGATGAGTAAGAAAATTATCCAAAGAACAAGAAGAAAATATGGAGAACATCTCCCCAAATCACTCATTTATTTCCAACTTTTTTTTTTTATCACACCCACCCTTAGTTTGTCACGTTATTTATTCCTTTTCCTTGTGATAATTTATTGCATACTGATTGCAGATGAAACGTTCACCTCAAGCTGGTACAACATGCAACTACCTTCAACTGAGGTTCTAATACTGAACTTCAGGTCAAAGACTTACTTCTTACCGCACTTCATGGAGAAAATGGACAAATTGAAGGTTCTGATCATTACAAATTACGGTTTCTGTCCTGTAGAGCTAAACAACTTTATACTACTCAGTTATTTATCCGATCTAAGGAGAATCAGATTGGAAAACATCTCAATCACCTTCCTCAGCAAATCCTTACTGCAACTGAAGAATCTGCAGAAAATATCCTTGATGATGTGTGAGATTGGCAAGGCTTTTGGGATTTGTACCATTGAAATCCCTCAAATGTTACCAAATCTGTTGGAGCTTGAGATTGACTATTGCGATGATTTAGTTGAATTTCCTATTGGGTTCTGTAACCTCTTACGTCTTAAGAAGCTCAGTATCACTTACTGTAATGAGCTGAGTGCACTTCCCGATGAATTTGGAAGGCTGGTGAATTTAGAAGTACTGAGGTTTCATTCTTGCACGAAGCTCGAGGAATTACCGGAGTCTATTTGTGGGCTCCAAAAATTGAGATTTCTTGATATATCTGACTGTGTAGGTATGAGTAAAATGCCTGAACGAATAGGTGACTTGCGGGGTCTAAGAGCCCTACACATGAGGGGTTGCCGGGGTTTACAAGAGTTGCCGCCATCAGTTGAAGATCTTTGCGAGTTAAAAGATGTGATTTGCGATGAAGAGATTTCTTATTTATGGAAATTTTATGAGAATAATCTCACCAACTTGAAGGTAAATGTGATAAAAGAAGATATCAACCTTGACTGGCTTCACAATGTTGTTTGACAAAAAGAAGGAACATTACCAGGTATTTCACTTGAAAATGATGTGTGATTTTTGAAACGTTTCTATATGTATTGCGATTGTCATTTCATGTTTTGATGTAAATTTCCTAATAACTATTTGGATTTTCTTTTATATAATATAGCAAGTGTGGTGATTTGGTAGGTTTTGATCTTCCACCATGATAATGGTGAAACAATTTGGGTATCAAAATTTGGCTCGCAAGTTCTGGTGGAAACAAAAGCCCTAATTATTTGATTACTACCCTAGATGCATCGCAAGAATACTCTGTTCGACTCAAATTAAGAATCTCATTTTGACTATTGCCGTTTAAGAAAGCACTAGTTTCAATTTAATCATTAGTCAACACCACAACTTATTTTCAGTTGTACTATTTGGCACATTGACTGTTCCAAAAATGAAATGGTACTTGGTAATTTAAGACTTTCCGAAGTGGAAAGCAAGATTCTCGAGTTGACGCTATATCAACAGAACAGATCTCATTCCAATAGACAATAAACTGATGGCTTTGCAGTATGAATCTTGCGTTTTAGATAATGAATAGGCTTGTTTACTTATGCAGGGCAATGCACGCACTAGATTAATCTATTGTTGTTTAACTGCTGGCTATAAGAAAATCCAAGCACCCCCACCCCGTACTCCCACCCCTCTTCCCTCTTCCGGTCCCAGGTGAAGGTGAAACTTGAAACTAAGGACTTGAATCCTAGTGTGCGCATTTCTCACGTCGGTTTTGTCAATGGAAGTTGTAGAAGCAACGTCTCCTTGCATTATATGGTTACCGAATTATGATCTCAACACAGAAAAAAGTATTAAATTCCTAATCAAATGGTCAAAACAAATTTTGATTATTGTGCACATGATACAAGCACAAGTCATTGAAGGGAGGATGAAGAGAGATTAGTTCAAAGGAGTCAATCTCTATGATGAGTAAATCATTTTTACAAAATTTTATCAAAAAATTAAATCTAGAAGTGGGTGAAATGAACATCTAAAATTTAATAGTTGAAAATGAACATGCGTATAAAAAAAAATTAAAAGTATGCCCACTTCCACTTGATAAAATTTTGTGAAAATGATCTACTCATTATAGAGATCATCTCTACCAAGTTTCATGGAAAAACTTGTCGGTTTAGCCTTCAAACTAGACATGCCCTTGAACTAGACACCATTTGACAGAATTGGACCGAAAGATAATGAAAAAGAACATATTAGTTTTTTTATTTTTTTAATTTTTTATCTTGAAAGAAATGTCTTACTCTATTCCTTTAAAAATCCTACAAAACTTATAGACGGGAATAAACTCACAACTTTTTAAATATGAGGTCCAGACTGCTTCAGTTATATAACGAGATATTTTGAAAATCACACATCGTATGTGATTCGCAATGAAGAGATTTTGTGCTTACGGAATTTTGATGAGAATCATCTCAACAATTTGGAAGTTAATGTGATAAAAGAAGATATAGACCTTGATTATTAATGATGGAGGAACATATATATGTTTGCAACGTAGTTATTTGTTCACCTGTACTTGTAATGTGACATTGTCGTTATACATAATATTGAATAATCAAGTTTTGCTAGTAATTATTCAACAAACGATTCCAATTAGTGCCATCGACCAGGCGCATGCGCCGCAAATTAATAAGCATACACTAAAACAAGCTTATTAAGAGAAATATTTCACCTTTTTTTAATGGTTTGTTGATAAAAGACTCACGTGTCAAGTTATTTTAGACATTATGCATATCTAATTAGCACTATTTTTGTATTTGTAGATGCCCATTAAAAATAGCCCCTCCAACAATGGTTCCATGTCTATCTTTATATGTAAACATACAAAATCATATAAGCAATGTAAAAATGATTATTTTGCATGTGAGATTCTTTACATGCATAGAGTCTCATAGACACTGTAAAAATGATTATTTTGCCGGTCCTTAAAATAAACTTAATACTCTCCAAAACTCCAAAAGTGATCAAGGATAATGTGAATACAGCTAATGAGGGATTGATGTGGCGCTTGCAATTAGTGATACTCTTTTCAACTCAAACCAAGAGTCTAACTTAAAATTTTATAGTTTTTATGAGAACATTAAAGCCTCGTTTGGTTCACGGAAGGGAAATCAATTCCCTTATTTTTCCCATGGATGTGGGAAACTAAATTTCCTGTCAAATTTCCTTTCTTATGTTTGGTAAAGCATGAAAAGTATTTAAGTAAGGGTATTATTGTCTAAAATTTTTAGAATAAATGTTTGGAAATCACATGGGAAAATCAATCCCATGTGTTTTGAGAGGAATTTTTTTACCCCTTACTTTCCCCTCTCTCGGGAAAGTGTTTCTGGAATTTGTTCTTACTAAACAAAGGAAAGGAACGACTTTCTTTTCCCGAGTACTAAAATCTGTGAACCAAAACGAGGCCTAATTTCAACTTAATTAATTAATACTCAAAGTATAACTTATTTTCTATTGTCCGTCCATTGATTATATATTGAAATGACATAAAACTTTTAATTTGAGACATTCTGAAAAGGAAAGATCAAGTGCCACTCTTAATTTGAGATAAAGTGAATAGTTATAACATACATAAGCAATTCTATTTCAACTTTATGCATGCTACACCATATAATTATAATATTTAATGTAATGATATAATATTTTGGTATATTAATGAGCATTTTTGTGCATGCGACACCCACAATTTATTTTTGTAACAGGTGCAAACTTATTTGTTTATAGAGATCTTTCTTCTCGAAACATTAAGGATTGACAAATAAATCTCAATGGTTAGATTTGTGATGATAATTTTTAAAATAATTTTAACACAAATTAGAAAGGACTATTTTAACGTAGTAGTTCTTATTTTTATTTTTTTTCATATTATTAAATTTGTAGTAACTCTTATGTAAAGGGTTAAAATGTTAAATAACTCTAGCGGTATTTTATTTCCATACCCCCTCAATAAAATTCATGTGTATGTTCTTGTTTGCGCCATATAAAACGAGTCAATATGCACAAACTTCTTGTATATGCGCCGAGCCAATATAATTTTATTTTTTTTAGTATTTAATACTAGCTCGGCGAATATGTAACGAGTATACACCTATTTACTCGCTTTATATACGCCAAAAAGGTAAAACAAAATAAATGATAGTGTGTATGTAGCCTTTAATAATAAACTAAGTGGAGAAGATATACACAAGCTTGACGCATATGTAATATGTATATACCTGTTTACTCGTTTCATATACGCCGAAAAGGTAAAACAAAATAAGTGGTAGTGTAAATACGTAGCCTTTATTATAATAAACTAAATGGGGCAGATACATTCCCTAATATATTTTTTTCTGGGCTTATTAAAAAGCCATCATTCTCCTTAGAAAAAACGAAATAGGAAACTACATTAATGGTCTTTAAATTATTTGTCTAGTTTCATTTTATCCTTTATACTTTAAATTTTAAATAATTTATTTAGGTACTTAAATTATTTAATGAGTCTTACTTTGACCCCACTGTCTAATTTACCAAAAGTAGTTGGACGGAATGAAAAGTATTTTTGTTCAAATATTTCAACTAAAAAATTTTTTTGAGATTTTTTTTTTTTTAAAAACTATTATAAATGAAAAAAAATGGAAGAGAGACACCTTCTTCACCTTCCAATCCACATATACAATATATAGATTTACATGATATCTGAGAATTTATATAGGTCTTATACTCTCTCTCTCTCTCTACACACACACACATCAACTCTTATGTCTATCATCTTCAACCTTCATCCTCAAGGACCTCAACCCATCACCACCTTCAAACCATTGGCGACAAGTCCTGCTCTGTACTCAAAGGAGTGGTGGAGATTGAGTGAGGCAAAACATAATAGCATTACCCATATACTGTCATATGGAGTCAGGACTTATTGTGAGTGGAAGCGGTAAAATAAGGCCTCGTTTGGTTCACGGATTTTAGTACTCGGGAAAGGAAAGTTGTTCATTTCCTTTGTTTGGTAAGCACAAATTCCGGAAACACTTTCCCGAGAGGGGGGAAAGTAGGGGGTAAAACCATTCCTCCCAAAACACATGGGATTGATTTTCTCATGTGATTTCCAAGCATTTATTACACAAATTTTAGACAATAATACTCTTACCTAAATACTTTCCATGGTTTACCAAACACAAGAAAAGAAATTTGACAGGAAATTTACTTTCCCACCTCCATGAGAAAGATAAGGGAATTGATTTCCTTTCCATGAACCAAACGAGGCCTAAGGGAATAAAAAAATTAATAACCATTGTAAATGTTGAGAGAACCAAAGCGGAAATGAATTATGGCATCTACAATAATCATTTCTACCCGTATAGGTTTTTGTAATATAAATGCAAAATGGTAAAAACCTTCTCCGAAAAGAGTTTATATATGTATTTCCATTTGACATGGCAAGTAAATCACGTGAAAAATTTATAACATCCAGGGGTGCGTTCGATAAAAAAAATTGAAAAATGATTAAAAGTACTACTAAATTTATAATGAGAACAAAAACATGAGGCACATGATTTGATTAGTGGATCTGTACCTTTTTTGTTTTTCAATGAAATTCAAATCTTTGGGTGATAGACTGATAGGTGAGAATTTTCCATTAGAAAAAGATAGAACAAACAATGAAGAGCATTTTATTAGAACAACCAAATATTTATCTAAGGGTATGGCTATTAGCACTCCAAAGAAAACCTATAGTATTCCAAAACCTATTACAAATATAACATATAGCTAGACTATATAGAGGGACTCCCTCTCTTTAACAAAAAGAAGCAATGTTCATATGGAGGGGTAATAGAAGAATCCTTTTGTGAAAAAATATTGAGATGATCTTTATGTTATGTAGATTGCTTCCACCAAATTTCATTAAAAAAATGTGTTGTAGAAGTAGGTGAAATGAAAAATTGATATATATATATATATGCATTTTCGGCTGTTGAAATGTTTGATAGTCATTTCACCCACTTATAGATTGAATTTTTTGATGAATTTTGATGAATTTTGATGGAAGTAATCTTTTTAACAAATTGATCATCTCTACAAACTTTTATAGAAAAATACGTCTATATATTTACACCTACAAATAGACACCCTCCTTTTTCATAGAAAAAATATTATAATCTAGCCGGGTCAGTTCAGATCAGGTGAAACGAGTTAAATTTATACAAACCTAAGCTTAACTCAAACTTATATCATGTTTTTATTGTGGAACCTGTATTGGGCTCTGTCTTAGAAAATCCTTTCCCAAACTTGACTCATTAGGAAGAATTTAGTTCGTAGAATATATACAGTGGAATTCAATATGCATATATGAATCACTTATTAGAACAAACCCAATCCAGTTGGTGCAAGTTTTGTTTTGAAAAACTTGAACCAACACCTTTTATTATATGCACAAGCTCACACTCAATTTGTCTTGCCCCGACCCGCGCGACGTGTTGTAAGCATATGATATTTTTAGAATATTTCAAGAAAATTGTTATATTCAAGTTTGTTCTAATTGAGAATGGTCAAATGGGTTAATGTGATAAATATTATAAATAAGATTGAAATATTACAGTTCTTGTAATTAATCTAAGCCATCTATAGATAATAGTCGAGAAGATTAGTTTTGGTAGGTTTTATATTATAATTTTTTAAGTTATTAAAACTGACTTTAGTAATAAAAATGAATTCATGGAAAGATATTTTTTTTTACTGATCTTTAGAATTTAATTCTTTTACCGATATTTGATATTTAATTTATTTCCTGGAATTTAATATAAATATAAAAGTTATTTGTTGGTAGATATTTAATTAATACGGAAAGAAATTAGAATTTGGATATGTTAAAAACTTAAAATACTTTCAAATCTAATGGATATATATATATATATAGATATCCAGCCATAATTGTGATTTATATTTGATGGGGTAAAACATAATTTTACCATTGCCCTACAAAAATAATATTCTACACTTTCTTTTTAAATAATATTTCACACTTTTCTTTAAATAAATATTCCACTCCAAAATATTTCACACTTTTCTTTTAAATAAATATTTCACTCCATAATATTATACACTTTTCTTTTAAATAAATATTCCACTCCATAATATTCTACACTTTTCTTTTAAATAAATATTCCACTCCATAATATTCCACACTTTTCTTTAAAATAAATATTCCACTCACATCCACTAACTTTTACCAAATTACCTTTTTGCACATCATTTTCATTAAATTTACTTTTTTGCCATTCTACATTTACTTATAAATACTTCCCCTCTTTCATTCATTCAACACACAACAAAAACACACAATTCTTCTCATCAAACGCCATCCTTCTCATCCAAGATCCATCCATCTCATCCAAGAGATATAAAGCCATTGGCAATACAAATACAAGCCAATTCAAAAAGAGATAGAAGGGTCTTATACTCTCTCTTTTCATACCCTAAAAAATACCAATAACCCTTATACACCCTCTCTCCTACACAGTTTATCATTTATCCTGTTGAAATATTTGTAATCCTAATTTTATACTTATAAAGAGAATTAGTAAAATTATAGAGAGAAAAGTCGGTAGCTTGTATCATCATCCAAAGTTAATTGCCTTTGAGCTAATACAAAGCAAGCACACACAAAAGGATGACGCACTGCCGGAATAGTATAAGCGCTACCGAAGGAACCTACCTTATAAAAAAAATGATGTTTGTCCATCATTTCGTCGCATTTATTTTTTATTCACTTATATTCATTTATTGATTGGTTAATTATCTACTTCTAGATTTTGACACTATCAGTTGGCGCCGTCTGTTGGAACGATAAGCTCTCTAAAGCTCTCGTTTTTTAAAAATTACAAGTAAATTTTCGGTGAAAAAATTTCAAATCCCACGGGCTTTTGTAGCTCAATATTCTCGGGCACATAACTTCTTGCTCAAAACTCCAAATTATGTGATTCTGGAGTCCATTTTGGAGAAAATTGCAAGAGCTACAACTTTTCAGTTCAAGCATTTTTCAAATTCGGTCATCTCAGGGTTTAAAAAGGCGATACAAAGTTGCTGCAACAAGAAATACGAAAATTCTGCCGGCCTACGGTAGCTTAATATTCACAGGCGCATAACCTTGCACTCAAAACTCCAAATTATGTAATTCTGGAGTCCATTTTAGAGACAATTTTGAGATTTACAATTTTTCAGTTCAACACTTCTTCAAATTCGGCCATTTAGTAATTCGAAATTACAATACAAATTTTCAGAAATCCAGTTACGATTAATCCAAAGGGATAAAACCTAAAAGAAGAGATAAGTTATTTTTTAATAACTCATATGATTTTTCTCTCTATATATAATATATCTAAAGTTGTATCATTTTCTTATGATCAATGATCTTTATTATAGGTAAAGTTGACGAGCTCCTAAAAAATTACAATTGAACGTAATTTTCATCAAGTTCGTTTGACAAACCAAATAGAAAATTAAAGAAATTTTCAGTGGATATCAAACCATCTCACAAAGTGTTCAATTTAGTAAGTGCTCAGTTTGAAAGTAGCACACTTTCACTCTGTTAAAACCTCTCACAAAGAGATCAGTTTGCTAACTGCAGAGGCCTGGTAATAAATGAGAAAATTGTCAGAATTTGCCTAAGTTAGAAGGGGGTATGACTCTACTCAAGACTTAGCCAAAAGAACAAATTTTTCTTTTAAGAAATCAAGGACTTCGAAAAAATTCCTATCACCATATAGGTTGGGGAGAAGGGACAAGAGGCCTCTGGCATGAATTTCGAAGTTGGAAGCTTTTGGAAAGTTGTCTCCCGAGAAAAAAAAATTAAAAGCTGTCTTCCAAAAAAAAAAAGAAATTCGAGAATTTGATGACAATTGAAAAGGGCCCAAGTAAAATCAAACTATTATACTAATGCCCAAAACTCCCATACTTATGACCAAAAATATAACGAGCTTTACACATTAATGTTCCAAGCTCTACGACTTGCGTCTAATGTCTAACAAGCTTTACACATTGATGTTTTGAGCTCAATGACTAGCATTCGAGATCTAGCTTCCTTGAACGACGACTCGAGATCAACGACTAACCAGCCTTACACAATGATGTTCTGAAGTTTCAAGACTAATGATCAAAGTTTAGCCAGTTTTACACATTAATGTTCCAAGCTCCACAAACTTACGGTTGTATACACCGCAATTTGTAACCCCCGCAAGAACCCCTATATTATTACTAAATTATTCTCCATTTTTAAGCTTACATTTTGATTTTGGTAGTTTGGCCTTTTTAGGCATATTTTACCTTTTCCTTGTTTTGCCCACTTTTTTAGATCCCACATTAGATGGGAGCTAAAAGTGAGACCTTGGGTTTCCTTATAAATAAGGGCCTAAGGCTTGTGTTTTAGGGAAAGCCAAATGAAAAGGATCATGTAAGAGTAGCCATTGAACCAATAATTCTCATTTAGTATAAGATTCTCCTACTCTTTATTAGAGGTGTCGAGAATTATGCTCTAACTAATTTTATTAGGTTCTTAGAAAATAATAATCTTTTCAGTATAAAGTTTGCACTCGAAGTGTCAGTCTTTGTCAAACGCCGGAAGTCTGTCCGCTTCTCTTGTATTTATATTATCGTCAGGAAGATAATCATCTAACCCCCTCTTTTAATTAAGTTTATTATATGCATACTTGTCTTATTTTAATTAAGTTTATTATATATACTTGTTTAGTTTTAGTTTATGATATGAATGCTTATTTTATTTTAATTAATTAAGCTTATTATATGTGTACTTGTTTTAAGTTTATTATATATGTCTTTATTTTGAAAGTTTATTATCTGTAGACTTGTTTAATTAAATTTATTATATATACGTACTTGTTTAATTTCTCGGAAGTAATATAAGTGAGTAGGGAGTTGGCATGCTTGGGTCAACATAAATCGAAAGCATTTACTTCCACTATCATTTGACCCCTTCTTTTAATTAAGTGTATTATATGCATACTTATTTATTGTATTAATTGAGTTTATTATCTGTGTACGTTTTTCTATAATAGAAACTCCCATAGAATTCACATCGAGTCCGGAACTCACCCACACACTACAGCACCCTACTAGATGGGTTTGTCGCACGACAAACCCAATGCAAATACAATTGTCACACGACAAACCCATCTGTCACACGACAAACCTTGTCATGTCGTGCGACAATCCCCCCAAAACACCGACCAACCACTTTCTGACACATCAGTCCGTTAGAACTATCACTTCAACCGTTTGTCGCACGATATACATATATGTCGCACGACAATCGTCCCCCTGTTGCAGTATGTTGTGCGACAATTGCTCCCGAATACTATAAATGGGCCAACACCCCAATGAGTTCTAGGCAAGGATTCCCCACCACAAAGGACACGGTTCTGACACCAAAAATCCTTATTTCTCTCTTACATTTCTAATCTTTAAGCCTTCTTCGGAAGTACTTTTGATAACATTTATTTCCGCAAAAGTCTTGGATCTAATCTTGGCACCCGGAGTGCTACCTTCTAGAATCAAACCGCTGAAAATATATCAAAGAGAAAAGTTGATATCCGCTAGAGGTTTTATCTGCCGTATTATATTTTATCTCTTTCATTCTTATATATATCGTCGGGAAGGTAACTAAAGTCTTTTCTAGTAATCAAATAATATATATGCATACTAGTTTTATTGTACTTTATTTAATAATTATAGATTTGTTTAATTCTTAATTAAGTTTATTATATATACATATTTGCTTAATTTTTTGGAAGTACTATAAGTGAGTAGGGAGTTGGCTTGCTTGGACTAACATAAACCGAAAGCATTTACTTCTACCTTCCTCGTTTCAATTTTAATTAAGTTTATTATTTGTAAACTCTTATATCTATTATTCTGTCCACTTTCTAGTTGGATAAACTTATTGTCAAGTTACTGATATTCTATCATTTTCAAACAAAACAACTTAATAAAATTCTGATAAAATCATTTGCAAAACCAGAAGAAGTAAGGCCATTTATTATCTAGATAAAACTAAGTTTTCAAAACCTGGACTGATAAAGTTTACTTAGGAATTAAATTTAGATATATTATGTCTTCCATATAGACTGTAATGTATATGATACACTCTCCTCAAGAGTTTAATTCCATATCAAATCAATTCCGATAAAATCAGATCTTTTCTAAATTAACCAAACTAAATAATTGAGATATTGTTATCTGAAGAAACAATATCAAATCACTCCCATTTCAAAATAGATAAGACAAACTTTTATCACTAGTAATCAGATTTCGACGGAACCAAAACATCGAATCACGGAATACAAGATTGTTATCCCTTTTCCCGTTTTTTCCAAAATCGGGTTTTCATGAGTTATTTCCAGAAAGTAGTAAAATATCAGTAAAAGCATTCAAGTTTTTCAATATAGAATAAACATATAAGACCACTAGAGACAGAAAGGGCGGAACGGGTGCTTAACACCTTCCCAATCCGTAACATAGTTCCCGAACCCTATAGAATTCTGGTTTCGTAGACAAACGTGTAAAGAAAGGCTTATCTGTAGCCTTTCTTCTTGCACAATTATTTTATCCGTTTTCTCGTAAAACGTACTAGTAACTCTGAACGAACTCTCTTGCATCTAGAAATAGGATAGAAGAACACATGATATGAATTCTCAAGACATAGAAGTAAATGAAACAACAAAATCCTTCTCGATGTTCTAGACTCCCAAACTAGAGGTTGAGACCTTAGGGTCGCATTCGCAGATTCTCATAACGGTCAATGGTTGATAAAGCCCTACACATTTGTCTTTCATATTCAGCCTTCAGCATAAAAGTAAAAGATAGGGGGTAGTTGATGGGGTAAAAAATAATTTTACCATTGGCCTACAAAAATAATATTCTACACTTTCTTTTTAAATAATATTTCACACTTTTCTTTAAATAAATATTCCACTCCAAAATATTTCACATTTTTCTTTTAAATAAATATTTCATTCCATAATATTCTAAACTTTTCTTTTAAATAAACATTCCACTCTATAATAATCCACACTTTTATTTTAAATAAATATTCCACTCCATAATATTTCACACTTTTCTTTAAAATAAATATTCCACTCACAACCACTAACTTTTACCAAATTACCTTTTTGCCCCTCATTTTTATCAAATTTACTTTTTTGCCATTCTACATTTATCTATAAATACCTCTCCTCATTCATGCATTCAACACACAACAAAAACACACCATTCTTCTCATCAAACGCCATCCTTCTCATCCAAGATCCATCCATCTCATCCAAGAGATATAAAGCCATTGGCAATACAAATACAAGTCAATTCAAGAAGAGATGGAAGGGTCTTATACTCTCTCTTTTCATACCCTAAAAAATACCAACAACCCTTAATACACCCTCTCTCCTACACAGTTTATCATTTATCCTGTTGAAATATTTGTAATCATAATTCTCTATTTATAAATAGAATTAATGAAATTATAGAGAGAAAAGTTGGTAGCTTGTATCATCATTCAAAGTTAATTGCCTTTAAGCTAATACAACGCAAGAACACACAAAAGGAGGATGTATTGCTGGAATAGCATAAGCACTACCGGAGGAACCTACCTTATAAAAAAGAATGTTGTCTGTTCATCATTGCACCGCATTTATTTTTTATTCACTTATTGATTTGTTAATTATCTACTTCTAGATTTTGACACCATCAATATTAACAGATTGCGATAATATATATTACGAGCTAGATCAAAAGATAAACGATTGAAAATAAATTATAACCACTAGTTAAGAAGGGGATTTTTTTTTGTGATTTATAAATGTATTTTGCATTAGATGACACATTATCTATATTTTTAAAAATTGCATTCTTTAAGAAAATAATCACAAAAACAAATACTAATTTTTTTTTAAGATCAATGTTTTAAAAGGGGAAATACAGGTTTGTGGCATTTTACCCGTGCGAGGCGAGGCGTAAGCCTCTTTTTTATTTTATTTCTCCCTAATAATATGCATTAGTTAATTAATAAATCATTTAATCTTTGACACAAATAATATACATACAAGTGAAGTGATAAAAGTCCGATTTTTACAAATATTTTAATCCCAAACAATTAATTTATAGATACAAATATTTATTATTTACTATAAATTATTAAATTCTATTTTTTTTACAAATATTGTAATCCAAAAAAATTTATACAAATATTTATTACACACCATAAATTATGAAATTATGTTTTTTACAAATAATTTATATATACCAATTTTCCAGTATATATTATACATTAAATTTAATCATGTTTTTAATTAATTTGTTGTGTCTATGAATGAATTTTGAGTTATATAGTTAATTTGCAATAATACATAAAGAAAAATCCAGATTTATAAATATTCATAGAAAAGCAAATTAGTTTTGCAGTAAAAGAAGGGTCTAAAGCATTAAATAGGTGACTTTTGTTTCTATCCTCAAAATTTATCACTATATCCACCCTTATGTTATGGTGTATTTTGGCACATTTTTTAAAAGTTGCCTTTTGAAAATTGAGAAGTATATCCAAGCAATTAATTTATTAAATTTAATTTTTTCCTTTTACAATCATAAGTTTCCTAACTGAAGTACAACTCCAAATTTGCAACTGTGCCTAGCTTAATCGTCTTCTTTTATGCTTCAAATCAAAATTCAATGGTGTTTTTAACTTCTACTATGCCTCAATCAAAATTCAAGAATCACATTTTCAGCTTTCAAGTATTAACTAAAATTACACACATAAATCGGTTATGGCCGATCTAATATGTAATTGATTTCTCATTAATGAATTTTTTGTTATGCCTTAAAAATGATAAAAAGGATATAGGAACTTAACTGATTATACCAAAAGGACAAATTAATTGATTATGTTGATAATTAAATGTACCAATTATTGTGAATGTTTTAAACACTCACAACTACATAAATCGGTATTTAGTATAGTTTAGGCAAGTGCGAGGTTGAACCCTAGGAACCTGACGGATGGAACGTGCATATCTCACTCACTAATTCTAATTAATTCCTAATCTAGCTTAAAAATAGGGAAGGATGGTTTATCAAAAAAAAATATAAATAAAATAATCAATTAATAAAATACTAGGGTGGTAGAGTCATATATTTGATACCATGTTCCTAATATTCATGTTCCTAGGGCTTTAAGCATTTTGAAAAAATTATTAATTGTTTTCAACACAATTATTAATAAAAAAATTTAAATTAATTTTTTTATAATATGAAAATTTAAACATTATTTTTATTTAAAGAAAAGCCCTTCATTATTTTTTCTTTATTAATTTTTTTGATGCATTTATTACGTAAACAATCTCTTTCTAAAACATACATGTGAGTGATATGGAGCAATAAGTTAGGTTAAATTGCAAAGACATGGAGGAGCCGTTGAAATTAACTAATTAATTAACAAAAGTATTAATTAAGTCTTATACTATATAAATATAGAGATAATGAGTTATAGAGTCTCGCTCCGTAATGTTTTATAACTCTAAGGACGGACTCGTGTTTAATAAAGGGAAATAGTACTAATTTCATAATTTGGTTTTACAATAAGGACACTTTTCATAATATTAACTTATTTTAACGAAAATCATAAATGTTGATGGACAAATATATCCCTAATTAAAAGGTTACCGTGCCTAAATATGAGATTCACTGAACAAAATTTAGAGTGATCAATATACATGGGGAAGTATTTGAGAAAGCGTAAAGGAAATTGTGAGGTTTCAGTTATGGAAGTACCAGAGGTCGATGCTAGGACGAGAGCATCAGCGGTGAAAAGGAGAAAAGTTAAAGATAATGATGATGAATTTTGATGGTGTAAATTATTAATTCAATTTACCCTGCCAATCTCGAGCCGACACGTGGTCGTCCTTGTCAGATATCATGTATGTTTCTGTACAAGGAGCTCGGAGGAGCCCTATTATGACTTTGTAAGAAGGATAGAGCCCCTCGAGGGCTGGGTACCAACTCAAGGTTCAATTACGTATGATAAATTATGAGGCCAGAGCCCCAGAGCTCTTTCGACGAGCTCCGAAGCTCTCTCTCTTTCGCCCAACCACCCTGCCAGAGTGGTAAGCAAAGGTATGGGTGATTGTCACCCGCTCTATAGAGCGCATAGAACTCGCATCACCTTCATTAAATGCACACCAACTGTATTTTGTTGACTTTAAAGTCAATTAATCTTATTTTGATAATTATAATAAGTTAATAAAGTGTTATTTAACTCGGTTGTTCCAATGATGATAGCTATTTTAACCGATATATCTTCCGACCAAGTGTAACTTCAAACCGAAACAAATCTCACACAAGCTCTACAAACGCCTCTACTCACAAGAAATGAACTCAAGTGATATACATGTGCTATACAAAGCCAAGAAAAGATCTAGATCATCAAGCAAGTGAAGATATACACAAGAATGATCTCCACATCTTCTACAAGTTATCAAAACCAAGAAAGGATCAAGAACATCAAACAAGTAAAGATACGCACAAGAAAATCAAGCATCACGGAGACTCAAATTATCATTAAATGGAGTGAGTGCTTAGATTTTATGTAAAGATACTTTATTGATCAAATCCCTATAGCTCAAACATATTCTTGCATCTTTTAAAGATTGATTCAAACTAGCTTGAAATTGAATTTATTTGAAAAACATCATTTTACAAAAATCGAGTTTCAAAATAAATTCATATTAATGATCATATTTTAAGTTCTAATAAAAATAAGTATCTTAGAAACATATCTTTGAAGTTCAAAAATCATTAGAATTTTATTTGGAACTAAATTATTAAATTGCAAAAATATTTTTATTTTACGTTTAAAATTCGCTCAATTTTTGCCCATTTTTGATCTAACGGTAAGATGGAGGCTTTCCCGAACTCCGATCATTTTGAAATTTGTACATTAGTTAGACAACATCTCCTGGCAATTTTGACTAAAATTTGAGCATGATCCAATGGTCAAATTGGGAGAAATTAACAAAACAAATTTAAATTTTTTGTCAAAACTAGCTGTTGGGAAATTTGAAAATGTATACCTTGGAGCCAAAACCTCTCTTAATCATCCCCAACGGTCATATGATTTTGAAAGCTATAAATATGAGGTCCTAGACATGTTTTAACATACCTTGAATCATTCTAATACTCTATTATTCATATATTCAAATATACAAAGATTCAAGAACATATTTTTGATCAATCTTTCATTTT
This sequence comes from Lonicera japonica, assembly GCA_021464415.1. Lineage (NCBI taxonomy): Eukaryota > Viridiplantae > Streptophyta > Magnoliopsida > Dipsacales > Caprifoliaceae > Lonicera > Lonicera japonica. The sequence goes on from CM038469.1 coordinate 12,021,441, forward strand.
TGAGCTATATACTTTGATCAATTTTGATATCTCTTTGTGTGAGCTTCATTTGTATTTTTTCATATACAAGAGAGATATTGTACATTGGCGTTTGTCACCAAAACTCATTTGAATCATAATTGTGAGAGGTGTATCTCATAGATTAGCAAGAGGGATTTCTTGTGAAAGTATTGAAGGTGTTTTCAATACTTTTGAGAGTGTGTGATAAGAATACACTTGTAGAGGTTTGATCTTCACCCGGAAGGAGATCGGTTATAGTGGAAATTCTCGGGAAACTAACCGAGCGCGGAGTAGGGGAACAAGCCGAACCGTGTGGACAAAAAATATTCGACTTCGATCGGTTCAATCTTTCTATCTCTTGCTCTATTATATTGTGCTATTTATTCATTGTGTTTGGAATTAACTTTGTTCTTGATTGCTTGATAAATATAGACATCAAATATTTTTAAATCATTTTTAAAAATCCGATTAAGTTTTTAAAAACCCTATTCACCCCCCCCTTTAGGGTATTTTACGACCTACAATTGGTATCAGAGGTTGTACTTTTATTTTGATTTTACAATCTTAGAGTTTACGATCATGTCTATCTATCAAGGAACCGGAATTAAAGAAGGTTCTTCCACCACTAGACCACATCTATTTGATGGCAAAAATTATAGTTATTGGAAAAGTCGTATGTGTACTTTTCTTCAAGCTAGTGATTTTGAACAATGGAAGGTTACACTCATTGGACCCTATGAGATTACCAAAACCGATGAAAAGGGTAAAGTCACTCCTAAATCCATTTTCGAATATGATGAGCATGGTATTAAGAAAATCCAATTTAACGCTAAAGCCTTGAATGCCCTACATTATGCATTAACTATAGATGAATACAACAAAATTTCTAGTTGTAAAACTGCCAAAGAAATTTGGGACAAATTAGAAGTTGCCTATGAAGGAACCTCACAAGTTAAGGATGATAATATTAATATGCTCGTTCATGATTATGAACTTTTCAAAATGGAACCTAATGAATCACTTGCTTCTATGTATAGTAGATTCTCTATTATCACTAATGCTTTAGATCTTCTTGGAAAGGAATATTCAAATGAAGACAAGATTCGAAAAATTCTTAGAACTCTTCCCAAGAAGTGGAGACCCAAAGTGATGGCTATTCAAAAAGCCAAGAATCTCAAGACGCTAAGCATGGATGAACTCTTGGGTTCACTTAAAACCCATGAGAAGGAATTGACGAGAGAAGAAGAAAGTTATTCAAAAGCCAAAAAGTCACTAGCTCTCAAAGTAACTCAACTAGAAGATGATGAAGAGTTGATGGTAGGAGATGAGGATATGGCTCTTCTTTTTAGAAAATTCATAAAATTTCTAGCTAAGAAGAAGAAGTTTCAAGGAAAAGGAAACAACTTTGATTCTTCATCAAGAAGGAACAATGATCGATCTATTCAACCAAGAATTGAAAACGAAGAAGAAAAAAAGTATTTCCATTGCCATGAACCAGGGCATTTCAAAACAAATTGCCTGGTTAGAAGAAAGGAAAGAAGAGATAAAAGAGACAAAGCATTCAAATAAGTAAGACACGCCCTCAAAGGCACTTGGAGTGATTTCGAAGAAGGCGAGTCCGATGCTAACTCTAGCGACGAGGAAACGGCTAACCTTTGCCTTATGGCAAGAGACGATGAGGTGTGCTTGAAAGCCAAAGGTAGCAAAACCAAGTGGTTCTTGGATAATGGTTGCTCAAAGCACATGGCGGAAGACAAGAACAATTTCTTAAGTCTTATTCCCAAGCAAGGAGGGAATGTGACTTTTGGGGACAACGCCAAGGGTAAAATCATAGGTATAGGTAAGGTTGGTAAGCATTCTACTTGTATTGACAATGTTCTATTAGTTGATGGTTTAAAGCATAATTTACTTAGCATTAGTCAACTATGTGATAAAGGTTATGAAGTGATTTTTAAATCCGATCGTTGCATTGTTAAGAATGTTAATGATGATTCAATTTTACTTATTGCATATAGAACTAACAATGTGTATACTCTTGAACTTAATGATTTATCACAACAAGATGTTAAATATTTATATGCTATTAATGATGTATCTTGGTTATGGCATAGAAGACTAGGACATGCTAATATGGATTTAATTCATAAATTGTCTAAGAAAGAGCTAGTTAAAGGATTGCCTAAGACCAAATTTGTTAAAGATAAAATTTGTGATGCATGTCAACTTGGTAAACAACATAAATCTTCATTTAAATCTAAGAAGGACATTACTACAACTAGACCTCTTGATATGTTGCATCTTGATTTATTTGGTCCTAATTCAATTGCTAATTTGGGTGGTAAATTATATACTTTTGTTATTATTGACGATTTTACTAGACTCACTTGGGTGTTCTTTCTCGCCCACAAAAGTGAAACTCCACATGTCTTTGCAAAATTTTGTAGAAAAGTTCAAAATGAAAAAGGTGTTTCTATTATACATGTTAGAAGTGATAGAGGTAGATAATATTGATATTGAGAATTTTTGTGATGAGCATGGTATTAATCATAACTTTTCGGCACCTAAAATTCCTCAACAAAATGGTGTGGTTGAAAGGAAAAATAGATCTCTTCAAGAGATGTCTAGAACCATGTTACATGAACATTCTTTACCGAAATATTTCTGGGCAGAAGCTGTTAACACTGCATGCTATGTGATTAATTGCACTATTCTTCGTAAAAAGTTAGATAAGACACCCTATGAATTATAGAATGACAAGAAACCAAATATTGCATATTTTAAAGTTTTTGGTTGCAAATGTTTTATTTTGAATGATCGTGATCACTTGGGAAAATTTGATGCTAAATCCGATGAAGAAATTTTTCTTGGGTATGCCACTAATAGTAAAGTATATAGAGTTTATAACAAGAAAAGTTTAGTAGTACAAGAATCTATGCATGTTGTATTTGATGAGACAAATCCTTTCTCACCCATAGTACGTTCCGATGACGATGTTGAAATTATCCAAAAGGTTTTGGATATTCAAATTTATGATACATCTAAAGAAGAAACTTCGAGTGCTCAAGCTCCTCCTAAGGAGTTAGAAAATACAACCGAGCAAAACTCGAATGATTTGCCTAGGAGTTGGAAATTTGTGTCTAACCACCCTATTGATCAAATTCTTGAAAATCCATCTAGTAAGGTTATGACTAGATCATTCTTAAGAAATGTATGCAATAATGTGGCATTTGTTTCTCAATATGAGCCCAAAAACATAAATGAAGCCGAACAAGATGAATCTTGGATGATGGCTATGCAAGAAGAGCTCAATCAATTTGAGAGAAATAAAGTGTGGACACTTGTTCCCAAACCTAATGATCATACCATTATTGGTACTAAATGGGTTTTTCGTAACAAGAAGGATGAAAGTGGTATAATTGTTAGAAATAAAGCTAGACTTGTTGCCCAAGGATATAATCAAGAGGAGGGCATTGATTATGAGGAAACATATTCACCCGTTGCACGTTTAGAAGCTATTCGCATGCTACTTGCTTACTCTTGCTTTAAAAATTTTAAATTGTATCAAATGGATGTGAAAAGTGCTTTCTTGAATAGTTTTATTGAAGAGGAAGTTTATGTGAAACAACCTCCCGGTTTTGAAAATCATATTTATCCGGATTATGTATTTAAATTATCTAAAGCTTTGTATGGTTTAAAACAAGCACCTAGAGCATGGTATGATAGATTAAGTTCATTTTTGATTAACAATAGGTTTGTTAGAGGTAAAATTGATACTACCTTATTTATCAAAAATCATGGCAATGACATGCTACTTGTACAAATCTATGTTGATGATATTATATTTGGTTCTACTAACGACAATCTTTGCAAAGAATTTTCTACTTGTATGCAAAAGGAATTTGAAATGAGCATGATGGGAGAGATGAATTATTTTCTCGGATTACAAGTAAAGCAATGCAAAGATGGGATCTTTGTCAATCAAGATAAATATGTGAAGGAACTATTAAAGAAATTCGACATGGAAGGCGCTAAATCAATGAGTACGCCTATGAGTTCAACGTTGAAACTTGACAAAGACGAAAGTGGTAAGAATGTCGACATAAAGAAGTATCGAGGTATGATCGATAATTTACTTTATTTGACGGCTTCTAGCCAGACATTATGTTTAGTGTATGTCTTTGTGCACGATTCCAAGCGGATCCTAAAGAATCACATTTACTTGCCGTAAAACGAATTTTCCGTTATCTTTTCAGTACTAGTTCATTGGGTTTATGGTACCCAAGAGAGAACTCATTTGACTTAATTAGTTATTCCGATGCGGATTTTGTCGGTTACAAAATCGATAGAAAAAGCACTAGTGGCACTTGTCATTTCCTAGGACACGCACTAGTATCTTGGTCAAGCAAGAAACAAAATGCGGTGGCCCTTTCAACGGCCGAAGCCGAATATGTGGCGGCCGGAAGTTGTTATGCACAAACTTTGTACATTAAACAACAACTAGAGGACTTTGGAATTAGTCTTAGCCACATTCCCATAAAATGTGACAGCATAAGTGCCATAAGTTTGACCAAGAACCCCATACAACATTCACGTACTAAGCACATTGAGATAAGATATCATTTTATTCGTGATCATGTGCAAAAAGGTGATGTTGATATTGAATTCGTTGGCACTTAATCGCAACTTGCGGATATATTCACTAAACCGCTTTCTGAAGATCGTTTTTGTACTATTCGACGTGAACTCGGTATGACTAGAGCTTGTGATATCTAGTTTATTCCAAAAAGTTCATAAAATGGATTGATAATGCTTAATTTTGAGCATACATTATTTAGTTATACTTAATTTTCTTTTATTTTTCTATTATATAAAATTTGCTTGCATTAATGTACACATTGTTATGAGTATTAACAAGTATTTTTACAGATTTAGATTGATAATTACTGATTCCCTCCTTTTTGATGAAGAAAAAGGGGGAGAAGTATGTGTGTTATGTGTGTGTGTCATGAGTGATAATGGTACACACTCGTTTATTTTATTATGCTATGCTTGATCAAGAACTACTAGTTTGTCTATTTGTTTAAGTACTTTTCGAACGTATGCTTTCGGTTAAGTTGTTTGAACTTATCTTATCTATGCAAGTATTTTTTTAAATAATTGCTTGTATATTTTTATCTATGCACCTATTTAGGGGGAACATATTATTCATATGCTTAAAATTATTATCTTTTTATAAACACACATTAACTCTATTGTCATCATCAAAAAGGGGGAGATTGTTGACCTTAAAGTCAATTAATCTTATTTTGATAATTATAATAAGTTAATAAAGTGTTATTTAACTCGGTTGTTCCAATGATGATAGCTATTTTAACCGATATATCTTCCGACCAAGTGTAACTTCAAACCGAAACAAATCTCACACAAGCTCTACAAACGCCTCTACTCACGAGAAATGAACTCAAGTGATATACATGTGCTATACAAAGCCAAGAAAAGATCTAGATCATCAAGCAAGTGAAGATATACACAAGAATGATCTCCACATCTTCTACAAGTTATCAAAACCAAGAAAGGATCAAGAACATCAAACAAGTAAAGATACGCACAAGAAAATCAAGCATCACGGAGACTCAAATTATCATTAAATGGAGTGAGTGCTTAGATTTTATGTAAAGATACTTTATTGATCAAATCCCTATAGCTCAAACATATTCTTGCATCTTTTAAAGATTGATTCAAACTAGCTTGAAATTGAATTTATTTGAAAAACATCATTTTACAAAAATCGAGTTTCAAAATAAATTCATATTAATGATCATATTTTAAGTTCTAATAAAAATAAGGTATCTTAGAAACATATCTTTGAAGTTCAAAAATCATTAGAATTTTATTTGGAACTAAATTATTAAATTGCAAAAATATTTTTATTTTACGTTTAAAATTCGCTCAATTTTTGCCCATTTTTTATCTAACGGTAAGATGGAGGCTTTCCTGAACTCCGATCATTTTGAAATTTGTACATTAGTTAGACAACATCTCCTGGAAATTTTGACTAAAATCTAAGCATGATCCAACAGTCAAATTGGGAGAAATTAACAAAACAAATTTGAATTTTTTGTCAAAACTAGCTGCTGGAAATTTTGAAAATGTATACCTTGAAGCCAAAACCTCTCTTAATCATCCCCAACGGCCATATGGTTTGGCAAGCTATAAATATGAGATCCTAGACATATTTTAACATACCTTGAATCATTCTAATACTCTATTATTCATATATTCAAATATACAAAGATTCAAGAACATATTTTTGATCAATCTTTCATTTTTGAGCTATATACTTTGATCAATTTTGATATCTCTTAGTGTGAGCTTCATTTGTATTTTTTCATATACAAGAGAGATATTGTACATTGGTGTTTGTCACCAAAACTCATTTGAATCATAATTGTGAGAGGTGTATCTCATAGATTAGCAAGAGGGATTTCTTGTGAAAGTATTGAAGGTGTTTTCAATACTTGTGAGAGTGTGTGATAAGAATACACTTGTAGAGGTTTGATCTTCACCCGGAAGGAGATCGGTTATAGTGGAAATTCTCGGGGAACTAACCGAGCGCGGAGTAGGGGAACAAGCCGAACCGCGTGGACAAAAAATCTTCGACTTCGATCGGTTCAATCTTTCTATCTCTTGCTCTATTATATTGTGCTATTTATTCATTGTGTTTGGAATTAACTTTGTTCTTGATTGCTTAATAAATATAGACATCAAATATTTTTAAATCATTTTTAAAAATCCGATTAAGTTTTTAAAAACCATATTCACCCCCCCTCTTAGGGTATTTTCCGACCTACATATTTAATGCATCAAAATTCCTGGAGAAGCAATGTCCGAGTTGGTACTGGTCGAAGCATGGCCCCAGACCTATTCTGGGAGCTCTGGCCACACGTCTCCTTCAGTCATATATATACTAAAAGCATTTACTTCTCCCAACAGCCAAGTTATCATCAAGTTTCAATTGGGCATAATTAGAGAGAGACAAAAACATACCACAAATAGGCACAAAAAGACAGAAGCAGAGCTCGGTAGCTTGCTTCAGGGCTCCTTAGTTAGAGAGACTAAACTGTTGTTAGCTCAGCTTTCCTCTTATCGTAATATTGAGAAAATAGAATAGCTAGAGAGACTTTCGTGAGTTTGTAACACTTGTTAGTTTACTATCAACACAAGGCAAACCGAGCTCTTAGCTCCATTTCATAGGGGAGGACTAACCCGTATCTTCATACGAGGCTAACCTTCTCTATAAATCCTTAACTCTCTTAAATTCAGCACCTTTACCTCCACTGTTCCAATTATTTTTCATAACCTTTTAACTATGTGGTCTAAAATACCCTTCCCAGTTTTTAGCACCAACAGTTTGGCGCTGTCTGTGGGAAAGACAGTTTTCTCAAAGTCACATACCTCCCCTGAAGCTACGAAAACACCCAAAAAATTCACTATGTGTTCAAAACAAACTCAGTGAGACCCTATATTGGCCCCACAAGAACATCAAGCTGCTCTTCAAATCTGAATTGATAGACTCTTAGCCCAGATACAAAGTCCCCAAGATAGCACGAGAAGCAAGTCATCTTCAGCCTCCATATCTGACAATGTTCGCCCAATCCCTCTTCGAGTCCCAGTCACAGAAAGACTTGGAGGCCATGGCAGAGAATCTGAGGCGAATAGGGCAAAAATGGTGAGCTCGAATCCCACCACTCCGGCGCTAATCAGGAGACCTTGTACGAAGAAGTCCGAGCCTAACTTCCTCCTCCACCGGCAAAAGACCCACGGATTAACATGGTTCACGAAAGACGCCCAGATGAAGCTTCGCGACATCGGGGCCTGAGCGTAGGCTTACCTCCCCTACCTTCAGATTGAACTCCAGGGTGAGAGGTGGAAGTCAGACCTAGGGGATCCATTTTTAGTAAGATCTCTTATAGAGAGTCGGTCGAAGAGGTTGAGAAAAGATTGATGTCAAAAATGGAGGCCCAAATGGCAGAGGTGATGAGGACCGTGGGTCATCTGACGGGGAGTTCGGTAGCAGCTCTGGTTAGAGAATTGCCCAGTCCCAAAAAAATTTAGACTCCCAGTGCTGGAATCATACGATGGAATCATTGACCTTGTGGATCATTGGCAGCAATACGAAAACATGATGGGGCTCTAGAATATCCCAGATGGCGTGATATGCAGGGCCTTCGTCACCACTTTGAAGGGAGTAGCCCGAACGTGGTGCAACAGCCTGCTGCCAGGGTCAATCTCGAGCTTGCAGAAGGTCGGTACCAAGTTTATTTCACATTTCGTGGGAACCAAGCGACAATCCAAGACCTCCATTCACCTCTTCACAGTAAAATAGGGACCTACCGAGAACCTGAAAGAATATGCTGATCGTTTTAACCAAGAAAGCCTCTTGGTCGCCGGCCTGAACAAAAGAGTGGCTGTAGCAGCCTTCATGGAGGGGGTAACCTCCCTATACTACCTCATGACGTTGGCACAGATGGCCCCGGAGATAATGTCTGAGCTCTTAAACAAGGAAGAAATTTGTCGGGCCTATCAACCCTTTTGTCCTCTTCCAAGTGCCAAAGGGGACATAACCCACCCCCGGTTAGGAAAAAGAGGGTAAGAAGGGTAAGAAAGAAGCAGACATAACCGAACCAAAAAATGGCAGGGCACGCCAACAGTTTACTCCTTTGACAGCCCTTCTGGGAGAGGTCTATGCCTAGTTAGACCCAGGACAGATCTTAGAAGCCCGAAAGATGAGGACACCTGAGGAGAAATGGGACACAACCAAATATTGCTGATATCATAAAGACCACGGGCATGAGACCGATACTTGCTGGAAGCTGAAGGGAGAAATTGAGAAGCTTATTCAGAGATGACAACTCAGACAATACGTGGATAAAAAAAATGGTGCTCTCCCAGAAACTAAAGGGAAGGCTCCAGAAAACGAGATCTTCATGATTAAAGGGGGCTCCTCCTACTCTGGGAATAGTAATAGGTCCAGAAAGGCCTACATTAGATAAGCAAGGTCCTCGAGCTCAGAGGTAGAATGCTTCAATTTCAGACTTGCCAAAATGGTGAAGTACGATGTTAAGGAGCTCGTGTTCACCGATGAAGATATGAGCGGAGTAAAGTTTCCTCATGATGACCCTCTAGTGGTAACGGAGATGGTGGGCAAATCACAATGTCCACAGAATCCTCATTGACAAAGGGGCCACTTCCAACCTCATGTACTACAGTGCTTTTAAGGCCATAGGTCTCACCACAGAGCATCCTGACCCCTTCCTCGGTCACCTTGGTTGGTTTTTCAGGAGAAAATGACTAAATCTCTGGGAACAATTAAGCTCACTGTAACCCTGGGAACTGCTCTGAAGTAGATCACCATAGTCGCTGAATTCTTGATACTAGATAGAGCTCCCAATTACAACGCCATCCTCGATAGGGGAACACTTAATGAGATCAGGGCTGCCATTTCAACCTACAACTTGACCATGAGATTCCCTACCCCCCACGGAGTCGGGGAGGTTAGAGGAAATCAGGTCGAAGCTCATAGTTGCCAGTTCCGGACACAAAAAGAAGTCAGGATCGCAAAGATCACAGTTGTTGAGGTCAAAGCCGGTGCTGAGAAAGAATTATTGAGGATAGGAGAGTGTAGCAACACAGAGAAGTGGGAGATCGACACCTTAGACCCCAGGGATGAAGAGAAAAAGCTTCGTGGTCAACCGGTGGAAGACTTGGAATATTTGGTTCTTGACCCCTCACGGCTTGTCAGGGTCCTCAAAACCAGTGATCAAATTTGTACAGAGGTTAAAGAAGAGCTTTGTCAGTGCTTGCGAGCTAACACCGACATATTTGCATGGTTCCACGATGACATGAAGGGGATGAACCCGAAGGTCATGGTGCACAGACTCAACGCTGGCCCCACTTTCACACCCGTAAGGCAGAAGAAAAGGAGTTTTGCTGCAGAAAGGAATTCGACTGCCAAAGAAGAAGTCCAAAAACTCCTCTAAGCAGGTTTCATTCGGGAGGTATACTATCCGAAATGGCTCTCCAATATAGTGCTAGTAAAGAAGCACAGTGGAAAGTGGAGAATGTGTGTGGACTTCAAAGACCTTAATAAGGCCTGCCCGAAGTATAGTTTCTCGCTCCCAAAGATCGACCAACTTATAGATGCAACTACGGGCCACGAAATGTTAAGTTTCATGGATGCATACCCCAGCTACAACCAGAATCAGGATGGCTCCAAAATACGAGGAAAATACCTCCTTTATCACCAACGAAGGCACGTACTGCTACAAAGCTATGCTATTTGGCCTAAGGAACGCAGGAACTACCTACAAAAGGGTAACAAATGCACTGTTTAAAGACCAAATAGGCAGAAACATAGGAGGTTTACGTTGATGACATGCTGGTCAAAAGCCTTAAAGCCCTGAATCATGTGGTCGACCTCAATAAAGCTTTCGCCATATTCAGACAAAATGGCATGTCCCTTAACTAGGCCAAGTGCGCTTTTAGAGTTAAAGGGGAAAAGTTCTTAGGTTTTATGGTCACTCAAAGGGGAATCGAGGCTAACCTAGAAAAGATACAAGCTCTTGTCGACATGAAATTCCCATCTCCTAAAGAAGTCCAGAGTCTAGCAGGAAGAGTGGCAGCTCTCAACAGATTCATCTCCAGAGCAACAAATAAGTGGCACCCTTTCTTCAAAACTCTAAAAAAAGCCTTCGAATGGACTGAATAATGCGAGCTGGCTTTTCAACAGCTCAAACAGTACCTCGGAGCACTTCCCTTCCTTAGCTCACCAAGAAAGGAGGAAATTCTGAGCTTATAATTGGCAGTGTCACGAATAGCAGTTAGTTCAGCACTAATGAGGAACGATGAAGGGGCTCAGCTACCAGTATACTACAAGAGCAAAGCTCTGCACGTTGTTGAGCTAAACTACCCAAGACTAGAAAAAATACTTATCACGTCTCGAAAGCTGAGACCCTACTTTCAGGCCCACACCATAGATGTGCTCACAGATCAGCCATTACGAAGAGTTCTCAACATGCCAGAGCAATCAGATCATCTGGCCATATGGGTTGTTGAGCTTGGGCAATTCGTGATTAATTACCGGCCTTAAACCTCGATTAAGGGTCAGGTCGTGGCAGACTTTATAGTCGAGTTCACATACATTGAAGACCAGATTGAGGAGCCACCAGAGCTACTGCCGCTCCCGAACCCGAACACTTCGGCCACTACCGCTTCGATGAATTTATTACCAGGAAAACCCATGTGGGTCCTGCACGCCGATGGGGCTTCTAACCTACAGGGCTCCGAGCTGGTTTAGCGTTGATAACTCCTGAGGCCAACACCCTTGAAATAGCACTGAAATTCATGTTCAAGGCCTTCAACAATGAGACTGAATACGAAGCCATCATTTCAGGCTTGAGAATAGCTTGTGATCTGGGAGCAAAGCAAATGGTAGTCTACAATGACTCCGCCGTGGTAGTCGGCCAAATACTTGGTCAAAATGTGGCAAAATAAGAACACATGGTCGCCTACTTAGCAAAAGCTAAAGCAACGATTTAGAAGTACTCTAACCTCATTTTCATTAAGGTCTCACGAGCTCAAGACAACAAGGCAGATCACCTGGCCAAGCTTGCCATAAGTTCAGACTTACCAAGCTAGGGTGCACGTTGAATATCTGGAAAGGAAAACGATAGATGAACCTGTGAAGTTGGACATAACTCCAATACAAATCTGCAAATATTGGATTAACCCAATTTTGAACTATCTCACTGACGAAGCCCTCCCTGAAGACAGGAAGATGGCCAAAAGAAATAAAGTATATGTCTAACAGTTATGTGGTCATCGAAGCAGCACTGTATAAGAGGGGTACGTCCTCCCTTTCTTACTCTGCCTACACCATCACCAAGCCCAAGTAACCCTACTAGAGATTTATGAATGCCTGTGTGGGGGGCATCCGGGAGCTTCGTCGCTAGCACTCAAAGTTGGCAGATAAGGCTACTTTTGGCCCACCATCCTACAAGACGCAAAAGAATTGGTAAAGAAATGCGACAAGTGCTAGCAACTCACAAACATCAGCAGCTCCCAGCAGAGCTTATGACCCCCGTCAGCAGCCCTTGGCCTTTCTCTCAATGAGGCATTGACATAATGGGGCCTTTTCCACTGGGCAATGGATATACCACGTTCGCGGTTGTAGCCATTGATTACTTCACCAAATGGGCTGAGGCCAAGGCATTGACAACGATCAACACCATGAAGATTCAAAATTTTATGTGGAGGAACATCATCTGTCGTTTTGGTCTCCCAAAGGTGCTGATCATTAATAATGGAAAGCAGTTTGACTGCGATCTCTTTAGGGACTTCTGTGAAGGGCATGTAATCAAAAACCACTACAGCTCACCTGTCCACCCTCAGGCCAATGGCCAAGCAGAGGTCACCAACAGAACCTTACTGAGCTCATTGAAGAAGAGACTCAATGATGCTAAGATAAATTGGTCTGAAGACCTTCCTTCGGTACTATGGGCTTACAAAACCACAATTATAGGCCCAGCGGGCAAAACCCCTTTCACCATAACCTACAAAACTGAAGCAGTCATCCTGGTGAAAATGGGAGTCCCAACTTACAGAATCAACCATCACGACCCAGCTCGTAATGGTAAGGACCTACTGGCTAACCTAGATTTCCTCAAAGAAAAGAGAAAGCAAGCTCGAATTAAGGAAGAGGTATATAAAAGAAGAATGGTCAAAAGTTACAATAAAAAGGTCAAACATCGAAGCATGAATGTTGGCGACTTAGTGCTCCGGAAAGTCACATTGGCAATAAAAAATTTTGAACATGGCAAGCTCGCTGCCAAATGGGAGGGCCCCTACGTGGTCACCAAAGTCAGCAGACTATGCACTTATTATTTAAGAACCGTGGACGGTAGGAAGCTCATGAGACCATAGAACACCTCAAGAGATATTATCCTTGAGCTAGAAAAGTTTGTACTTTTTGTAATAATTTCATCCAAAAAAATGTACATTGAATGTTTTGTTTGATACTTTGTTACTTATAACTTGCACTCTGTTAAAAAATCCTCTCACAAAGAGGTCAGTTTAGTAAGTGTTCAGCTTGTAAGAAGCATAATTGCACTCTGTTAAAAACCCTCTTACAAAGAGGTCAGTTTAGTAAGTGTTCAGCTCGCAAAAAGCACATTTGCACTCTGTAAAAAAACCCTATCACAAAAAAGTCAGTTTAGTAATTGTTCAGCTCGCAAGCAGCACACTTGCATTCTGTTAAAAACCTCTCATAAAAGGTCAGTGGTCTAACTAGAGGGGCCTAGTAACAAATGAGAATTTTTTTCAAAATTTGCCTAAGTTAGATGGGGGCATGGCTCTACTCAAGCTTAGCCAATGAGTACAAATTTTCATTTCTTAAACCAAGAACCTCGGAAAGATTACTATAATCATACAGGTCTTTCACCTCTTATGAATTTCTTATAAGACCTCCCTCGAGGCACGATATTTATCTTGCTAAATTTCATTTGACTTTTATCTATGTTGTGGGGGGCATTAGAGTACTTATAGGTCTCATTGCTACATCTACTGCATCTCACATAAATAACTTAGACAAAAGTAGAAACAAGAATTAAAGCAAAATAAAGAAAAACTGGCAAAAATGACTCATTTCATTGATGAAAAGAGAAATTACATGGGTCCTATACTTCTATACAAAGAAGAGACCTATTAAAAATACTCCTCATCACCAGCTCCTGCGCCAGACCTTGAAAATGAGGGCTCGCCAGTCTCCCACTTGGTCAGCACGTCAGGTTCTTCAGCCTTAATCAGTTGCAGGACAGCCAGGGCATCGCCTTTCCTTTTAGCTATTTTGGCCTCTAGCTCAGGAGTTACTTCAATCTCAGAAGGTACCTCCAGATCCTCGAGTTCCTCAGGCCTCTAGAAAGCCAACTCTTTGTAGTTGTAAAAGCCAGTGACAAAGGAATCTGAGATCCTCAGCAAGGGACCCTTCATGGCACAAAACTCTTTGACGGCTTGGGACTTCGTTGCGGGGACAGACTCTTTCAGCCCCCTCAACTTGAGTTCCTTAGCCATCAATTGAGCTTGGGCGTCCTTCAGTGCCTTCTCAGCACCTTCTCTACCTTTACGCTCCAAATTAGTTGTCTCTTGGCTCTTCTCCAATGTGAGCCTAGCATTATGAAGCTCCCTCCTGACTTGGGTTAGCTTGGACTTGAAGTTGAAGGCCTCTTATTTTTTGGCCTCGTGCTCCTGGGACAGATTTATGTACTCATGCTCCAACCGGCTGAACGTGTCGTTGAAGCTGTCCACCTTGCTCTTTAGACCTTCTGTCTCTGACAGGGCATTGCTCAGCTGGTCCAGCATGACCTTCTTGTCGTTGTCAACTCTCTCCAGGTTTCTCTTGACAATGTAGAGCTCGTTCTGCATCCTAAGGAGTTCCTCCTGAAGAGCTGAGTTGGCCACGGTGCTGGAACCCTCTTTAGCCAAGTGGAGGGTTGATAAAAAAAAGATTAATCGCCTGTGAAGAAACAAAAGAGACAAATTATATTTGAAGAACTTAAATAATGGAGCCTAGAGCGATAATAGAAATACCTGACTCATGTGAAGGCTAAATGAGCTAGCTAACGAGCTCATTCCCCGTTCCTTTGCCTGCTCAAGCACCTTTTGCGATAGGGGAAGGAAAGAGTAACCCAGCACGAAGAAGGTAGAGTTACCTTGGGCGCTGGGATCAAGCGTGCCTTCATCAGTTTGCCCAGGTCTGAAAGTTGCTTGGGGGCATCTTTGGCCCCAGTGATCACTACCTCTTCTTCCTCCACCCCAAGCTCTTCAACACCTACGGGGGCTCTGCCTCTTTTCTTTCTAGGGTCGTCTTCTCAGGGCTGAGAGGATGGAGGTCTTCCAAAGGGGCATTCATAAGCTCCACCCAACTCTGTGCATTTTCTGGTGGAGGGCTGATAGGCCTGGCAATGACTGTTGGGGCTGGCTGGGAGACCTTGGGCAATTTCGAGATGGCCTCCCCAACTCTATTAGGCCGCCCCTTAAACATCTTCAATGGAGGCAAACCCCTGGCTAGCGGTCCTCCTCTTGGTTGTCTTCTCGGTATTCACCTTGAAGACCAGGGCTGGGAAAAAAAAGAGAGAAGGTCAGAGTCAGCAAGAAATGGGGGTTGTAATCGGAGTTATATAGAGAAAAAGAAGGAAAACAAATCAAAGACTCACTTCTCTTGTGTAACACTCCGTGTTTTAAACTTTTGAAGATTTTAATTTAAAACCTTAAAATTTGTATTGAGCACTAACTTTTATCTTGATTACTTCTAGAACCCCGAATTAAGTTCTGTCTTTTTCGACAAGTTAATTATATTTATTAGACTAATTTTGAAAAGTATCGTTGTAATCCGGAAGTGGAATGAGCTAGTTAGGCCTTTTTTTTATTTTCGAGAAAATTACATTTTGGTCCAAGCTGCCAGTTTGTTTTACAATTTGGTCCAAGCTGACAACACTGTTTTTTTACATTTTGGTCCTGCATCGTTTTTGACGAACTTGACAAACTTTGACCATCTTCTTCACTCCTTTAAACACCATTACTGACCTTTTAGACCATAGAACAAGCACATACACTTCTAAAGAGAGAAATGGTTATTCATGGGTGATTTCTAGCTCAAATTCAAAGATTTTGACCCGAAATCTCTAATTTTACTAGCTTTTTGCGTGGCAAATCCAATTTCAGGGTTGGTTTTCTCATTCGGTTGTAGTAGGTGGTCTATTAGGAGCTATATACTTATGTCCAGAGGTTACTAAGGTGGGAAATTCCCTTCATTTCTTCATTCCTTGCTTGAAAATTGTTGTATGAGTAGTAATACTAAATTTTCGGTACCAAAATCTTACTTTTCTTTGCATGCATGTGGTTTATGCTTGATATATATATATATCTAAGCATGTTGATAATTATTATATGAGTTGTTGATGATGGAATTAAGGGCTGATCGTAGTGCATGTTGGTATTCATTGGTTATTTTGAGATTTTGGTACCGAAATCGCTGGAAACGCCGCTTGCATGTTTAATAATAGAATTTTCATCAAAATGTATCAAATTTTAGAATGTTAATCATCTTAAATCATACTTAAGTTTGAGGTTAAACATGCATGATGCGTTCGATAAGGTTATTAGCGAGTCTAGTATTACTTCTCTCACTAGTTTTTGCTAAATTGTTGAAATTGAGAAATTTTGACTAAGACAAGTAAAATTGATAAAAAAATCTAAAAATTTGGATTATGTTTTATTATTATTGATAGTTTTATTATTGACCCTTTTCGATATAATAACATGATTATAAAAGAAAAGTGTTATTCTAGTAAGCTTTAATGTTAAAGGGGCAAATTGTGTAATTAATCCAAGAATTGTACTATTGGTAAACTTTATAATTATTCAAGCATGTGATAAGATATTATCTAGTGGGTAACATTATTAAGATCACATGGGATACACTTGTTGATTTTATTAATATTGCTCTGAGCATAATTACTACCTAATGGTATGTTGATTATATTGAGATTGTTGGAACCGGATAAGCACCGGTATAGAAATGCTTGATTTATGTTATTGCACAGACCCATGGTAAAGATGGGGCGCCAAAAATCTGGTTACCAGTGCACAAGCCCACTGTAAGGTGGGGTGCATTCTTGAGCATATTATTCTGTCTAGTACCGGTATTAGGTCGAGGAGGAGGAGGAGGTGGATGGACGTTTATACAGTTACCATGTGTGTTACACGTGGATAATGATTGACATATATTGCGGTATAATAAATGGATTTTCCTTATTAATTAATGTAATCTTGGAAATTCTTGTTAATGAATTTAACAAATTGGATATCGCCCTTCTCAAAGCGTTGGTCCGATGGACGGGAAAGAATTTTTTTAAAAACTCCGATTGAAGTACTTGCCAAGACCGAATAGATTGCGGTCTTTGAGCATTCAACCAAATTTTTCCTTTATCTTTTAATGAAAAAGGGAATAGTTTTAAACGCATAACCTCCTCATTAGTGTTTGCCTCACGAAACGTGGAGCATACTTCTTCAAAGTCTTTCAAATGTAAATATGGGTTTTCAGATTCCATACCATGGAAGGAAGGGATGTGTTGAAGCATACCCGGCTTGAAGGAAAAAGTTTCCGCTTGACCGGCGGGAAGAACAATGCACGAGTTGGACGTCGTCCGAGGTGGTTGAAGATAATCCCTCATAGTGCGAACCGGAGGAACGTTGTTCACTCCTTCCCCCTCGTTATCACTTTCGTGGTCCGCCATTCTTCCTTGATTTGCCATTCTTGGTGACGGGGGAGGACTAATTCGAATATCCACAAACAATTGCCCTTGCATGGGCTTGAAAAACTATTCGAATTGCTCCACGAAAACTCTACAAAATAAAGCAGAAAATAAGGGAGAAAAATAAATTAATTAAATAGAAAGAAATACTTACAGAATGGTTTTGTACAAAACCCGAGATCCGCCTTTTGCCTTATCCCCGGCAACGGCGCCAAAAACTTGGCGCCGCTTAAATAGCGCGTTGCGATAGAGCCCAAGTGCAGGCACGTCAAGTTGTAATATAGTCTCGGAAGTCCGAGTGTCGAACCACAGGGATAAGTGAAAAGGAATAGAATGGATTACGGATTAAATGGTTTTCCGATTTTGTAAGTTGGATTTGTTGTGAGACAACGAAAATGTAAAACGATTGCGAAAATTAACAAGAAAGCACTAAGGTAGGTGGAGATTAGTTACGATTTAAGAAACGGTGGTCACTAGCTCATACAAAGACTTCAACACAAGGTTTCTCGAGATATGGGAAATGTTGGTGTATCTCTCCATAGCAAAGGGTGCGACGCTAGGCGACTCATTCCCGGATCGAAGCTATATCAAGAAAGAGACAAACAACATTCCACCAAAGACAAAGTCATCATTCCTACCTCTTAGCTACGGGTGTGAAGCAAGGCAACCCATTCCCGATGAAGCTAATCCAAGATAGATATGACAAACTCATCGTAAAAAGATTTAACATAAAGCAAGTGTATGAAATCTCATGATTTAAAGAATGAAAATTAAAAAGTAAATCCAAACAATGAAACGGAATGAAGTTTATGGGATAAATTTGTCATCTCATCTTTTATCATTTATGGTAGAAAACAAAGAGTCTAAGTATCACATAAAGTGTAAGAAGCACTCAATGTATCAATAAATGAATCAAAAATGAGATTAACAAATTTATAATCCATCTATGGAGTTTTAAGAAATATTCATAATTTCTACGAAGAGGGAAAAGCTCCATGGATGGGGGAAAAAGACTACAAGCTTTCTAGAACCATATAAATATGTTGTATGTTCATTAACAACCAAGCACTAAATATACAAGGCATATAAAGTCTTAATTTATTATGAATATACCTAGAAAGCTTGCAACAATGGAGGAAATGAAGAAGAAAAGGATTTACAACTATTTCTCAAACTTTAAACATGGATTGAGCCATAAATCACCGAATATTATATCGCGATTCACCTCCGTAACCTTAGTAAAAGACTACTCCATAATACTCGAAACAAGAATTATAGAAGAAGCATTCATTTCTTAAAATCAAAGTAAACTTACAAGAAGAAGAAGAAATTACAAGGTTTTAGCTCTCCCTTCTCTCTAAAACTTGTACAAAAACTTAGATATCTTAGCCTAGAAGCTAAGAGAAATAATATATATTAAAAGGTTGCAAAATATCTAACTAAATATCTAAAATAGCTTGAACCACTAAAATAGCCCATTTTGGGTGTGAAATGGACAAGTTGTCAGGGCCATGATCGATCATGGTTATGCCCATGATCGATCATGGAAGTGTTCTGCCAGAAAAAATGGTTCCATGATCAATCATGGTTATGCCCATGATCGATCATGGACATGCCTATGATCGATCATGGTTATGCCCATGATCGATCATGGTTATACCCATGATCAATCATGGTTCTGGAATTTCTTCACTCAGCACTTTGCAAGCCTCCAAGCTTGCTCTTGATCACTTCATGCAATGCCATTGTATCCCAATCCTACAAACACATGGAATACTACAAAATACACACCACTTTGGCCATGTTAGATACAAAACTCGCTAAAGCACTAATCTCGAGATAAGTGGATAATTAGGCAGAATTAAAGCAACAAACGCGTCAAGCGACTCCGGGAAAGAGCTTAAACATGACAATATTATGCGTTTGTCAATGGACGTTTATACAGTTACCATGTGTGTTACACGTGGATAATGATTGACATATATTGCGGTATAATAAATGGATTTTCCTTATTAATTAATGTAATCTTGGAAATTCTTGTTAATGAATTTAAGGTAAATAAAAAATTTCTTATATTGTGATATGTCCATGCATTGCATTTCCCTTTCCCTATAGTTTCCATTGGGCCAGTCATGGCTCATTCCCTCATTTTCCTTTTAGGTACACCTCGTGTTTTGGGTAAAGGTCGTGGTTTAGGTTAGAGTTCATCTTAGAGTCTTCTCTGATGGCTCTATGGATTTAGTTGTCATTTTATCTTAATTTGTGGTACATGTAATATTGAATTTTATTTGGATACTTTATACTACTTATGGATGTAGTGATTTGTATTATTGTCGAACTTGGATTTGTGTTTGGATTTTAGCCTATTGGAAGGTTATGCTTGGATTATTGTATTAGACTATTTCCTATTTGGATTGGAATCCAGTTGAAAAGTATTCTATGTAATTATTATGTTTGTCAACAAGATGGTTTTTCTCGTGTTACGAATACTTTATGTCGAATTTTCATTGAATTTCTTTACCTTTCGTTAAATCATTGATTATATACTTTTATTTATCTGCTGTTGATTAGATACAGCATCCGATAACACCTGCTTATTTAGGTGTTTGTTACATCTTGGGCACCACAGGCACCTGCTGAAAAGGGACCATAGTTAAGGCCCTGTCCTCAGGGGAGACAGGCTAGAATCTCAAATCCAGGAACCTGGTCACCATTTCCCTTATGATTTTGAGGCGTGGAGCCCTGGGTCGTTCCGTTCGGAGGGCAAGAGCACGCCCAAAGGAGGAAGGTCCTCCACGATGAGGACATTGGGCTCTGTGTTGATGGGCCTGGGGCTTAGGCCATACCTTCATAGCATTTTGGGAGCTACAATATCGGCGTAATACTTAAAAAAGAAGTCTTTAGCGTCCTCCATCCAGGACGTTTTCACCAGAACGGACTTTTTCTCTTTAACTGTGAAATATGAAACAAGAAGATGAGGTCAAAAACTCTAGCTTAAAATGCATAATCAAGCTTATTCGGCACTAAGAAAGGAACTTACTAACAAAGTCTGGCTCTGAGAGCCAGTGTTTGAGGTCGTGAATGCTGGGACACCTCGAGTCATGCTCCCAGTCTTCCGTTGAGACAAAAAATAATTGTTTCTTTCAATTAGGAATGCTGTCAGGGAGGCCATATATGATCTTTGAAGCCCCTAACCTTGTGGGACAGTCAAAGACACCCTTGCTCTTTTCGCCTCTATCCTTGGGCTAGAAAGGGAGATGAACTCCTCAATGGTGATGTCGTGACTACCAGCGAAGATAGCACTGAAGATTAACATCGATCCTATCAGGCATGACCACATATTGAGGCTAACTTGTGTGGGCGCGAGGTCCATAGTCGCCAATAACTCCCGTACATGATCATCTATGGGGAACCTCAGCCCATGTCCAAAGGCAGCCTCATAGAAGCAGACCTCTCCAGGTCTGTAATAGCAGGCTCTTTCCTCTGGACCTAGAGCCCTTATCCTAACTGAATCAGGGATCTGGTATGCCCTTTTGAAGATTAGAATATCAGGGGCAAAGAAGGTTGAAGGGATACGAAAGCTGGCTAGAGAGCTGAGATACTCTGAATATTTCTCGATGGCCTTTAAGTCGTTGGACACACAAGGAGGAAGACAGACGTGAACCAACTCTCCCTCGCTATTTAAAATCTCAATGGACCTCACGTCAGAAATGGGGTTTGGTACATTTCCCGCGAAAGGACCCTGCTCTGTGTTGGAAGGGACCCCTGACCCTGGGTTTAGCTGGTGAAGTGCTCCATCAGAATCGCTAAGTGTGAAGAGGAAAAGAAGGTGTGAAATGGGGAATGAGCTTGATGAAGGTCTCTAAAGAAACGCTCTTAAACCTTTTAAAGGAGTTTTCTGAAGGGGGTTTATAAGCCAGGGTAATAGAGAATGTGGTGATTAAAGGCTTCGGGGGCTCTAAAGTGCCTAAGGTTCAAGGAGAGAAGAAGTAGAAAGTAGAGAAATTTTTCTCTAAGGTATGAGGGTTTTATAAGGTGTGTAGGAGAAGCTAAGTGTCTTTTCAAAAGCCTTAACTGTGCACTTGTGAACCCACCGCTACACGCTTACACATTCTCTAAAGAATACGGAACGATTGTACACGACCTCATTAAGTAGTAACGGTCACATTAAAGAGCTCAGGGTTAAAATGCAGGTCCTCAAGCCAGGTCAGAGATTCTTATATTTGGGGAATCCACCAAATCCGATGTGAATACCGAATCCGAACTCCTCCAGGAGCCCTAGTGCACCCAGTGCACGTCGCTCATCTATCAGAGCTCAAAAATTCTTCCAAACAAACTGAGGAAGAGTTTTTATCCTCGTTAATCAGCTACTCTAAGCTGAATGTCAAGGATAGGGGTCAATTGATGGTGTCAATTATTAATTCAATTTATCCCGCCAACCTTGAGCTGACATGTGGCCGTCCACATCAGCTATCGTGTTTGTTTCTGCACAAGGAGCTCGGAGGAGCCCTATTATGACTTTATAAGAAAGATAGAGCCCCTCGAGGGCTGGGTACTCGCTCAAGGGTCAATTACGTACGATAAATTATGAGGCCCAAGCCCCAGAGCTCTTTCGACGAGCTTCGAAGCGCTCTCTCTCTCTCGCCCAACCATCCTGGCAGAGTGGTAAGCGAAGGCATGGGCAACTGTCACCTACTCTGCAGAGCACGCATAACTCCCCTCACATTCATTAAATGCACACCAACTGCATTTACTTCTTCCAACAACCAAGTTATCATCAAGTTTCAATTGGGAAGAATTAGAGAAAGACAAAACACACACCACAAATAGGCACATAAAGACAGAAGCAGAACTCGGTAGCTTGCTTCAGGACTCCTCAGTTAAAGAGACTAAACTGTTGTTAGCTCAACTTTCCTCTTATCGTAATATTAAGAAAATAGAATAACTAGAGAGACGTTCGTGAGTTTGTAACACTTGTTAGTTTACTATCAATACAAGGCAAACTGAGCTCGTAGCTCTATTCCACAGAGGAGGACTAACCCGTATCTTCATACGAGGTCAACCTCCTCTATAAATCCTTGACTCTCTTAAATTTAGCACCTTTACCTTTACTATTCTAAGTATTTGTCATAACCTTTTGACTGTGTAGTCTAAAATACCTTTCCCAATTTTTAGCACCAACAATTTTGACTTTGCGAATGAAATGCCTCTAGACAGTGAATTTAAGTGCGTTAAACTGAAGCCATATCCATGAAGATGAAATTAAAGCATGTCCTCAAATTCCATCGCCATTACAGTGGAGTCTTGCAAAATTCTCAAGTTCAATCGGTAATATTCACTACTACTAGTAGTAGTAGTACTAGTTTAATCTTACTAATTAATTAGTTAGTAGTTTCCTTAGGACCTTTGGCATCTGGTTAATGTACAATTAAGTTAAATTAAATCCATTAGTGTCTTTATTGATGGGAAGCTCTATCTGTTTGTGATTTGTCTTGATGTGTAAAATTGGATAGGGTGCTAAAACTGTTTAGCACATTCAGTTTAGTTATATGTGTTCACATGTGGTGCTAAAATCCTTTTAGCACCATTCGTGTGTTGGACAATTGGTGCTAAAACTGTTTTAGCACCATGTGGTTAGTTACTTACGAAAAAAATTGTGATAAATATGTTTTAGCACCTTGATGTGTAGAATTTAATGAGGTGCTATAACTGTTTAGCACATTCAGTATAGTTATATGTGTTCACCTGTGGTGCTAAAACCTTTTTAGCACCATTCTAGTGTTGGACAATTAGTGCTAAAATTGTTTTAGCACCATGTGATTAGTTACTTTGGACAAAAATTGTGCTAAATATATTTTAGCACCTTGATATGTAGAATTGGATAAAGTGCTAAAACTGTTTAGCACATTTAGTTTAATTATATGTGTTCACATGTGATGCTAAAATACTTTTAGCATCATTCTAGTGTTGAACAATTGGTGTTAAAACTGTTTTAGCACCATGTGATTAGTTACTTTGGACAAAAAATGTGCTAAATATGTTTTAGCACTTTGATGTATAGAATTGGATAGGGTGATAAAACTGTTTAGAACCTTCAGTTTAGTTATATGTGTCCACTTGTGGTGCTAAAATATTTTTAGCACCATTCTAGCGTTGAACAATTGGTGCTAAAACAGTTTTAGCACCATGTGACTAATTACTTTGGACAAAAATGGTGTTAAATCTGTTGTAGTACCTTTGAATTTCGTTGTTCTTTGTTTTCTATTAGTGTTAAATATGCTTTAGCAGCTTAATGTGTAGCATTGGATGGGTGCTAAATCGGTTTTAGCACTTTCAAATTAGTTTTATGTGTTAACTTGTGGTGCTAGGTTTTAGTACCATTTTAGTATTGGACAATTGGTGCTAAAATTATTTTAGCACCGTGTGATTAGTTACTTTGGACAAAATTGGTGCTAATCTATTTTAGCACCTTTGAATTTTGTTGTTCTTTGGTTTTTATTCGTACTAAGTCTGTTTTAGCGCCATGTAAATAGTTACTATGATCTAGGTAATTGATGCTAAATCTATTTTAGTACCTTGATGTGTGGCAATGGATGGGTGCTAAATCTGTTTTAGCATATTAAGTTTAGTTATATGTGTTCACCTGTTGTGCTAAAACCTTTTTAGCACCATTCTGGTGTTAGACAATCGTTGCTAAAACTGTTTTAGCGCCATGTAAATAGTTACTATATTATAGACAATTGGTGTTAAATTTGCATTGAGTATGTTTATATTTTTTTAATGAAGACTTGTCTATATATGTTGATGTGTGTTCTCTGGGAATAAAGAGAGAGACAAATACATCCAAAATCACTCCATAATGAATTCAATCCCCTCCCCATCCCAAGAGAAGAAAATGATGTTTAAGAACTTTGCATTTTTTTAGTCCCGTATGTACATGTATTAATTAATTTGTTATATTAAGGTTATTGTGTTATTAGTTAAATAAGGAAGGGGCGTTAGTGTTTTTTTTTTGTACATTGTCCTTAATTTACTATACTAATTTATAATTGTCATTTATACTTATGTTATTATTGGAATGTGCACTTATGCCCAATTGCCTCATAAATATAAGTATTAATTCACTACATCAAACGTATTCAAAGATTAATTTTATTTTTATCAAAAATATTGACGATGGAGAAAAAAGACGATGGAGAAAAAAAGAACCTTGCAAAAAAAAAAGGTGAATAGTGATGATTTTTTCCTTAAATAGAATAGGGTTGAAAAGAAAGTTTTTAGGCTATTTTTAGACTAAGTTTGACGTAGTTCTGAATTTTGATGAGATGAGAAAACTAATTTTAAGAGTGTATTTGAAAACACTAATTTTATATTGAATACACCCTTTAACCTATAAGAGCATCTCTAATGGTAGTGTAAAATTAACTTATAAATCAACTTTTACAAAAAACTTGATACTAAAAAAAATATGCTATAATGGTACTTTTATAAAGTCTTGTGTAAATTTTAAAATAATTAATAAGATTCCAACATTTGTTAACTTTCAATTTAAGTAATTTATTATTATATTTTGTTGAATTTTTTTTATAAATAATTCTATAGTCACAATGGATCTTGATTTGTAGAGCATATTTCAAATATATTATTTTTATTAAAATCCATATTTTATATTTGAATTTATTATATTTTTAAATTTTATTTAAAAAATGAAGAGAGAAAAATGATGTGGCATTGTGAAATGGGAGTATATTTTACGCAACTATTTTACACAAACTTATATTTTAAAAGACTGCTAGAGACAAAAAAAATTAAAAGTTATATAAATTTTATACAAAATAAAATTATAAAACACCGTTAGTGATGCTATAATGCCATCTTTAATGGTCATTTCTATACATATAAATTTCTGTGATAAAAAAGAAAAGTAGAAAAAATATACTATAATATAATTTTCGATAACTATTTCTATATAAGATGAAAAGTGAGTCTGAAATTTTTTTATCACTTTTTCTATATATCTATATTATAAGACACACTTTTTTCTTTATTTAATCAATGGTCTAAATTTATTTACAAATCACAAAAAGAAATGTGAACCCTTGGATGTGCTTTTAGGATATCAAATCAACCAATTAAATCATATTTTTTTACTTTATTTTTCTCCACCTTAATTTAATGATAAAAAAAATACAATTTGAATTTCAAATTTCAAAATTTCTATCTTTTTCCCTCTCACAATTTTTTTATAAATACTCTCTCTACCTCTCACCAAAAAAAAAATACTCTCTTTCATTAAAACTTTTGATCCTCTACTCTTTTTTGTTGTTTACTCTTTTGAATAATATACTCTTTTGTTTAATTTTTTGAAGAATGTATGTATGTATGTTATTCCATGTATTTTTTTTTCATGTATGTATGTGAGTTTTATTCTTTTTCAATTAATATTATCCACCATTTTTTATTCTAATATAGTTTTAGGGTACTATTGGTATATGTTTTAAATTTTTCTTCTTCAATACTCTCTCTCTCTCTCTCTCTTCATGTATGTATGTTTTAATTTTTTATTATAATAATTGTTTTGGAGACTTTTGGTTCAAAAGTCTGAAATTTGGGTTTTAAAAAAAGGAAAACTAAAAAAAACCCAGAAAAAAATTCAACCGTCAATGCACAAGTAATATTCCTCATGTTAATGTTAACATGAGGAAAAAGAAAATCAAAATAATTGAACAAAAAACCAACCGTAAGTGCACTGTACATATAGATGGGTTTTAATGAGATGGAGTTTGACTTCACATATAAATGTTATAAGGTTTTTTTTTTTTTTTTTTTTTTTTTTTTTTTTTTTTTTTACTTGGGTTTAATGTGAAATTAAATATAGATGTAGAAAATTAAGATGGAATGAATAGTGTAAATAAAAACTTGGAATCTGAAATTTGAAACTAAATAAAAATTTATCAAATTTGGGTTAAAAAAAAACCTATGAGTATGTGTGTTTTAAATTTTTTTATTCTAATATAGTTTTGGGGACTTTGGATTCAAAAATCTAAAATTTGGGTTCAAAAAAATTTAATTTGGGTTCAAAATGAAAAAAAAATCCGAGATGCAATGTATTAAAAAATCTAAATAAAAACTTGAAATATGAAATTCAAGACTAAATAAAAACTTATGAAATTTGGGTTCAAAATAAATGTTAAATATATATGGGTTTTAATGTTAACAATAGATATTACATGTGCTGGACGGCACAGTGAAACGTTTAAAAGTAAACAAATATTTTTATAAAGCTGACAGTTGAAAAGAGATTGTTGCTCTTAAAGATAAACAACTATTTACAAATAATAAGATTTGCATCATAGTTCAAGTAGTATAAAGTGGTAATTGAAACAGACAGCTAAGGTTTCATCCCCTATCTTCTAGTTTTTTTGTTGTTTACTCTTTTGAAGAATACTCTTTTGTTTAATTTTTTGAAGAATGTTTACCTGGGTGATCATTTTTATTTACGAATAATGGGTTTTATACTTTTTTGAAGAATGTTTGTGATGGTGTCAAAATCTAGAAGTAGACAATTAACTAATCAATAAGCGAATATCGGTGAATAAAAAATAAATGCGGTGCAATGATGAACATACAACATTTTTTTTATAAGGTAGGTTCCTCCGGTAGCGCTTATGCTATTCTGGCAGTACGTCCTCCTTTTGTGTGTGCTTGCTTTGTATTAACTCAAAGGCAATTAACTTTAGATGATGATATAAGCTACTAACTTTTCTCTCTGTAATTTCACTAATTCTATTTATAAGTATAGAATTAAGACTACAAATATTTCAACAGGATAAATAATAAACCGTGTAAAAGAGATAGTGCATAAGGGTTGTGGGTATTTTTTGGGGTATGAAAAGAGAAAGTTTAAGACCCTTCTATCTCTTCTTGAATTGGCTCGTATTTGTATTGGCAATGGTTTTATATCTCTTAGATGAGATGGATGGATCTTGGATGAGAAGGATTGTGTGTTTTTGGCTTGGCTTGTTTTTTGGTGTGTTTTGGTGTGTTTTGGGTGTGTGAATGAGAGGAGGTATTTATAGGTAAATGGAGAATGGTAAAAAAGTAAATTTGATGAAGATGAGGAGGTAAAAAGGTAATTTGGCAAAGGTTAGTGGATGTGAGTGGAATATTTATTTTAAAGAAAAGTGTGGAATATTATGGAGTGAAATATTTATTTAAAAGAAAAGTGTGGAATATTATATAGCGAAATATTTATTTTTTAAAAAAGTGTAGAATATTATAGAGTGAAATATTTATTTAAAGAAAGTGTGGAATATTATTTAAAAGAAAAGTGTAGAATATTATTTTTGTAAGTCAATGGTAAAATTATTATTTACCCCATCAATTTGCATGGGTGATCATTTTTTATGTCATTTTTATTTACCTTATTGACATCCATTAAGTTGGTTTAAAAGGCTTTGGAATTTTTGTCTTTTTTTAGAGTTTTCAGTTAACTGGTTGGTCATTTTCTTACAATTTCAACATTAAATTCCAAATAAAAATATAAAATACAAAAATATTCATAAATGATTATTGGTTTTAAGAATTTATTAATTCTTTGTCAACTGTTGATTTTTTAGTGTCAAAGCTAAACAAAAAAAATTCTCTGCTTTTAAACGTTGACCGTGCCGCACGACACGAGCAATGCCTAGCACTCCCTCCGTAACAATTTAATTGTCTATTATTCCATTTTTGGATGTTTCAAAATAATTGTCGACTTTTTATATTTAGCAAATCATTAATTTCTAATATTACCTTTTAAGCTCCCATCACTTTCTTTATTGTGGGTTCGGCTACTTAGAAGAAAAATAAAGGACATTTTTGAAAATAAATATTTTCTCTTAAAATAATTACTATTTTTTTTATTTTTAGTTTTTTGAAGTGTGACAATTAAATTAAGATAGATAGAATATAAAAATAATGATAAAAAATTGTATCGGGCAGCCAATACGAGTGAGTCAACTCAACCGTCAACTACAAAAAAAGCTTTAGAACATGCCTTGCTCAGAACTCACGAACGAAGAAAAATGGAGGAAACTACTTCTCCTCCTCGTCCTCTATAATCAGTCCTTATTCATTATTTTCATTTACACTTAGGTGGCGTTTGATAAAACATCTGAAAACTGAAAATTGAAAACTAAAACTGAAAAAACTGTTTGTTTACTTCTGAAAACTATGTCTGGAAAAATATTGTTTGTTTGAATATAATATATCTGAAAACTGAATTTTTTTTAATATGACAATTTTACCCTTATTAATTTATTTATATCAAATGATTCTAAATGAAAAAAAAAAGAGGTTTTCTTGAATTCATAAAAACCCATCAAAGAATGCATATATTTTAAACGAAAACTATGTATACATTCAAATCCAAGTAAACTGTGTTTACAATCAAGTAACTACAAACAATGCATATATTTTAGCAACAACATATACATGCATATGCACATTTGAATCTATACATATATATATATATATATATATATAAACTGAGCTCACCATTTGAATCTATACAAATAGGATAATCTCTTCATTTGCTGCCTATATAAATCACAAATTAAGGGAGGAAAAATGGAGACACTTGTGGCAGTTTTGAATTAGGTGTTTAATGGACCGAAAAACAGGTTGAGCTGCGGATGGGTTAGGCATTCGATGGTTACAATTAATCCTCATACGTCTCTTTCTTTCTTCTTATTAATTTCCTTTGAAATTCTTACATCCTAGAAATCACCAAGAAAATTCTATATGGAAAATTCCCATCGAGCCAACTAAAAAGAAGCAAACAAAGCCCTGAAAACGAATCAAACAACCAAATTAATCAAGAAGAAGAATTAAGGGTGAGAAAGAAGTGTACCTCCAGCGTATATGGAAGAGAGAAGTGTGAAAAAGTAGCAGCGGTGAGAAGAAGTAGCAGCGTCAGCAGCAGTGAGAAGAAGTAGTAGCGGCGTGAAGAAGAGAGAAGAACGAGAAGAGGAGAAGAGTTGCATGGTTGTAAGGTTCAACGAGGTTAAAATAAGTATTGTGCAATGACGAGTTTTCAGATTTCAGATTTAGGTGGTAATTTTACGACTTAAAATTTTTGACACAAATTTTCAAATTTAAGTTATGCATCACTTATTTTTTTTTTCCAATCAAACAACATTTATACCACTGAAATTTATAAACTTTAAGTTTTCAGATGTGATGGCAATTTGATTGGACATGAACTAAGGCTTTTACTTGCTCGCACAAATGGATGCAGCAGGTATTGGGGGTGCTGCAATCGGAGCGGTATTTGGTTCATTGTTAGAAATCGTTAAAGATGTTGCAATTACAACTTACCACTTCAAATCCAGGCTCAAGCTCATCGAAAGTACCCTAATTTCTCTAAAGCCAAAGATCGATTCGATAGCCCGATCGAACATAGATCTAAACCGTTCAGATGAAACTGAAATGTTCATCGATCAATTGAAAGCCGGCAAGAAGCTAGTTGTCAAGTGCTCCAAAATTCAGTCCTGGGACCTAGCTAGGAAGTTTATGTACTCGACGAAGCTGAAAGATTTTCAAGATGCGCTGTTGTGGTTCTTTCAGGTAGATTTGCAAACACAATTGGCTTCATTTCAACACTTAAATCTTAGGTGGTGTATGTTTTTTTCTCTTTAAGTTTATTTAGCGTGAAGAGGCAAATATGGTGTTTGTTTTCTCATCTCTTTACGTTGAATTGGATTAGAATTAAGTATTCAGCATTAAGAGGTAAATTTTCTGCTGAATGCTTAATCTAATTTTAATTAATTTTTATTCACGCCTATTCTTTGTATTCAGCATAAAAATATGGGTAAAACTGTAAAATGATATATATTCAGCATTTAGAGCCAAGTAGATTTGAACACATTTTTTTTTAGAGGTGTCGTTTAATATTTATCAGAGTTAGATCATTCAGTGTTCGGCATTCAAAAGCTAAACAACAATCAAACAGCCACTTAAATTCACGTAATCGAACAACTGTTATCATCCTACTTGTATTTTCTCATACGCAATGTTCTAACAAATGCTTCTGTTATATAGAATTAAGCTGATTCAATCAGCAGCTGAGATGGATCATAAATCATCATTAATATTAACGTTATTGTTAACTAGATGCACTCGATGAAGCAGAGTGAGTTTTGAACTTTACTGTTGTGGTTCTTTCAGGTGGACGTGCAATCACTATTGGCTAGTAATAGTATAAAGACGTTGGTGGAGGTGGATGATTTGAGTGATAAGATGGACCGGATGCTTTCGATCCTTGATAAAAGCAGTGGTGGAGGTTCCTGTGGTGTTCCAGGGCTACCGGATCTTATTGTTGATTAGAAGAGCCGCTTAAGGAATTGAAGAGGATGGTGTTAAACACTGATGCTTCTGTTGTTGTGCTTTCTGCTCCTGGTGGATGTGGGAAGACTACCCTGTCCAAAATGCTGTGTAAAGATAAGGAAATTCAAGGTATCTATAGTGTCATATCATACTCGTGTTTGTTGCTTTTGTTTCGTTTTGATTGTAGTTATATTGGTGTTTTTTTACTCTCAAATGATGTCATGTCTGTTTGTATGTTTATTGGTCAATTCTAGGGGTATTGATATCTTGAATTGAGTGGAAACATCTGAGTTAAGTTTATTACAGATCACAGTAGTAGTTTCAGTTATAGGCCATGGATGAATTTTAGTGACTGGATTAAATTAAAATCAACTATATTCTAGATGACTTACTGGCAAATCCTCACCGCCCAGGATTACTGGACTACATACTGACCAATGCATGTTCAGATACATTATTTGGTGTACTAAGTTTGGTCATTCGATTCATGGTTCATAAACGGCCAAAAGCTCAGGCCATCAAATGTTTGGCTCAGTCTAGTCTAAGAATGGTTTCAGGCAAAGTGAAACAATACATTACTTAAAAGGTGAAGAAACTTTTGAATGACATAATAAGACTTGGTGAGTCAACAAAGGACTCAACTAATTGAATGGGCAAGTTGCCAATATTTTGGTTTTTTTCAGCCACAATTTTGCAAGTCCTGATGAGTCTTCTTTGTTTTGATGATACAGCTAGAGGTAACAATTTTTGAACTAATACTAAAAGCAAGTCAATTTGACCATATTAGATGGTTACGTCCTCGCGTTTGAGTTTGTCAGTCTACTTAATAGATACCCCATACTCCATAAGTCACAAGTCTTGAGTCGAACTTTACGATGGACATCATGAAGTAAGAGTCGCATTTCTAAAAACCAAATCTCAAGGTACTTCAACTAGTGTACTGTTCATATTAGATTTATATTCAAATTAGTATTTTCTAAAAAGTTTGACTTGCAAAATTAGCTATTCTAATTTGGGATAGGAGTAATTGCTGCTTGTTACCTGGAACTACTTTGGCACATAATGTTAACACAGAATCTTTCAGAATTTTTTAATACTTGAATCTTTTTGATCTTGTAGCCTGTCCAATGATGTTGTCTTTGCACAGATATTTATGGGAGAAACACATTCTTTGTGACTGTTTCAAAAACAGCCAACCTCAAGGACATTATTCAGAAAATATTTCAGTATAATGGTCGTTCACCGCCTCAATTTCAAAATATAGAAGATGCAATCAACCAGCTTGAATATTTGATGAGGCAGATTGTGCGAGATGGTCCCATACTGCTGGTCTTGGATGACGTGTGGTCCGAATTGGAATCTCTTATTCAAAAATTCAATTTCGGGATAGACAATTACAAGATTTTGGTTACATCCAGATTCGTATTTCCAAGATTTGATCATACATATAAATTGAATATCTTAAACTATAAAGACGCCATGACTCTTTTCCGCCACTCAGCTCTTTGACAAAATGACAGTCCCAAAATCCCAGAGAAACTATTGAACGAGGTATAATACAAACACTGGCTTGATGTAGCAAATGAACATATTGGTTCTCACTCATCTAACAAAATCATAAGCTAACATGTATTTCTTGCTTGTGTTTACTAAGGATGCATTTGATAAAAAAAGTTGGAAAATGATTGAATGCGCTACTGGATTTGTGAGAAGTTGGAAAAGTGATGAGTGATTGATGAGATGTTCGATTACTTTTTCAGTTTTTCCAGAGAATATAATTCTTTGGGCTACAGGTAGAAAAAAATTCCATAAAAAGGGGAAAAAGATGGTGAACATTTCACCAAGTATTTTTCTAACTTCTTACAAATTTACTATTGTTTTCTATTAATTTTTCCAAATTTTTTTATCAAACAGACTTTGAGATCGCACAAAAATTAGTTTACAAATTATAAATATGCAAAATCCTGTTTTCAGTAATGCATGATTTTTTACCTTGGGCTGTACATCCCATTGACGAAGGTACTTTTTTTCGAAAACCGGGTGACCAGGAGCTTGATCCATATTACCCAGTAAAGGTTTGAATATCGAAAAGTAGTTTTTCAATTAACCTGCCGCAGTTCTGCAGTTCTTGTCCAATTTAAGTCTCCTTACTTTCAACTATAACTTACTTCATGGTGGCACTAATTGTAGATAGTGAGAGGTTGTAAAGGATTTCCTCTGGCCCTTACTGTGGTTGGCCGATCACTCTATGGGAGGGAGGTTGTAATCTGGAAACAGACTCTGAGGATATGGTCTCAAGGGAAATGTATTTTTGATGAGAACCGAGAAGATCTGCTTATGCCACTCCAAACCAGCTTAGATGTGTTAAATGAAAAGCCTATAGCCAAGGAGTGTTACTTGGACTTAGGCTCATTTCCTGAAGATCAAAAGATCACAGCCACTGTTCTTATGGATATGTGGGTCGCATTCTACGGCCAAGATGAACAGGGCATGGATGCCCTTGAAAACCTCCTTGAACTTTCCATCAGGAATCTTGTTAATCTCTTGCCTACAAGGTATTCTATCATCACTTGACCTCTTATTTTTGTTATCTAATATTTTTGGTAGCTGATTTATGTGCATGATCACTGCTATTTAGAGATGGTAAAATGACCCACCCCGGCGGGTTTTTGGCAGGCCCCGACCTTAATGAAGCGGCCGGTGCAAATATGGCTTCCAAAATAGAAACCTGGCACAGGTCGGGTTCAGTTTCACGTAGATCTAGCCCATTTGACCCGGCCTGAATATAATATTTTTACCTTTATATACCCCTTTCATATCATATAACTATGGCGGGTTGGCAGGGGTCAACTTGGGAAGGGGTGGGCTTGGGCTTATGTATATGGTAAACAGGGAGGATTCATGTTTTTCAAAACAAAACCTGCTCTGGTTCGGGTTCGGCCAAACCTGCCCCAAGCTCGATCCATGCTATGATGGGTAAGACAGGATTGCATTAGAACATAGAGGGATGTGTGAGAGAAAGTCATTTTACATATTCCAGTTTCCACTGCTTTGAATCTCTAATTTTTTGCCATTTGTCTCATGATCACCTGACTTACTTTGTTTTTCATTTTGTTATGCTAATAGAGTCTGTGCACATATTTGTAATTCTAATGAATTATTCTATTGCTATCATTCAACAGGAATGGTACAATTGAAGTTGATGGCTACTGTAATGAACATTATGTGATGCAGCATGATCTGTTGAGAGAACTAGCTATCTACCAGGAGTGAGCAAGAGCCTATAGAACTGAGAAAAAGATTAATTATGGATATAAGCAATAATCGCTATCCCCAGTGGTTGGTTGAACAACAGCAGCAACCGAAACATGCCCGCCTTTTGTCTATTTCTACAGGTATACAATTATTTATGAGCCCGCCTTTTAAATGTTTGATAATTTTAGGTGAATTTGATTGGTTTAATAGAAAATAATTGAATTCTCTTACTCTATTCTTCACAATAACTTAGCAGGGAGATGGGAATTTTTTTTTTCATCTATAAGGGGAAAACCAGGTAAAGCACTATGTACCACGAAAACTGATTCCTTCGAATTAAAATGATCAACACTACTAAAAAAGGAAATATGGAATCTTGGGCATTTTCCATGGAAAAGAAGTCCAATCAAACACACCCTTAGGGTCTGTTTGATAAAAAGTTGGAGAATGATTGAAAACACTACAAGTTTTATGAGAAGTTGGAAAAAGAGGAGTGATTTGTCCCAGATGTTCTATTCCATTTTCGGTTTTTCTATGGAATTCAATTCTTTGGGGGATGAGTAAGAAAATTATCCAAAGAACAAGAGGAAAATATGGAGAACATCTCCCCAAATAACTCATCTATTTCCAACTTTTTTTTTTATCACACCCACCCTTAGTTTGTTACGTTATTTATTCCTTTTCCTCGTGATAATTTATTGCATACTGATTGCAGGTGAAACGTTCACCTCAAGCTGGTGCAACATGCAACTACCTTCAACTGAGGTTCTAATACTGAACTTCAGGTCAAAGACTTACTTCTTACCGCACTTCATGGAGAAAATGGACAAATTGAAGGTTCTGATCATCACAAATTACGGTTTCTGTCCTGTAGAGCTAAACAATTTTATACTACTCAGTTATTTATCCGATCTAAGGAGAATCAGATTGGAAAACATCTCAATCACCTTGCTCAGCAAATCCTTACTGCAACTGAAGAATCTGCAGAAAATATCCTTGATGATGTGTGAGATTGGCAAGGCTTTTGGGAGTTGTACGATTGAAATCCCTCAAATGTTACCAAATCTATTGGAGCTTGAGATTGACTATTGCGATGATTTAGTTGAATTTCCTATTGGGTTCTGTAGCCTCTTACGTCTTAAGAAGCTCAGTATGACTTGCTGTAATGAGCTGAGTGCACTTCCCGATGAATTTGGAAGGCTGGTGAATTTAGAAGTACTGAGGTTTCATTCTTGCACGAAGCTCGAGGAATTACCGGAGTCTATTTGTGGGCTCCACAAATTGAGATTTCTTGATATATCTGATTGTGTAGGTATGAGTAAAATGCCCGAATGAATAGGTGACTTGCAGGGTCTAAGAGCCCTACACATGAGGGGTTGCCGGGGTTTACAAGAGTTGCCACCATCAGTTGAAGATCTTTGCGAGTTAAAAGATGTGATTTGCGATGAAGAGATTTCTTATTTATGGAAATTTTATGAGAATAATCTCACCAACTTGAAGGTAAATGTGATAAAAGAAGATATCAACCTTGACTGGCTTCACAATGTTGTTTGACAAAATGAAGGAACATTAGTACATTACCAGGTATGTCACTTGAAAATGACGTGTGATTTTTGAAACGTTTCTATATGTATTGCGATTCTCATTATATTTTTCGATAATCATGTTTTGATGTAAATTTCCTAATGACTATTCGGATTTTCTTTAATATAATATAGCAAGTGTGGTGATTTGGTAGGTTTTTATATTGCACCATGATAATGGTGAAACAATTTGGGTACCATAATTTGGCTCGCAAGTTCTGGTGGAAACAAGAGCCCTAATTATTTGATTACTACACTAGATGCATCGCAAGAATACTCCGTTCAACACAAATTAAAAATCTCATTTTGACTATAACCGTTTAAGAAAACACTAGTTTCAATTTAATCATTAGTCAAACACCACAACTTATTTTCAGTTGTACTATTTGGGACATTGAGGTGATGTTTGGTTGATGTTTTGAGTTGAGTTTTTAAAATATGGTATTTGATAGAATTTTGAAGTATTTTGAAAAGTGGATTTGGTTTTTTTTTTTTTTGAGTTTTTTTCAACCAACTAAAAATCTCATAAAAAAATTTCAAAAAATAGCACAATGGATCTTATTTTATAGATCTTGACGAATATGTTTTAAATATATATTTTTTATTTAATTTTGATTTTTGAATTTAAAGTTACGGTGTTTTAAAGTTTTTTTTTAGAGTGAGACAGTAAAGTGAAATAAATTTTGGAAAGTGTAAAAGTATAGTTGATTTTGAGTGGAGTTTTTAAAATTTTGAGAAAAAAATATAAATAAAGAGCCACCAAACAGGCCCTGACTGCTCCAAAAATGTAATGGAACTTGATAATTTAAGACTTTCCGAAGTGGAAAGCAAGATTCTCAAGTTGACGCTTTATCAACAGAATAGATCTCATCCCAATAGACAATAAACTGATGGTATTGCAGTATGAATCTTGCGTTTTAGATAATGAATAGGCTTGTCTATTTATGCAGGGCAATGCACGCACTAGATTAATCTATTGTTGTTTAACTGCTGGCTATAAGAAAATCCAAGCACCCCCACCCCCTACTCCCACCCCTCTTCCCTCTTCCGGTCCCAGGTGAAGGTGAAACTCGAAACCAAGTCCTCTTGAACCCTAGTGTGCGCATTTCTCACGTCGGTTTTGTCAATGGAAGTTGCAAAAGCAACGTCTCCTTGCATTATTGTGCACATGATACATTGGTTAGTAATGATTATTGTGCACATGATACATTGGTCAACACAAATTTTGATACACATGGTCAAAACAAAAGTTCTCAATAAGCATTAATACACATGGGAATA
Source organism: Lonicera japonica (assembly GCA_021464415.1). NCBI lineage: Eukaryota > Viridiplantae > Streptophyta > Magnoliopsida > Dipsacales > Caprifoliaceae > Lonicera > Lonicera japonica. The sequence goes on from CM038469.1 coordinate 12,058,297, forward strand.
CTCGATGGTGTAACAACACTTGCTAAGAACCCATAAATAAAAAGATAAAAGTTCTTGGTAAGCATTAGTCTATAAGCAATACAAATACTGTATAAAGTTAGTACACAAAATCATGGATTGGGGGCGTACAAAAGTGTATTTGAATTCATTTAAGGAAAATGCTAATTTTACTCAATTTTTTTATGAACTTTTGTACGAACTGGTGTAGCACTAGTACGAACTTTTGTACAAAAAATTTTGTAGACTGACTTATGATATGGATTAATATATCTACTTTCTCTCAAAAAGAATTTGATTATTTTGTAACTTTGCAACCAAATTACATTCATTCGCCTACTTTGCAATTAAACAAAGTTTTACTCTAAAAGATGGGTCTTCCAAACTAAAATAAAATTGAAAATACATCTAAACATAATTTTATCTATAGCTTGTTCAAACTTAAACTAAATTTTTGCTTGTCAGAGATACATCTAGCAATGATCCACTAACAGCGGAGGCCATTTAGTTTCCAAGTCTTATGCTGATCTCCTACCACTCATAAAGAGTCACCATCCCAAATCATCAAGCTGCTTTTTGTACAGTGGATACTTTTGTGCACAATTTCCTTGCAGAGTTTTATACTTCCTTGGTCGAAAAGCGTCTGGTCGATGTAGATATAGATGACATGCATAGCCTACTTCAAGGACGTTCTAGCTGATTTAGAGATGTTCAATTTAAACGTTGAATGGCGCGTTGATAAGATTGAGGATGTTAAATTACTGTGTCCCCTTGTTGCCGAACTTGATGAGTTCAGGAAGCGGGCTGAGGATAAGAAGAGGGGTGTGGCATTGGTGAAAGAGGAATTGGCCAAAGTAGAGGCGGAATTGGACGAGTGAACGGTCTTTGTGGGAGAAGGCGGCGGAAGTTAAGGTTGCTTATGGGGATATGATAGCAAGAATGGATACGACGCATTTAGCGGATGGCTTGTTTCTCAACTTGTGTTGTGGCTCTTTTTGCTTTTAGGGATGGACATGATTTTGTTGATTTTATTATGCTTTTATGTTAATTTCCGTGATTAATCTGATGAGATATAGCTAGTTCTTGATTGAGGTGAAAATTTTGGCACGTTATGATTTGTTTAAATTGAAAAATTATGTGACTTTATCACAAGCACAAGTCATTGAAGAAAGTGTTGTTGAATTGAGGATGAAGAGAGATTAGTTCAAAAGAGACGATCTCTATGATGGGTAGATCACTTTTACAAAATTTTATCAGAAAATTGAATCTAGAAGTGGGTGAAATGAACATCTAAAATTTAATAGTTGAAAAAGAACATACGTATATAAAAAAAATTTATGCCCACTTCCACTTTCTTGATAAAATTTTGTGAAGATGATCTACGCTATAATATAGAGATCATCTTCGTCAAGTTTCATGAAAAAACCTATCTATTTAACTTTCGAACTAGACACCATTTGACAGAAATGGACTAAAAGGTAATGAAAAAGAACTGATGATTTTTTTTTTATTTTTTATCTTGAAAGAAATGTCTTACTCTATTCCTTCGAAAATCTTACAAAAGTTATAATAAAAAAATAAATTCACAACTTTTTAAGTAAGAGGCTCAGACCACTCCATTAATTTATTCTACATCTCTTTAGATATTTTGAAAATCACAAATCCTATGTGATTAGCAATGAAGAGATTTTGTGTACTTATGGAATTTTGATGAGAATCATCTCACCAATTTGGTAGTTATTGTGATAAAAGAAGATATAGAACTTGATGATTAATGATGGAAGAACATATATGTGTGCAACGTAGTTATTTGTTCACCTGTACTTGTAATGTGACATTGTCGTTGTATATAATATTGAATAATCAAGTTTTGCTAGTAATTAGACCAGGCGCATGCGCCACAAATTAATAAGCATACACTAAAACTTAAGCTTATTAAGAGAAATAATATGCCTTTTTTTAATTGTTTCATTATAAAAGACTCACGTGTCAAAGTTATTTTAGACATTGTGTATATCTAATTAGCATTATTTTTGTATTTATAGATGCCCATTAAAAATAGCCCCTCCAACAATAATTTCTTGTCTATCTTCACATTTATACATATAAAATCATATAAGCAATGAAAAACGATTATTTTGCGTATGAGATTCTTTACATGCATAGAGTCTCATAGATGATGTAAAAGAAATTCATATATATATATAATAATAATTATTAATTTTTTTTTATATATTTGATATTATAACAAATAGTATGATACATTTGACCGGTCCATATATTAACTACACTACTCTTTTCAACTCAAACGAAGAGTCTAACTTAAAATTTTATAGTTTTTATGAGAACACTAATTTCAACTTAATTAATTAATGCTCAAAAGTATAACTTATTTTCTATTGTCCGTCTATTGATTATATATTGAAAAGGAAATAAAACTTTTAATTTGAGACATTTTGAAAAGGAAAGATCAAGCTTCACTCTTAATTTGAGATAAAGCGAATAGTTATAACATACATAAGCAATTTTATTTCAACTTTATGCACGCCACAACACATAATTATAATATTTAACGTAATGATATAATATTTTGGTATATTAATGAACATTTTTGTGCACGCGACACCCACGATTTACTCTTGTAACATGTGCAAACTTATTTGTTTATAGAGATCTTTGTTCTCGTAATAATAAGGATTGACAAATAAATCTCAATGGTTAGATTTGTGATGAAAATTTCTAAAAGAATTTTGACGCAAATTAGAAAGGACTATTTTAACATAGTAGTTCTTATTTTTATTTTTTTTCATATTATTAAATTTGTAGTCACTTTTACGTAAAGGGTTAAAATGTTAAATAACTATAGCGGTACCCCCTCAATAAAATTCATGTGTATGTTCTTGTTTGCGCCATATACAATGAGTCAATATGCATAAACTTGTTGTATATGTGCTGAACCAATATAATTTTTTTATTTTTTTTAGTATTTAATACTAGTTCGGCGCATATGTAACGAGTATACACTTATTTACTCACTTCATATACACTGAAAAGGTAAAACAAAATAAATGATAGTGTGTATGTGGCCTTTAATAATAAACTAAGTGGGGAAGATATACACAAGCTTGACGCATATGTAATGAGTATATACATGTTTACTCGTTTCATATACGCCGAAAAGGTGAAACAAAATAAATGGTAGTGTACATACGTAGCCTTTAAATTTTAAATGTTTTATTTCGGTACTTAAATTATTTAATGAGTCTTACTTTGACCCAATTGTTAATTTACCAAAAGTAGTTGGACCGAATGAAAGGTATTTTTATTCAAATATTTCAACTAAAAATTTATTTTGAGAATTTTTTTTGAAAAACTATTATAAATGAAAAAAAAATGGAAGAGAGACACCTTCTTCACCTTCTTCACCTTCCAATCCACATATACAATATATAGATTTACATGATATCTGAGAATTTATATCGGTCTTATACTCTCTCTCTCTCTCTCTCACACACACACACACACATCAACTCTTATGTCTATCATCTTCAACCTTCATCCTCAAGGACCTCAACCCATCACCACCTTCAAACCATTGGCGATAAGTCCTGCTCTGTACTTAAAAGGATTTAGTGCACAGAACAAAGGAGTGGTGGAGATTGAGTGAGGCAAAACATAATAGCACTACCCATATACTGTCATCTGGAGTCGGGACCTATTGTTAGGGGTATTATTGGAATTCGCACTCGACATATTGAATTTCTCAATGACATGAGAAATATATTTCTTTTGCGAAAGCCACAATTTGCCAACCTTTCTATCTCTCCGAATCTCCATACCAAGGATCTTTTGTGCGGCCCCAAGATCATTCATGTCAAATTCCCGGCCCAATTGCACCTTGAGCTCATTCACCTTTGACATATCTCGACACGCTATAAGCATATCATCCACATAAAGCATCAACAAGATAAATGAGCCATCATCAAAGTTCCGAACATAGGCACAATGATCACCATCACACAGACGATAACCAATCCGCAACATAAATAAATCAAACCGTAGGTACCATTGCCTTGGCGACTGCTTTAGTCCATACAATGACTTCTTGAGCCGACAAACAAATTTTTCCTTACCTACTTCCTTGAACCCTTCCGGTTGCGCCATGTAAATCGTCTCCTTCAAATCACCATGAAGAAAAGCCGTTTTTACATCCATTTGCTCAAGCTCCAAATCAAATTGAGCTACCATAGCAAGCAAAACCCGTATCGAAGTGTGTCTCACAACCGGGGAAAAAATCTCATCATAATCAACCCCTTCCTTTTGAGAAAACCCCTTCGCTACTAACCGTGCCTTGAATTTCGGTGCTTCATCTTTGTTGATTGCTTCTTTCTTCCTAAATACCTATTTGGAACCGATAATACTCCGGTCCTTAGGCCTAGGAACCAAATCCCAAACGGAATTCATTCGTAAAGCCTCTATCTCTTCTACCATAGCACCCATCCAACTATCCTTGTCTTTGATACTAATGGCTTCTTTATAACTAGTTGGATCGCCCTCACTTGTAATAAGGGCATAGTTGACCTCGTCTTCCCAACCAAACCTTAAGGGTGGTTTGATTGCCCGTCGTGGTCTATCCCGTGCTATCGATGGTTTCGGCTCCACCTCACCCGGTCTTTCCTCGGATTCCTCTTCCTCTAGCTCCACCTTAACCGCGTCGTCATTCGATTGAATTTCATGAGAATCATCTTTACTACCGCTTGAAGATGCTCCACCACTTCCGGTAACCGACGAACTTGGAATTAGAATTGGAATCTTGACCGTATTAACCCCACCGTTATCATTGATCTCTTGGTATTCCCGTTCCTTAAGCATAGCCCCCTCATCAAATGTCACATCCCGACTAAACAAAAGCTTTCTCGCTACCGGATCCCAAAGCTTGAACCCTTTCACCTCTCCCCCAAAATCGAGAAAGATACACCGGTGAGCCTTCGGGTCATTCTTTGATCTCTTGTCGCTAGGAATATGAGTATATACCGGGCACCCGAACACTCTTAACTTAGAGTAGTCCACTTCTCGCCCGACCATACTTCTTCCGAACATTTTAAACCAAAATTCACATTCGGTGACCTATTGACCAAGTATACGGCATGATCAACACAAGCCGCCCAAAATATTTTCGGCAAACCCGCATGAATCCTCATACTTCTCGCCCTATCCATAATGGTACGATTCATTCTTTCCGCAACTCCATTTTGTTATGGAGTTTTCTTCACGGTAAAGTGCCTTTTGATGCCGGCATTCTTGCAAAACTTCACGAATTCTCCATCCTTATACTCCCCTCCGTTGTCACTTCTCAAATACTTTACTTTTCGACCCGTTTGATTTTCCACCATAGCCTTCCACTCCTTGAATTTTTCGAAAACCTCGGATTTTTCCCTCAAGTAGTAGACCCAAACTCGACGTGAAAAATCATCAACAAAAGTCATAAAATATTTGAAACCGCCTAAAGAAACAACCTCTAAAGGTCCACACACATCGGAATGAATATAATCAAGCATACCTCGGATTTTGTGTTCCGCGGTATCAAATCGAACTCTAGTTTGCTTGCCCATCACACAATACTTGCAGAAATCGAGCTTGCACCCATGGACCCCCTTCAACAAGTTTCGTCGATGAAGCTCCTCCATGCCCCGTTGGCTCATGTGGCCAAGCCTCATGTGCCATAACAAAAGCTCATCACCTTCCACTTCCGTGGAAACCGTTGCTCCACCAACTACCGTGTTTCCTTTCAACCTATAAAGGTTGTTCGGTGACTTTGTGCCGCGCAAAATCACCATTGATCCCTTCTTCACCTTCATAGCCCTGTCTTCGACTTGAATCACACACCCTTTTGAATCGAGCGTGCCTAAGGAGATCAAATTCTTCTTGAGAGCGGGTACGTGTCTAACATCACTTAGCGTGCGGGTCACGCCATCCCACATCTTTATTTTCACCGTGCCAATACCAACAACTTTGCATGTAGCATCGTTGCCCATGAAGATTTCCCCTCCATTGCATTCCGTGTAGTCAACGAACCAATTACGATTCGGGCACATGTGATAGGAGCATCCGAAATCAAGAATCCACCCACTACTTTGATCCGCTAAAAAACAAGTAAGAACATCGGTGTTAACCTCTTGGTCCACCTCTTAGGTCGCAACTCCCGCAACCTCCTTTGGCGCGTCCGCCCTCTTACCTTTTAGCTCCGGGCAATTCTTCTTGATGTGGCCTACCTTGTGACACTTAAAGCACTCCCAATTGCTTCGATCTCGTGATTGAGACCGACCCGTGCCTCTATTCTTGGCACCCCGTGACCTTGACCGCCCACTTTGTTCACCACCACCACTCTTGGCAACCAAGCCCTCACTTGATGAAGAGCTTGCCCCGTTACCTCCCTTTTTCATGGCCACGTGCGATTGGAGGTCCTTGACAACCTCATTAAACTTGAGCGTTGTCTTGCCAAATTTCAAAGTGGTAACAAAGTGATCATAGGAGTCCGGCAATGAAGCAAATACAACATCAATTCTCTCAAGGTCATGCACTATTGCCTTGAAGACATTGATGTGCTTGTTCAAATCTTGCCCCTCCTTCATTTCCAACTTGAAAAGTTGCTTCTTGAGGTTCAACTTGTTGGACATAGACTTCCCTATGTACATCTCCTCCATCTTAGTCCACATATCCTTTGCATTCTTCTCCGACATCAAGTTTCTCAACACTTCGTCGATCACATGCATCTCTATAACGGACATAGCTTTCTTATCAATCTCATTCCATTGGTCTTCGGACATATCTTGCGGCTTTTTCTCAAGTCCAAGCAATGCAACTTGCAAATTTGATTGGATGAGTACCCCCCCCCCCCGCATCCACCTTTGCCAAATACCGAAATTGATAACCTCGTCATAAGGCTTTATCTTAACTTCCATAGTGCTCCCAACACCTACAATGGTAGAAGAACTAGCTTGTGTTGCAACTACTCCGGTTTGAGTCCCTTCGGCCATTTATCAAACACTTGGCGCACAAACCTTGCACCCAATAGCCAAACCTTGATACCAAACACCAGGCACCAACCAAATCCTCTGATACCACTTGCTGTGAACGTGGAACAATTAACCTAGTTCCAAACTCACAATTAAACCAGAGAAATCCCTTTCGGTAATTTCTACGAACACTTGGAGGGCGGAATCCGACAAGCAATAGGATCGTTGTACAAACCAAGAAATAGCAACACAATAACAAGCAACAATGGATAGAAGATAAAGAGCAATGACAAACAAGTGCAAATCAAAGAGAAAGAACACACCGAGAGTTTTGTGGAACCCTTTGGGTCTTCCACCAAGAGGTAGTTCCTTTATTGATAAACCAAGAATTACAACCAATTCTCTCTCAATAATACTAGCTCTAGATCAATGGAACAAACCTCTAAAGATCACCTCTCACCTTAGCTAAACCCAAGCTAAGCTCTCTCTTCACTCTTACAAAGCACTCTTGCAACTCTTTCAAGTCTCTCTTCCCACAAATAGAAAATAACCATTCTATTTATACAAAGTGAAAAATAAGAGTAAAAAGTTTTTACCCGCCCAGGTGCAAAACACGTTTTGCACCCATTCTCGAGTACACTGACTTGGTGCAAAACATGTTTTGCACCTCCGCCGAGTACACTGTCTGGTGCAAAAGACCTTTTGTACCCAATCCACGGGTAAACTGCCTGGTGCAAAACACTTTTTGCACCCAATCCGCATGCACTGTTTTGGTGCAAAAACTGTTTTGCACCATACCTGCTTGCATTAATTACAAGCCAAACACAAAAATAATATATTTAATGTATGCCCTTAGAGTATATATTAACACTTTTTTATTTTCTTATATATAATTCGATTCGATTTTCTCGGTTTTGGTTTTGGTTTATTTTCAGTTTGGGGTTTTACGTATCAGTTCGAATAGTTTTCTAATTGGCCTTAACACCCTTAATCTAGATCTGTCGCTGTTGCGGGGGGGGGGGGGGAGAGTGGGAATTTTCTTCTTCCTCTCTCTACCTTTTTTTCTTATTTATTCTTTTGCTTTTTTGCTAAGTTGGATTCACCTATGAGCCACATCAGCATTCATGTATTCCGTCAAGAAATATTGATGGAGTTAGGCGGAAGGTTTATAACATCTCGCTTAATGTAGTTGAAGATTATGCTTGCCATTTCTTAAATTTAAAGGATACGAATAGAATATGTGCAAAACTTTAAGGTTTATTGTATTAATTATCCCAAGAAAAATGGAGGAAACTTCTTCTCCAAAAAGAGGTCCTCTTATGATCCATTTTACCCTTATTCTATTTCATAGTATTTATCTCTCACTCAGTATGTGCCTTACATAGTATTTATTTATGACGAATACTCAATTTCAAGGGTGTACTCGGGATTTCCGTAAGGGATGGGTTGTGTAAAAGGGTTACGCCAAAATTTAATTAAAAGAGTAAAATATTGAGAATTTTACTGTCACAAATGCTATGTTTCATTACTATTTTTTTTAGAGTATTACACTTTACTAAAATGCTTCTTAGGGATAAATATATTAATAAATAACAATTCAAATTTTATCATAAAAATATTAATATTAATAACATTGAACTTTTAAAGCTTAACAATAATATGATCATAATCAATATTTAAACGTAACTTCAATTAATATATAAAATTTATCATAAATACCTAAAAAGAATAAGGGTTAAAGAGTTAGGAAAAATGAGAGACAAAAAACAAACAAGAAACACAAAAGAAAAAGGGAAGGAGTGGGCAATGGGGTTGAACAAAATTTTAAATTAAATGATGGATTTGATCTCACAACCTCTTTTATCTTATTTAATTAATAAACACTTACCACTTGAACTACAAGATCAAAATAAACAATAAGCCTTTTCTATAATTATTGAACGAGTAATTTATACTGGATTGAGTTATTCCTATAATATTTTAATTAATATTGGGAAAAAAAATTTTATAGTCATCTACAACCCATCTCGGCCCTCCTCTAAATTCACTCTAGCTCAATTTTATAATAGATTTTGTGACAACCCGTGTCCTAATTTTTATATTATTTTGAGCACATTTTGCAGATTTTGGGCCACACAAGCGCCGATTTATGGAAAACATACGACTGTTGGGGGTTGGCCTTGTGGTATTTTAGGTTCGCTGTTGGACAAGAGCTTGCTTATAGAAAACAAACGCCTGTTACTTGTCCAATAGGCGCTTGTTGTTAGGTCGGTTAGTGATATTCTTTAGAGTTCCAGAGCTTTCCTTTGCCCCTTATATATATATATATATCACCCCCTGGATTTGAGAGAATGGTTTCTCTTTACCTTCTCTCTACATTTTCACATCCGGAATGCTTTCGGAACATGATTCTCCTTTAGGGAAGATTGTCTCGGGTATCGAGAGGATAGTGATGGCGTAGAGCTTCGGATATGGCATGATATCTATGGATTGAGATATGGGAAGTATTTCGTATGCATTCCATAATGCTTCCCTATGAAAATCCTGGCTTCTTCTCCGACCCGTTCTTCTCAGTTTCTTATTTTTGAAAGAAAATGTGTTTCTAGAGTCGCCAGTTTTTTTTACAAGAAAACAAACAAAAGATCGTACAAAAGGTAATTCGAAAACGAACTATCTTTCATACATTTGAAACTAGAGATTTATTGATAACTTGATTTGCTAGGGCTCGGGAACTACATTACGAATTGGGAAGGTGTTATAGGCACTCAATTCGCCCTTTTGATCTCTTTGATGGATCATGTATTTAATTCTTATTCTAGATATCTTGTAAGTAGTTTGAATTATTTTTCAAATAGTCCTTTCCCGAATAAATTCATTTTAAAACATTATTTTGAAATCAGACTCGAGCTTTGCGAGCGCCTATGTATTCATTCGTAGAATGAAATCAGAGTCTCGTAGTTACATTTTCGTTTAGAAACTCTTTTTGTATTTTGCTTTGTTTTGAAAACGTGTCAAAACGAATTTTAGTTTTCTTGTAAAACGTAGAAAGGACGGGTTTTGAAAGCAATGAACTTATTTGCAAGTTATCTAATTTTTTGTATTAAAACTTGTATTTAAGTGCAGTATTGAAATTCAAGAGAATTGTAGAAAGACGTACCTCAAGAGCTTGAAGAATAATAAAGATCCTTGCCTTGACTTCCTTGCTTGTTTCCTTATCTCTTTAAAAACTTTCTCTCTCTAAGACTTTCTCCCTCTAACTTTCTCTTTCTAAAACTCTCTATTCTTATTTTGAAAGAATTTTCCCTCTCTAAAAACTTTAGTGAGTATTGATGATCCCAAATGAGACCCCAGGGGTCCTATTTATAGAGAAATTTTCACCAAAAATGCTTCAAAAAGAGGCCAGTCGCACGGTTAGGAGGCTTGCGGGCAGGGCGTGTTAGCAAGGTTGGCACGTGTGGCTGAGACGTACGGTTGGAGGCTGGGACTAGGGCCTGGGCTTGCGGCTAGGTCCCAACCGTACGGCTGGCTCTTTAAAAATGCCCCGAAACACCTAAAAACTTATTTTTTTTGAGGGGGCGCTGCCCAATCCCCGTCATAGTAAGGGAAGCGACAACATTGGTCATAGCAGACTCCCAACGGTTTCAAAGTCAGAGTCTTTCCTAATAGTCTTTTATATGCATGATGACTTAAGACATAATTCAGAATGCTTTTTTTATATAAAAATCATATTCATACGAGAATCGTGGATTGGGGTGTTCACATTCCCCATACATGTTTTTCACCTACAAGTACTCACGGTGTGGACGCGAAATGGAATGTGAGAGCTTGTGGGAGGATTCTAAAGTTTATTGTAGTATTGATAGATGATTTCTCCTTTGTATTTTGTAATCATTGTAATTTGTGACCAGTTGTATCTATTTATCCAATTTATATTGACCCAAAGGGCGGGGCGTTACAATTAGTATCAGAGCTTGGGTTCTGACAACTCTTGGCTTTTGGGCAGAATTTTTCGTAGGATGCACTGAAAGACTATTGTGACGCTAGTTAAATTTCAAGGGCGAAATTTATTTTTAGTGGGGGAGTTTGTGGCACCCCGTGTCCTGATTTTTATATTATTTTGAGCTCATTTTGTAGATTTTGGGCCAACAGACGCCTATTTATGGAAAATCTTCATATGCATTTCGTAATGCTTCAGATTATATATGTTTTTCCGAATGAAGCATTTCGTAATGCTTCAAATTATAGATGTTTGGGCGAAAATCTTCATATGGAAAATCTTCAGATATGGCATAGAGCTTCAGATTTTTCGAAGTATTTCATATGCATTTCGTAATGCTTCCCCATATATGTTTTTCACCTATAGGTATTCACGGCGAGGACCCGAGTTGGGATGGTGAGAGCTCATGGGAAGATTCTAGAGTTTATTGTAGTATAGATAAAGGATTTATTCGTTGTATTTTGTAATCACTGTAATTTGTGAGCATTTGTATTCTATTTATCCAATTTTTATTGCCCCAGAGGGCGGGGCGTTATATATTTACTTTATTTGTTTCATATTAGATGATACTATATTGTGAGGACTAGTTGCATTCTTTAAAAATAAACTAATCACAAAAGAAAACGCATCCTCAAATTTTTTTTTTTAAAAAAACAAATTAATGGTTAAAATTGCCTAAATATCAAATAAGTCCAACAAAATGGAAACTTCTTTCTCAGAAAAGCCTTAGAAAATGTATTCTTTACTTAGAATTCACCAAGAAAAATGGAAATTTCTTCTTCTCCTCTTCTAGAATCAGTCCTTAATCATTATTTTATTTATACTTATACTCACCAAGAAGATAATTTTTTTTTGTGAATTTTAAATAAATATTTGTCTCAGATTATATATAGTATCTAGACTTTTTAAAAATTGCCATCTTTAAGAAAATAATCACAAAAAGAAATACTATTTGAACAATGCTACACTTACTGGATATTCTTAGTGGCATGCATTATATGAATTGCACTTTCATAAGATACAATAAGTCCTCGTTTGATTTAGGTATTAGGGTTAGTGGAATTAATAATACTAGTATTAATAGTACTGGACTATTAATCATGATATTAATTTAAGGGGCAATTAGTTTAAAGGACGAATTTCACTTTCTCTATCTACTCAAGGACATTACTTTTCAACACATTGTTTAAAGACCAAAGTTTAGACTAAAGGACAAAGTTTTGTGTAAAGGACAACTAAATAATAAATGAAATAAAAAATAAAAAATTAGATTCCTATAGCATGAATTCCAATAATACCCCTAAAAAAATTAATAGTAAAACAAAAAACTAAATAATAAATTTATAATCAAACGAATGATCCTAAAATCGTGCTAACAATAAATCTAATGAGTCAAACTTATATTCAAAAAAATTCAAAATTTATTATCATAATCCATTTGAATGTCAATTCAAAAATCTAGTTAAACATGTAAGTAAAGAAACAAAAAAGTTAGCAGGCATTTTAGAATGATTGCAAGCAGGCATAATATTAGTAGCACATTGGATTCATAACATAGAACCAATTTTTGGGTACAACATAGTTAGAAATTATTAGATTAGGCATAAATCAACAAAAGCCAATAAAAAAGAACAGCAATGTAAGGATCAAATAAACACAAATTAAAAATGGAACACAACCATTCAAAGAAATTTCCCGACATCATGCAAAACTCAATATAGGATATGGAGTATGAATATTTACCTTCAAAACAAAATCTGTAATCATTTGAGATGTGAAGATGATCAATGTTGAACCACTTAATGTAAGGAGTAATTTGTGTCACACTTGGGATTTTTATACCGCTACTTCCTTTGGTAGATCCTTGTTATTAATTGAGTAAATGTAACAAATGAATCATCTAATCGGTTAAAATATTTTAAGAATTGTGCAGAATCATTACGTAAATTTACTAATAAGATGCAATAATGCAATGGAAGGAAAAAAAACGTGTGGATATGAACAAGCCAAAATAGGTCTTTATAAATTTGCACCAGCTGCTAAAGGATCTAGGAATGTTTATTGAAGTTAATAAATAAAAAACAACAAACAAAATCCAAAAAATAAAATCCCATATTAGCCCTCACTCTAAAGTTAACATTAACGAAAATCCCTAAAATCTGGTCAAATTTGCGACATACGTTAAATTCAAATTAAAAATATAAAAGTCAACCAATTAACATAAATTCAAAAAATCAACCTGGTCATCATTTAATCCTAACATAAATCCAATTGCCTATAAATTGGAAAATGTCTAGTACCTAATCTAAATTCAAAATGAAAAGATTCAAGTCAAATAATTAAAATATATTTGAAATTTAAAATCTGACTTAATTGATATTATCAAAGTTGTACCCCAAAATTACATTTTCAACTACAACTATAACACCAGGCATTTTCATTATTTTGTATAGGCATAATAGAGTTACCAGGCATTTTGCTTTTAGAATATTAGAATGGTTAAGCAAACATTTTAGAATGTTACCAGGCTTATCCTTGAGCGTTAAAGGTTGGAATCGAAGGATAGTTTCACGTTGTGCTTGGTGTAGCAACATCGTCACAAGGCAATGGCCGTCGTAACGGTGGATGCACACATATGGTGGAGGCGTTTGCGTTGCACGAGCTGACCGTGCCGCTTCTAATGAAGATTATATTAAAAATATCTAATCAAGCGACAAAGTAATAATAAATTTGCACAACTTATACTGTTTGGATTTGACCAAAAGAACGATTTTCCCGTCAATTAGTATGGGTGTTAAAGCTGGTATGAGTGAGGTGAAGGTGGGAGAGTGGTGGCAGATAGAGGTTGTGTTGGGGATGAGGGAATGGGCAACTATGGGGATGGGGGAGTCAATAACGGTGTTTTCTTCAATTGTCTCTTTACTGCTTTCACTACCTATATTTATTAATATTAATTATTTAGTAGCAATTATCAATTAATGCATTAGCATTATTACTTAACTCTCTTGTTAATATTTATATGTTGAAAATGTGTAATATTAAATAATATATAAAAAGGGTAATATTGACAAAGTACATGGAAATAATAATATCATAATAATTAAAAATATCAACAAATAAAATGTCTTTTAGGAAAAAAAATCGTCCTTATTCCAAAAGATTGGATCTCAAACAATAGTTCAAAATTCTTTGTCCTTCAGTAGATCAGTTCAAAAAATATTGGACATGTGACTAATTTTCTATTAATTTAATACCAATACCTTGTTTGATTCATGCAGTATTAATACTGGGATATCTCATGCTGACGTTAATACCATGTTTGATTCTGTAACTCGTATACGAGATTACGTTTTGGACTAAAAAACTAAAAAAAATTAAACAAATTTTTTTAAAAAATTAATTTTAATTTTTTTTAAATAAAAAAAATAAATTAAAATAATAATAATATAGTAGTAGTACCATTTTTTAAAATATTATAGTAGTAATGGCATTTTTGAAAATATATGATTCATTTTTTTAATCCTGGATAAACAATACCACCTCTCCCTTGGTATTAAATTATACCACAAAGAGTGGTATTAAGTTAGTACTGGTATTAGTAATCCAAGCACATTTGTGCGAATCAAACAAAGTATTATAAAAAAAAATAATATTAACAATTCCATCCCACTTTTTAATACTCGAATCAAACGAGGGCTTAAAAGTACAACACATTTAATACACCTAGTATAAATATATAATAAGATTTATAGGTTGAAAATAATATTTTCTATTATTACTGTTTTGTCATTGTGGGCCAATATTTGTATGGGGTAGCTGTTATACCCTAAGTAGTTGGGGTTGGAGTGGCATGACTTGGTTGCACCATTGCTAAGGCATGCCCGGTAGAAATAAGGGGTGCAGGATTTTAGAGGCTTTCTGTGCGGGCAGTTAGGCTCTATTCGAGAAATCCAGCCAAGTGCGTGGGCACTTGGGTTGCAGTAACTTGTGACACCTGATGTGCATTGCTACCACTTTGGATATTTCATTAAGTGGTATTATAGGGGGCTGGTGTAAGCTGTGGCATGCAGTCCCCATGCGGGCTAAGCGTGGGCGTCCGACACAGCACGTGGGTTACTAGAGTTGCATTGTGGGCTAATGTTGCCTAAGTCATGAGTGGCTCATGACTTGAAATTGTGGGAATTCGAGAAAGGACCGAAACTACGTCGTTTTGGATACGTGGATAGGCAGCTGAGGAAGCTAGCTGCTTGTGGGCAGTTGGTTGTCTAAATTGAGACAAGGGAAACTCCCTTGCACATGCTTGGCACAGGACAAGGTAGTTTTGTGTGGACAAAACTACCTGGCAGTTGTGTGGGTTCTTATGTTTGAATTTGAACAAGGCAGTTGTGTGGGTTCCTTATGTTTGAATTAGACAAGGCAGTTTTGTGCAGACAAAACTACCTTGCAGTTGTGTTGGTCTCTTGTGTTTGAATTTTGAATTCCCTATGCAGTTGGGGTTGTCAACTGCATGCATGTATATAATTATGTCTGCAGCCAAGTGTGTTGGTTAGTTAGACAAATTAGTGATTGGTGTATTCCTTGTAACTATTGAGGCAATAGAAAAGGTTTGGGAGTGTTGTCCCTGTAATTTGCTTGCTTGTCCTATATTCTAAATTGTGAGTGTGTGTGCTTGTATTTGCTGGTTGTTTGTGGAAACAACGTAATCACTGGTAAGCCTTACAAAAAAAAAAGAGAGTTACCCTGTGACAATTTGGTATCAGAGCCAGGTTTGGCTTAGAAATTCGTGAGATCCTTGTTTGACAGTATCCATGGCTGGTGGAACAGCGGAAATTCGTGAACGTGTGACTCGCTTGGAAGAACTCGTGGGTGTTCCTCTGCGGGGGAGGAAACCAATCCCACTCTGCTTGTGGGCATGGAAGAAATCTGGTCTGAATTGCAGTCCCTTCGGGTTATGCTTGAGAATCATGTCAAAGATACCGGGGAACAAAATGACTCAGTTATTGCTGATGTGAAGGCTCTTGCAGACGATCATAAGGCCAGGCTTTCCAAACTCGATGCAGAACTTGGAATTCTGAAGATGGCAGTCCATTCCTCTGGCGGTGCGTCTGGATCTGATGCATGTGCCTTCAAAACGAAAGTCCCTGAACCAAAGCCCTTTTCTGGAGACAGAAATGCAAAGGAATTAGAGAATTTCTTGTGGGATATGTCTCACTTCAAGGCAGTCCGTACACCGGATGCAGAGAAGGTTGATCTTACAAGCATGTTCCTTTCGGGAGATATGAAATTGTGGTGGCGCACTCGGTATGAGGATGAATCTCGTCCTCAAATTCAGACTTGGGAAGTAATGATGAAGGAATTGAGAGTGCAGTTCCTTCCTACCAACACTGTATGGTAGGCCCGTGATAATCTCCACCGGTTGAAGCAAACTGGTACTGTTCGTGAGTATGTGAAAGAATTATCGTCCTTGATGTTAGACATTAAGAACATGTTTGATGACGACAAAATGTTCAACTTCATGAAAGGATTACAGAATTGGGCACAGACTGAATTGCGGAGGCAAGGTGTCAAAGACTTGCCCGCAGCCATGGCCGCGGCAGATGCGCTGGTCGATTACAAATTTAGTGCAGCCCCAATAGAGAAGGACAAAGGGAAAGGCAAGGAGGGGTCGAAGAACAATAAGTGGAAGAACAAAAAGAAAGGTCGCAATGAAGGTTCCACTTCAAATGTTTCACAGACCCAGCATGAAAAACCCGCAGTGTCCAAGAGGGAGGGTGTTTCATTTGTGATGGCCCGCACTTGGCCAAGAATTGTACCAAGAAGGAAAAAGTTAATGCTGTGGTGGTGGAAGAGGGAAGCCATTCTGGAAATGAACCAACTCGAGTTAACCCGCTGCAACTCCTCAATGTGATTCAGAGGGAAGTGCAGTCTGCGACCGTGAATGGGTTGATGTATGTTCAGGTTTTGCTGAACAATGTGGCTATTCGTGCGATGGTTGACACAGGTGCCACGCACAACTTCGTTTCAGACCGAGAAGTGCAGAGATTAGGCCTCTCATTGGTTGATGATGGCAGCAGAATCAAAGCAGTGAACTCGGATGCGAGACCGGTTGGTGGCGTTGCAAGAGATGTGTCATTGAAAGTGGGTAATTGGTGTGGTCGTTACAGTTTCATGGCTGTGCCTTTGGATGATTTTCAAGTCATACTCGGCTTGGAATTCTTCCTTAAGGCACAAGTTTCAGTTATGCCGCACTTGCAAGGATTGTTCATCATGGATATGCCAAATCCGTGTTTTGTTCCATTGTCGAGGACCCGAGGCCAGACAGAAATGTGTTCTGTCTTGCAATTGAAGAGTGGTCTGAAGAAAGGGGAAATGACATACTTGGCTATGATCTTTGAGGAAGAGGAATCCGTGGGTTTGCAGGTGCCAGAATCTGTTGCAGAGTTACTGAAAGGGTTCGATGATGTGATGCCTGATGAACTCCCATCAAAATTGCCTCCAAGGAGGGAGATTGATCATGCCATCGAGTTGGTGCCTGGAGCAAAACCGCCAGCACAGGCCCCATATCGCATGGCCCGACTGAGTTGGCTGAGTTACGGAAACAGTTAGATGAGATGATGAAGGCTGGGTTTATTCGGCCTTCGAAGGCGCCTTATGGTGCCCCTGTTCTTTTTCAGAAGAAGAAGGATGGTTCACTCAGAATGAGTGTGGACTATCGGGCCTTGAATAAGGTCACCATTTGAAACAATTATCCCGTGCCGATTCAGGATGAATTGTTTGATCGTTTGGGGAAAGCCAAATTCTTCACCAAAATGGATCTGCGATCAGGGTATTATCAGGTCAGAATTGCTGAAGGTGATGAGCCGAAAACTGCTTGTGTAACAAGGTATGGTTCTTACGAGTATCTAGTTATGCCTTTCAGCTTGACAAATGCACCGGCTACTTTCTGTACGTTGATGAACAATTTGTTTAGGGAGTACCTTGATGATTTCATGGTGATATATTTGGATGATATTGTGGTATATAGTCGAACCCTTGAGGAGCATGTTAAGCACCTCAGGTTGGCCTTAAAGAAACTAAGGGAGGCAAAATTGTAGTTAAAATTGCAAAAGTGTGAGTTTGGCCAGAAGGAAATCATGTTCCTTGGTCATATAATTTCTGAGGGTAGCGTGAGGATGGACCCACAGAAAATCCAGGCTATTGTGGAATGGCCTGCTCCCAAAAAGGTCACAGAACTTAGGAGTTTTCTGGGTTTGACTAATTACTATCGCAAGTTTGTGAAGGGGTATTCTAAGAAATGTGCGTGTTTGACCGATTTGTTGAAGAAGGATAGGCTTGGATCTGGTCGCTTGAATGCCAGGAGGCATTCGACAAATTAAAGGCGTAGTGACTACTAGTCCCATACTTCGTTTGCCTGATTTTGACTTGCCTTTGAAGTCCATACAGATGCATCGGATTTTGCAATTGGGGGTGTTCTGGTTCAGGCAGATCACCCTCTGGCTTTTGAAAGCAGGAAACTTAGTGATACTGAGCGGCGGTATTCAGTTCATGAGAAGGAGATGACAGCAGTCGTTCATTGTGTTCATACATGGCGGCACTACTTGTTGGGTAGACATTTCCTTGTGTTTACTGATAATGTTGCTACTAGTTGCTTTAATTCTATGAAGAAACTAACCCCTAAACAGGCAAGATGGAATGACTTCATGGCTCAGTTCCATTATACATTGCAATATAAACCAGGGAGTGTGAATCAGGTTGCTGATGCTCTTAGCCGCATGCCAGCGGTGGTTGAGAATGCAGAGTGTAGTACTGCAGTAGTAGTGAGAGTTACAGCAGTTTCACAGGTTACAGGTGACATATTGCAGCAGATCAGGGAGAAGACTGATCTAGATCCGGTTACCAGTCAGTTAGTGAGACAGGTGCAGGATGGTTTGATCCGAAGGTTTTGCGTCGAGGATGGCATTTTGTATGCAAAAGGGCATAGACCGTATGTGCCAAAGACGGGTGGGTTACGACAGGTTTTGCTGAAAGAAACTCATGATGCTCTTTATGCAGGTCATCCAGGGCAAGAACGCACACTTGCTCTTATTTCTGAAAGTTATTATTGGCCCCATATGGAAGCAGATGTTGAACTCTATGTCAGAACTTGTCTTGTTTGCCAGCAGGATAAGACGGTGAGGAAGAAAACAACAGGTACTTTGGAACCCCTCCCAATTCCATCCAGGCCTTGGGAGAGTGTTTCAATGGACTTCATCAACGGCTTGCCAAAGGTGAAGGATTTTCGTGTCCATAATGGTTGTTGTGGACAGGTTCTCAAAGTATGCCACATTCATTCCTGCTCCAAAAGTGTGTTCTGCTGAAGTTGCAGCAGATTTGTTCTTTAGACATGTGGTCAAGTTCTGGGGGTTGCCGCTGGATATCGTTAGTGACAGGGATGCACGGTTTACAGGACGGTTCTGGACTGCGCTATTTGAGATGTTAGGGTCTCAGTTGAAATTTTCCACAGCAAATCATCCTCAAACCGATGGGCAGACGGAACGTGTTAACGCTCTGCTCGAGGAGTACTTGCGGCATTATGTGACCGCAAATCAGTCAAACTGGATTGATTTACTTGATGTGGCACAGTTCAGTTACAATCTGCATCAAAGTTCTTCTACAGGTCAGAGTCCATTCGAGTAGGCTACGGGCCAGTAGCCACTCACTCCGCATGAAGTGGCCAAACAGAAATCTCAGGGTCGTTGTCCTGCAGCCTATCGTTATGCTCGAGAAAAGCAAGAGAGGGCTGAGGAGGCCTAATATGTGTTGGCTAAATCAGTGCGAAGAATGAAGAAATGGGCAGATGAAAGTAGAAGGCCAGTTGAGTTTGATTTGGGTGACCGAGTGATGCTGAAGTTGACTCCACAGGTTTGGAAGAAAGTTTACCGAAAAACCGCTCACAAAGGGTTGATCCAGCGATATGATGGTCCGTTCGAGGTCACAAAGAGGATTGGAAGGTTGGCTTATCGCCTTGATTTGCCAGCCCGACTCAAACTCCATCCAGTCTTTCATGTTAGTTTTTTGAAGAAGTATGTTGAGGACACAAATGATCCTAGCAGGGGTGCAAGGACACGGGCTCCTCCAACAATCAGAAAACAGTACACCGAGGTTGCTGAGGCAATCCTAGATCACAGAACCGAGGGTCAAAGTAAAAAGAATCGAAGAACTTACTACTTGGTAAAGTGGAAAGGAAAGGCACCGGAAGAGGCAACTTGGGAGAAGGACACACAGCTTTGGCAGTTTGAAAACTTGATCCACCGTTACTTAGACTCGACCTCGACGAGGACGTCGAGGAAATCTAGTGGGGGTGGCTTGTTAGACCCTAAGTAGTTGGGGTTGGAGTTGGCATGACTTGGTTGCACCATTGCCAAGGCATGCTCGATAGAAATAAGGGGTGCAGGATTTTAGAGGCTTTCTGTGCGGGCAGTTAGGCTCTATTCGAGAAATCCAGCCAAGTGCGTGGGCACTTGGGTTGCAGCAACTTATGACACCTGATGTGCATTGCTACCACTTTGGATATTTCATTAAGTGGTATTATAGGGGCTGGTGTAAGCTGTGGCATGCAGTCCCCATGCGGGCTAAGCGTGGGCGTCCGACACAGCACGTGGGTTATTAGAGTTGCATTGTGGGCTAATGTTGCCTAAGTCATGAGTGGCTCATGACTTGAAATTGTGGGAATTCGAGAAAGGACCGAAACTACGTCGTTTTGGATATGTGGATAGGCAGCTGAGGAAGCTAGCTGCTTGTGGGCAGTTGGCTGTCTAAATTGAGACAAGGGAAACTCCCTTGCACATGCTTGGCACAGGACAAGGTAGTTTTGTGTGGACAAAACTACCTGGCAGTTGTGTGGGTTCTTATGTTTGAATTTGAACAAGGCAGTTGTGTGGGTTCCTTATGTTTGAATTAGACAAGGCAGTTTTGTGCAGACAAAACTAACTTGCAGTTGTGTTGGTCTCTTGTGTTTGAATTTTGAATTCCCTATGCAGTTGGGGTTGTCAACTGCATCCATGTATATAATTATGTCTGCAGCCAAGTGTGTTGGTTAGTTAGACAAATTAGTGATTGGTGTATTCCTTGTAACTATTGAGGCAATAGAAAAGGTTTGGGAGTGTTGTCCCTGTAATTTGCTTGCTTGTCCTTATATTCTAAATTGTGAGTGTGTGTGCTTGTATTTGCTGGTTGTTTGTGGAAACAACGCAATCACTTGGTAAGCCTCTAACGAAAAAAGAGAGTTACCCCGTGACACCAACATGTGTGAGTCAACCATCAACTATAGCTTAAGACAAAAGGCCTTAAAAGATTTCTTATTCTCATAACTCACCACGAAAAATGGAGAAAACTTCTTCTCCTCCTCTAAGAGCATCCGCATTGGAAATGATAAAATTTAAAATCAAACTTACTAATTTATTGTTAAGTTTAAAAACTGTACATAGCGGCAAAAATATAATCATACGGACATCTTTCACCCGTATGAATTTTGTACTTAAAAAAAATAGAAAAAAAAAGAAAATGGTCTGTACGAGCTTGAAACCCTCGTATGGGTTAAAAAAAATAAATTTGAAAACACCCCATACGAGCTTGAGACCCTCGTATGAGTTAAAAAAAATCATAAAGAAATTGAAAACACTCAATACGAGTTTGAGACCCTTGTATGTTTTTTTTTTCTAAATATAAAAAGAAATGGCTATACGAGCCTAACTTACTCCTATGGTATTTTTTTTCAATTTGGATACGAGTATAGATCTACTACACTCGTATGGTTCATATGAGTGAACTAAACCTGTATGACTAAAATTTAAGGAAATGGTATACCATACAAGCCACATTTTACCCATTTACATCTCTCCGATGTGAAAATGGGTATAAATTTACCATAAATGGCAGAGATGCTCTAAGAAAAAGTCCTTTTAGGATCTAGTTTTCCACAATATTCATCTCATAATATTTATCTCTTACTTTGATATGCCTCACACAATATTTACTTATTACGAAGACTCAATTATTTACTTATATTTGTCTCATATTACAGGCCGAATGTTATATTTTTAAAAGATTGCATTGTCTAAAAATAAAATAATCACAAAATTTTGAAACTAGAACCACAAAATACGAACAGAACGAAGTTACCCAAAAAAAAATAGCAATTGGGAAACACCGGGTTGAGTCGTGGACTAAAAGTCGTTCTCTTTGAAACATTCCGCGGCTATATTCAGTGTTTGTATTAGCAGTTCTTAATGGTTATGCCGTCCCCATAATACAATAGCCCAAATTGTATATTCTTAAGTTTCACGTGAACTAAGAGTCGCTCTTTTTAAGACGATTTGGAATAATTTTTTGTAAGCTTCAGAAGATAGAAAACAATGGCGACAACTTTTCGTTTTTCTCTGAGGTAGGAGACAAAATTTTAAAAGAAAAGAATTATCTTTCTCTTGCATTGAGGGAGAGAAAAAAGCGATAGTGGGAGCTATCCAAAGCCAATGGAGTAAGACCGGGTCAAAAGGCAAATTTCAAAATTCAAAAAGTAATTTTGTTTTAATAAGTAAATTTTTCTTAAAGAATTTTGTCTAATGACCAATAGTATAAAAGTCTAATACTCGAAGAATTCAAGCCTTTAGTAAAATTTTCCCTAATAAAATCATCCCCCGAAAGGTTTTTTTTCTCTCCTACGTGAAACTTAAGAATACACAAAAATACTTGCTTTGATTTGTTTCTTTTCCATTTTTTTTTTCCAAAATATATAAAAGCTCCAACACAAAACAAAACATATCCTCATTTTTTTTTTATTTTTAAAGTAATTGTCGAAATTGCCTAACTAGGCGCAAATATTTTTGCCGGGCAACCATTAAGCCCCATACTTTTGAAAAATCTGTAGGCAACCGACAACTGTAGAACCCACAAAATGCCTTGATGTCTTTTCCCTGGAACTCACCAAGAAAAAGGGAGGAAACTGCTCCTTCACCTCCTCTAGAATCGGTCCTTGCTTCTTTGTTATTCATGATTTCATTCATAATCATATCTAATCAGTTCACTTGAATCATTTCCATTTTGAATTAGGAGCCCGAAAAACAAATGGATGGAGCAGATATTGGAAGTGCTGCTATAGGCAGTATTTGGATCAGTGTTGGAAATCGTTAAAGAGGTTGCAACCACAACTTACCTCTTCAAATCCAAGCTCGAACTCATCGAAAAGACCCTAATTTCTCTAAAGCCAAAGATCGATTTGATAGCTAAATCAAACCTCAATCTAAACCGTCCAGATGACACCAAATGTTCAGTGATAAATTGAAAGCCGGCCAGAAGCTAGTTCTCAAGTGCTCCAAAATTAAACCCTGGGACATACCAAGAAAGTTTATATACTCGATGAGGCTGAGCAATTTCAAAATCAACTGTTGTTGTTCTTTCAGGTACATCTGCAAACACAATTGGTTTCATTTCCGCACTTAAATCTTAGGTTGCGTTTAGGCCTCGTTTGGTGGGAAATCAATTCCTTTATCTCTCCCATGGAAGCGTGAAACTAAATTTTCTGTCAAATTTTCTTTCTTGTGTTTTGTAAAATATGAAAAGTATTTAGGCAAAGGTATTATTGTCTAAAATTTTTGTAATAAATGCTTGAAAATCACATGGAAAAATCAATCCCATGTGTTTTGAGAGAAGAATGGTTTTACCCTACTTTCCCCACTCTCCGGGAAAGTGTTTCCGGACTTTTTGCTTACCAAACAAAGGAAAGAAACGACTTTCGTTTCTAAAATCCGTGAACCAAACGAAGTGCCTTAGTGTATGTTTGTGTTCACAAGGTAACAATTTCTAAAACGATCTTAATTCTGAGTCTCAGATTTCAAAAGCGAAACAAACTAACAGTTTCTTAAATTCACGTAATCTAACAATTGTTAAAATCAGTATGCAATTATTCTTGTACACAGTGTTCCTAAAACTAGTTTCGAA
>CM038469.1:12082381-12290079 GCA_021464415.1 Lonicera japonica
TTTAAAATTTTAGATGATCATCTCACGCACTTCTAAATTGAATCCCCCAGTGAAATTTTACGAAGATGAGTCTACTTATCATATAAATCATTTTCACCAAGTTTCATGAAAATATTAGTACTCGAACTAGTTAGAACACTGTGTACGAGAAAATAAGCATACGATATTAACAATTGTTAGATTACGTGAATTTAAGAAACTGTTTGTTTGTTTCGCTTGAAAGCTGAACACAGAATTTAAGATCGTTTTAGAATTGTTACCTTGTGAACACAAACATACACTAAGGCTTCGTTTGGTTCACGGATTTTAGAAACAAAGTCGTTTCTTTCCTTTGTTTGATAAGCAAAAAGTCCGGAAATACTTTCCCGAGAGAGGGGAAAGTAGGATAAAACCATTCCTCTCAAAACACATGGGATTGATTTTTTCCATGTGATTTTCAAGCATTTATTACAAAAATTTTAGACAATAATACCTTTATTAAATACTTTTCATACTTTACCAAACACAAAAAAGAAAATTTGACAGAAAAGTTTTCCCACCTCCATGGGAAAGATAAGGGAATTGTTTTACATTTCCCACCAAACCAGGCCTAAACGCAACCTAAGATTTAAGTGCGGAAATGAAACCAATTGTGTTTACAGATGTACCTGAAAGAACAACAACAGTTGATTTTGAAAATTGCTCAGCCTCATCGAGTATATAAACTTTCTTGGTATGTCCCAGGGTTTAATTTTGGAGCACTTGAGAACTAGCTTCTGGCCGGCTTTCAATTTATCACTGAACATTTTGGTGTCATCTGGACGGTTTAGATTGAGGTTTGATTTAGCTATCAAATCGATCTTTGGCTTTAGAGAAATTAGGGTCTTTTCGATGAGTTCGAGCTTGGATTTGAAGAGGTAAGTTGTGGTTGCAACCTCTTTAACGATTTCCAACACTGATCCAAATACTGCTCCTATAGCAGCACTTCCAATATCTGCTCCATCCATTTGTTTTTCGGGCTCCATTCAAAATGGAAATGATTCAAGTGAACTGATTAGATATGATTATGAATGAAATCATGAATAACAAAGAAGCAAGGACCGACTCTAGAGGAGGTGAAGGAGCAGTTTCCTCCCTTTTTCTTGGTGAGTTCCAGGGAAAAGACATCAAAGGCATTTTGTGGGTTCTACAGTTGTCGGTTGCCTACAGATTTTTCAAAAGTATGGGGCTTAATGGTTGCCCGGCAAAAATATTTGCGCCTAGTTAGGGAGCAATTTCGACAATTAGGGTGTGTTTGATTGGGAGTATTTTTCATGGAAAATACTCATTTTCCACTTGATTTGACAACTTAAGGTGTTTGATTGGCTTTTTTTTTTTACAGGTAATTCAATTTCAATTGCCACTTTTGGCTCACACACTTACATTTTCCTTGTAAACAAGGAAAATTTTTTCTTTGGGGGGGGGCTAGTTTTTATTTTTCAGGCAATTGCACGGTTTTTGAGACAACAATTTACCCATTTTCTACACTAAAAATGCTATAACTTAAACTACAAAATTCAAAATTTAATAAAAATTTTATATTTAAAATCTACTCATCAAGATCAATTAAACAAGATCCATCATGACTATAAAATTATGTAAAAAAAAATACCCATAATTTTTTCTACATTAAAAATGCCACAATACAACCAATATTTTCCGGGTAGAAAATTAAGGCAATCAAACACATTTAATTACATTTTCCATGCAACTCAATTCTAGGCAATTCAATTACCTGGAACTTATTTTCTTTTCATGTAAATTCCATGCTTACAATCAAACGCACCCTTACTTTAAAATAAAAAAAAATAATAAAAAAATGAGGATATGTTTTGTTTTGTGTTGGAGCTTTTATATATTTTGGAAAAACAAAATGGAAAAGAAACAAACCAAAGCAAGTATTTTTGTGTATTCTTAAGTTTCACGTAGGAGAGAAAAAAAAAAACCTTTCGGGGGATGATTTTATTAGGGAAAATTTTACTAAAGGCCTGAATTCTTCGAGTATTAGACTTTTATACTATTGGTCATTAGACAAAATTCTTTAAGAAAAATTACTTATTAAAACAAAATTACTTTTTGAATTTTGAAATTTGCCTTTTGACCCGGTCTTACTCCATTGGCTTTGGATAGCTCCCACTATCGCTTTTTTCTCTCCCTCAATGCAATAGAAAGATAATTCTTTTCTTTTAAAATTTTGTCTCCTACCTCAGAGAAAAACGAAAAGTTGTCGCCATTGTTTTCTATCTTCTGAAGCTTACAAAAAATTATTCCAAATCGTCTTAAAAAGAGCGACTCTTAGTTCACGTGAAACTTAAGAATATACAATTTGGGGTATTGTATTATGGGGACGGCATAACCATTAAGAACTGCTAATACAAACACTGAATATAGCCGCGGAATGTTTCAAAGAGAACGACTTTTAGTCCACGACTCAACCCGGTGTTTCCCAATTGCTAATTTTTTTTGGGTAACTTCGTTCTGTTCGTATTTTGTGGTTCTAGTTTCAAAATTTTGTGATTATTTTATTTTTAGACAATGCAATCTTTTAAAAATATAACATTCGGCCTGTAATATGAGACAAATA
Source organism: Lonicera japonica (assembly GCA_021464415.1). Taxonomy (NCBI): domain Eukaryota; kingdom Viridiplantae; phylum Streptophyta; class Magnoliopsida; order Dipsacales; family Caprifoliaceae; genus Lonicera; species Lonicera japonica. Next base: position 12,084,984 of record CM038469.1, read on the forward strand.
TAAGTAAATAATTGAGTCTTCGTAATAAGTAAATATTGTGTGAGGCATATCAAAGTAAGAGATAAATATTATGAGATGAATATTGTGGAAAACTAGATCCTAAAAGGACTTTTTCTTAGAGCATCTCTGCCATTTATGGTAAATTTATACCCATTTTCACATCGGAGAGATGTAAATGGGTAAAATGTGGCTTGTATGGTATACCATTTTCTTAAATTTTAGTCATACAGGTTTAGTTCACTCATATGAACCATACGAGTGTAGTAGACTCGTATCCAAATTGAAAAAAAATACCATAGGAGTAAGTTAGGCTCGTATAGCCATTTCTTTTTATATTTAGAAAGAAAAAAAAACATACAAGGGTCTCAAACTCGTATTGAGTGTTTTCAATTTCTTTATGATTTTTTTTAACTCATACGAGGGTCTCAAGCTCGTATGGGGTGTTTTCAAATTTATTTTTTTTAACCCATACGAGGGTTTCAAGCTCGTACAGACCATTTTCTTTTTTTTTTCTATTTTTTTTAAGTACAAAATTCATACGGGTGAAAGATGTCCGTATGATTATATTTTTGCCGCTATGTACAGTTTTTAAACTTAACAATAAATTAGTAAGTTTGGTTTTAAATTTTATCATTTCCAATGCGGATGCTCTTAGAGGAGGAGAAGAAGTTTTCTCCATTTTTCGTGGTGAGTTATGAGAATAAGAAATCTTTTAAGGCCTTTTGTCTTAAGCTATAGTTGATGGTTGACTCACACATGTTGGTGTCACGGGGTAACTCTCTTTTTTCGTTAGAGGCTTACCAAGTGATTGCGTTGTTTCCACAAACAACCAGCAAATACAAGCACACACACTCACAATTCAGAATATAGGGACAAGCAAGCAAATTACAGGGACAACACTCCCAAACCTTTTCTATTGCCTCAATAGTTACAAGGAATACACCAATCACTAATTTGTCTAACTAACCAACACACTTGGCTGCAGACATAATTATATACAGGCATGCAGTTGACAACCCCAACTGCATAGGGAATTCAAAATTCAAACACAAGAGACCAACACAACTGCAAGGTAGTTTTGTCTGCACAAAACTGCCTTGTCTAATTCAAACATAAGGAACCCACACAACTGCCTTGTTCAAATTCAAACATAAGAACCCACACAACTGCCAGGTAGTTTTGTCCACACAAAACTACCTTGTCCTGTGCCAAGCATGTGCAAGGGAGTTTCCCTTGTCTCAATTTAGACAGCCAACTGCCCACAAGCAGCTAGCTTCCTCAGCTGCCTATCCACATATCCAAAACGACGTAGTTTCGGTCCTTTCTCGAATTCCCACAATTTCAAGTCATGAGCCACTCATGACTTAGGCAACATTAGCCCACAATGCAACTCTAATAACCCACGTGCTGTGTCGGACGCCCACCACGCTTAGCCCGCATGGGGACTGCATGCCACAGCTTACACCAGCCCCCTATAATACCACTTAATGAAATATCCAAAGTGGTAGCAATGCACATCAGGTGTCACAAGTTGCTGCAACCCAAGTGCCCACGCACTTGGCTGGATTTCTCGAATAGAGCCTAACTGCCCGCACAGAAAGCCTCTAAAATCCTGCACCCCTTATTTCTACCGGGCATGCCTTGGCAATGGTGCAACCAAGTCATGCCACTCCAACCCCAACTACTTAGGGTCTAACAAGCCACCCCCACTAGATTTCCTCGACGTCCTCGTCGAGGTCGAGTCTAAGTAACGGTGGATCAAGTTTTCAAACTGCCAAAGCTGTGTGTCCTTCTCCCAAGTTGCCTCTTCCGGTGCCTTTCCTTTCCACTTTACCAAGTAGTAAGTTCTTCGATTCTTCTTACTTTGACCCTCGGTTCTGTGATCTAGGATTGCCTCAGCAACCTCGGTGTACTGTTTTCTGATTGTTGGAGGAGCCCGTGTCCTTGCACCCCTGCTAGGATCATTTGTGTCCTCAACATACTTCTTCAAAAAACTAACATGAAAGACTGGATGGAGTTTGAGTCGGGCTGGCAAATCAAGGCGATAAGCCAACCTTCCAATCCTCTTTGTGACCTCGAACGGACCATCATATCGCTGGATCAACCCTTTGTGAGCGGTTTTCCGGTAAACTTTCTTCCAAACCTGTGGAGTCAACTTCAGCATCACTCGGTCACCCAAATCAAACTCAACTGGCCTTCTACTTTCATCTGCCCATTTCTTCATTCTTCGCACTGATTTAGCCAACACATATTTGGCCTCCTCAGCCCTCTCTTGCTTTTCTCGAGCATAACGATAGGCTGCAGGACAACGACCCTGAGATTTCTGTTTGGCCACTTCATGCGGAGTGAGTGGCTACTGGCCCGTAGCCAACTCGAATGGACTCTGACCTGTAGAAGAACTTTGATGCAGATTGTAACTGAACTGTGCCACATCAAGTAAATCAATCCAGTTTGACTGATTTGCGGTCACATAATGCCGCAAGTACTCCTCGAGCAGAGCGTTAACACGTTCCGTCTGCCCATCGGTTTGAGGATGATTTGCTGTGGAAAATTTCAACTGAGACCCTAACATCTCAAATAGCGCAGTCCAGAACCGTCCTGTAAACCGTGCATCCCTGTCACTAACGATATCCAGCGGCAACCCCCAGAACTTGACCACATGTCTAAAGAACAAATCTGCTGCAACTTCAGCAGAACACACTTTTGGAGCAGGAATGAATGTGGCATACTTTGAGAACCTGTCCACAACAACCATTATGGACACGAAAATCCTTCACCTTTGGCAAGCCGTTGATGAAGTCCATTGAAACACTCTCCCAAGGCCTGGATGGAATTGGGAGGGGTTCCAAAGTACCTGTTGTTTTCTTCCTCACCGTCTTATCCTGCTGGCAAACAAGACAAGTTCTGACATAGAGTTCACCATCTGCTTCCATATGGGGCCAATAATAACTTTCAGAAATAAGAGCAAGTGTGCGTTCTTGCCCTGGATGACCTGCATAAAGAGCATCATGAGTTTCTTTCAGCAAAACCTGCCGTAACCCACCCGTCTTTGGCACATACGGTCTATGCCCTTTTGCATACAAAATGCCATCCTCGACGCAAAACCTTCGGATCAAACCATCCTGCACCTGTCTCACTAACTGACTGGTAACCGGATCTAGATCAGTCTTCTCCCTGATCTGCTGCAATATGTCACCTGTAACCTGTGAAACTGCTGTAACTCTCACTACTGCTGCAGTACTACACTCTGCATTCTCAACCACCGCTGGCATGCGGCTAAGAGCATCAGCAACCTGATTCACACTCCCTGGTTTATATTGCAATGTATAATGGAACTGAGCCATGAAGTCATTCCATCTTGCCTGTTTAGGGGTTAGTTTCTTCACAGAATTAAAGCAACTAGTAGCAACATTATCAGTAAACACAAGGAAATGTCTACCCAACAAGTAGTGCCGCCATGTATGAACACAATGAACGACTGCTGTCATCTCCTTCTCATGAACTGAATACCGCCGCTCAGTATCACTAAGTTTCCTGCTTTCAAAAGCCAGAGGGTGATCTGCCTGAACCAGAACACCCCCAATTGCAAAGTCCGATGCATCTGTATGGACTTCAAAAGGCAAGTCAAAATCAGGCAAACGAAGTATGGGACTAGTAGTCACTACCGCCTTTAATTTGTCGAATGCCTCCTGGCATTCAAGCGACCAGATCCAAGGCCTATCCTTCTTCAACAGATCGGTCAAACACGCACATTTCTTAGAATACCCCTTCACAAACTTGCGATAGTAATTAGTCAAACCCAGAAAACTCCTAAGTTCTGTGACCTTTTTGGGAGCAGGCCATTCCACAATAGCCTGGATTTTCTGTGGGTCCATCCTCACGCTACCCTCAGAAATTATATGACCAAGGAACATGATTTCCTTCTGGCCAAACTCACACTTTTGCAATTTTAAATACAATTTTGCCTCCCTTAGTTTCTTTAAGGCCAACCTGAGGTGCTCAACATGTTCCTCAAGGGTTCGACTATATACCACAATATCATCCAAATATATCACCATGAAATCATCAAGGTACTCCCTAAACAAATTGTTCATCAACGTACAGAAAGTAGCCGGTGCATTTGTCAAGCTGAAAGGCATAACTAGATACTCGTAAGAGCCATACCTTGTTACACAAGCAGTTTTCGGCTCATCACCTTCAGCAATTCTGACCTGATAATACCCTGATCGCAGATCCATTTTGGTGAAGAATTTGGCTTTCCCCAAACGATCAAACAATTCATCCTGAATCGGCACGGGATAATTGTTTCGAATGGTGACCTTATTCAAGGCCCGATAGTCCACACACATTCTGAGTGAACCATCCTTCTTCTTCTGAAAAAGAACAGGGGCACCATAAGGCGCCTTCGAAGGCCGAATAAACCCAGCCTTCATCATCTCATCTAACTGTTTCCGTAACTCAGCCAACCTAGTCGGGGCCATGCGATATGGGGCCTGTGCTGGCGGTTTTGCTCCAGGCACCAACTCGATGGCATGATCAATCTCCCTCCTTGGAGGCAATTTTGATGGGAGTTCATCAGGCATCACATCATCGAACCCTTTCAGTAACTCTGCAACAGATTCTGGCACCTGCAAACCCACGGATTCCTCTTCCTCAAAGATCATAGCCAAGTATGTCATTTCCCCTTTCTTCAGACCACTCTTCAATTGCAAGGCAGAACACATTTCTGTCTGGCCTCGGGTCCTCGACAATGGAACAAAACACGGATTTGGCATATCCATGATGAACAATCCTTGCAAGTGCGGCATAACTGAAACTTGTGCCTTAAGGAAGAATTCCAAGCCGAGTATGACTTGAAAATCATCCAAAGGCACAGCCATGAAACTGTAACGACCACACCAATTACCCACTTTCAATGACACATCTCTTGCAACGCCACCAACCGGTCTCGCATCCGAGTTCACTGCTTTGATTCTGCTGCCATCATCAACCAATGAGAGGCCTAATCTCTGCACTTCTCGGTCTGAAACGAAGTTGTGCGTGGCACCTGTGTCAACCATCGCACGAATAGCCACATTGTTCAGCAAAACCTGAACATACATCAACCCATTCACGGTCGCAGACTGCACTTCCCTCTGAATCACATTGAGGAGTTGCAGCGGGTTAACTCGAGTTGGTTCATTTCCAGAATGGCTTCCCTCTTCCACCACCACAGCATTAACTTTTTCCTTCTTGGTACAATTCTTGGCCAAGTGCGGGCCATCACAAATGAAACACCCTCCCCTCTTGGACACTGCGGGTTTTTCATGCTGGGTCTGTGAAACATTTGAAGTGGAACCTTCATTGCGACCTTTCTTTTTGTTCTTCCACTTATTGTTCTTCGACCCCTCCTTGCCTTTCCCTTTGTCCTTCTCTATTGGGGCTGCACTAAATTTGTAATCGACCAGCGCATCTGCCGCGGCCATGGCTGCGGGCAAGTCTTTGACACCTTGCCTCCGCAATTCAGTCTGTGCCCAATTCTGTAATCCTTTCATGAAGTTGAACATTTTTTCGTCATCAAACATGTTCTTAATGTCCAACATCAAGGACGAGAATTCTTTCACATACTCACGAACAGTACCAGTTTGCTTCAACCGGTGGAGATTATCACGGGCCTGCCATACAGTGTTGGTAGGAAGGAACTGCACTCTCAATTCCTTCATCATTACTTCCCAAGTCTGAATTTGAGGACGAGATTCATCCTCATACCGAGTGCGCCACCACAATTTCGTATCTCCCGAAAGGAACATGCTTGTAAGATCAACCTTCTCTGCATCCGGTGTACGGACTGCCTTGAAGTAGTGAGACATATCCCACAAGAAATTCTCTAATTCCTTTGCATTTCTGTCGCCAGAAAAGGGCTTTGGTTCAGGGACTTTCGTTTTGAAGGCACATGCATCAGATCCAGACGCACCGCCAGAGGAATGGACTGCCATCTTCAGAATTCCAAGTTCTGCATCGAGTTTGGAAAGCCTGGCCTTATGATCGTCTGCAAGAGCCTTCACATCAGCAATAACCGAGTCATTTTGTTCCCCGGTATCTTTGACATGATTCTCAAGCATAACCCGAAGGGACTGCAATTCAGACCAGATTTCTTCCATGCCCACAAGCAGAGTGGGATTGGTTTCCTCCCCCGCAGGAGGAACACCCACGAGTTCTTCCAAGCGAGTCACACGTTCACGAATTTCCGCTGTTCCACCAGCCATGGATACTGTCAAACAAGGATCTCACGAATTTCTAAGCCAAACCTGGCTCTGATACCAAATTGTCACGGGGTAACTCTCTTTTTTCGTTAGAGGCTTTCCAAGTGATTGCGTTGTTTCCACAAACAACCAGCAAATACAAGCACACACACTCACAATTTAGAATATAGGGACAAGCAAGCAAATTACAGGGACAACACTCCCAAACCTTTTCTATTGCCTCAATAGTTACAAGGAATACACCAATCACTAATTTGTCTAACTAACCAACACACTTGGCTGCAGACATAATTATATACATGCATGCAGTTGACAACCCCAACTGCATAGGGAATTCAAAATTCAAACACAAGAGACCAACACAACTGCAAGGTAGTTTTGTCTGCACAAAACTGCCTTGTCTAATTCAAACATAAGGAACCCACACAACTGCCTTGTTCAAATTCAAACATAAGAACCCACACAACTGCCAGGTAGTTTTGTCCACACAAAACTACCTTGTCCTGTGCCAAGCATGTGCAAGGGAGTTTCCCTTGTCTCAATTTAGACAGCCAACTGCCCACAAGCAGCTAGCTTCCTCAGCTGCCTATCCACGTATCCAAAACGACGTAGTTTCGGTCCTTTCTCGAATTCCCACAATTTCAAGTCATGAGCCACTCATGACTTAGGCAACATTAACCCACAATGCAACTCTAGTAACCCACGTGCTGTGTCGGACGCCCACGCTTAGCCCGCATGGGGACTGCATGCCACAGCTTACACCAGCCCCCTATAATACCACTTAATGAAATATCCAAAGTGGTAGCAATGCACATTAGGTGTCACAAGTTGCTGCAACCCAAGTGCCCACGCACTTGGCTGGATTTCTCGAATAGAGCCTAACTGCCCGCACAGAAAGCCTCGAAAATCCTGCACCCCTTATTTCTACCGGGCATGCCTTGGCAATGGTGCAACCAAGTCATGCCACTCCAACCCCAACTACTTAGGGTCTAACAGCTACCCCATACAAATATTGGCCCACAATGACAAAACAGTAATAATAGAAAATATTATTTTCAACCTATAAATCTTATTATATATTTATACTAGGTGTATTAAATGTGTTGTACTTTTAAGCCCTCGTTTGATTCGAGTATTAAAAAGTGGGATGGAATTGTTAATATTATTTTTTTTATAATACTTTGTTTGATTCGCACAAATGTGCTGGGATTACTAATACCAGTACTAACTTAATACCACTCTTTGTGGTATAATTTAATACCAAGGGAGAGGTGGTATTGTTTATCCAGGATTAAGAAAAATGAATCATATATTTTCAAAAATGCCATTACTACTATAATATTTTAAAAAATGGTACTACTATTATATTATTATTATTTTAATTTATTTTTTTTATTTAAAAAAAATTAAAATTAATTTTTTTAAAAAAATTTGTTTAAATTTTTTTAGTTTTTTAGTCCAAAACGTAATCTCGTATACGAGTTACAGAATCAAACATGGTATTAACGTCAGCATGAGATATCCCAGTATTAATACTGCATGAATCAAACAAGGTATTGGTATTAAATTAATAGAAAATTAGTCACATGTCCAATATTTTTTGAACTGATCTACTGAAGGACAAAGAATTTTGAACTATTGTTTGAGATCCAATCTTTTGGAATAAGGACGATTTTTTTCCTAAAAGACATTTTATTTGTTGATATTTTTAATTATTATGATATTATTATTTCCATGTACTTTGTCAATATTACCCTTTTTATATATTATTTAATATTACACATTTTCAACATATAAATATTAACAAGAGAGTTAAGTAATAATGCTAATGCATTAATTGATAATTGCTACTAAATAATTAATATTAATAAATATAGGTAGTGAAAGCAGTAAAGAGACAATTGAAGAAAACACCGTTATTGACTCCCCCATCCCCATAGTTGCCCATTCCCTCATCCCCAACACAACCTCTATCCGCCACCACTCTCCCACCTTCACCTCACTCATGCCAGCTTTAACACCCATACTAATTGACGGGAAAATCGTTCTTTTGGTCAAATCCAAACAGTATAAGTTGTGCAAATTTATTATTACTTTGTCGCTTGATTATATATTTTTAATATAATCTTCATTAGAAGCGGCACGGTCAGCTCGTGCAACGCAAACGCCTCCACCATATGTGTGCATCCACCGTTACGACGGCCATTGCCTTGTGACGATGTTGCTACACCAAGCACAACGTGAAACTATCCTTCGATTCCAACCTTTAACGCTCAAGGATAAGCCTGGTAACATTCTAAAATGTTTGCTTAACCATTCTAATATTCTAAAAGCAAAATGCCTGGTAACTCTATTATGCCTATACAAAATAATGAAAATGCCTGGTGTTATAGTTGTAGTTGAAAATGTAATTTTGGGGTACAACTTTGATAATATCAATTAAGTCAGATTTTAAATTTCAAATATATTTTAATTATTTGACTTGAATCTTTTCATTTTGAATTTAGATTAGGTACCAGACATTTTCCAATTTATAGGCAATTGGATTTATGTTAGGATTAAATGATGACCAGGTTGATTTTTTGAATTTATGTTAATTGGTTGACTTTTATATTTTTAATTTGAATTTAACGTATGTCGCAAATTTGACCAGATTTTAGGGATTTTCGTTAATGTTAACTTTAGAGTGAGGGCTAATATGGGATTTTTTGGATTTTGTTTGTTGTTTTTTATTTATTAACTTCAATAAACATTCCTAGATCCTTTAGCAGCTGGTGCAAATTTATAAAGACCTATTTTGGCTTGTTCATATCCACACGTTTTTTTTCCTTCCATTGCATTATTGCATCTTATTAGTAAATTTACGTAATGATTCTGCACAATTCCTAAAATATTTTAACCGATTAGATGATTCATTTGTTACATTTACTCAATTAATAACAAGGATCTACCAAAGGAAGTAGCGGTGTATAAAAATCCCAAGTGTGACACAAATTACTCCTTACATTAAGTGGTTCAACATTGATCATCTTCACATCTCAAATGATTACAGATTTTGTTTTGAAGGTAAATATTCATACTCCATATCCTATATTGAGTTTTGCATGATGTCGGGAAATTTCTTTGAATGGTTGTGTTCCATTTTTAATTTGTGTTTATTTGATCCTTACATTGCTGTTCTTTTTTATTGGCTTTTGTTGATTTATGCCTAATCTAATAATTTCTAACTATGTTGTACCCAAAAATTGGTTCTATGTTATGAATCCAATGTGCTACTAATATTATGCCTGCTTGCAATCATTCTAAAATGCCTGCTAACTTTTTTGTTTCTTTACTTACATGTTTAACTAGATTTTTGAATTGACATTCAAATGGATTATGATAATAAATTTTGAATTTTTTTGAATATAAGTTTGACTTATATTCATTTGAATTATTATATTCAAAAAAATTTGACTATAAGTCAAACTTATATTCAAAAAAATTCAAAATTTTTTATCATAATCCATTTGAATGTCAATTCAAAAATCTAGTTAAACATGTAAGTAAAGAAACAAAAAAGTTAGCAGGCATTTTAGAATGATTGCAAGCAGGCATAATATTAGTAGCACATTGGATTCATAACATAGAACCAATTTTTGGGTACAACATAGTTAGAAATTATTAGATTAGGCATAAATCAACAAAAGCCAATAAAAAAGAACAGCAATGTAAGGATCAAATAAACACAAATTAAAAATGGAACACAACCATTCAAAGAAATTTCCCGACATCATGCAAAACTCAATATAGGATATGGAGTATGAATATTTACCTTCAAAACAAAATCTGTAATCATTTGAGATGTGAAGATGATCAATGTTGAACCACTTAATGTAAGGAGTAATTTGTGTCACACTTGGGATTTTTATACACCGCTACTTCCTTTGGTAGATCCTTGTTATTAATTGAGTAAATGTAACAAATGAATCATCTAATCGGTTAAAATATTTTAGGAATTGTGCAGAATCATTACGTAAATTTACTAATAAGATGCAATAATGCAATGGAAGGAAAAAAAACGTGTGGATATGAACAAGCCAAAATAGGTCTTTATAAATTTGCACCAGCTGCTAAAGGATCTAGGAATGTTTATTGAAGTTAATAAATAAAAAACAACAAACAAAATCCAAAAAATCCCATATTAGCCCTCACTCTAAAGTTAACATTAACGAAAATCCCTAAAATCTGGTCAAATTTGCGACATACGTTAAATTCAAATTAAAAATATAAAAGTCAACCAATTAACATAAATTCAAAAAATCAACCTGGTCATCATTTAATCCTAACATAAATCCAATTGCCTATAAATTGGAAAATGTCTGGTACCTAATCTAAATTCAAAATGAAAAGATTCAAGTCAAATAATTAAAATATATTTGAAATTTAAAATCTGACTTAATTGATATTATCAAAGTTGTACCCCAAAATTACATTTTCAACTACAACTATAACACCAGGCATTTTCATTATTTTGTATAGGCATAATAGAGTTACCAGGCATTTTGCTTTTAGAATATTAGAATGGTTAAGCAAACATTTTAGAATGTTACCAGGCTTATCCTTGAGCGTTAAAGGTTGGAATCGAAGGATAGTTTCACGTTGTGCTTGGTGTAGCAACATCGTCACAAGGCAATGGCCGTCGTAACGGTGGATGCACACATATGGTGGAGGCGTTTGCGTTGCACGAGCTGACCGTGCCGCTTCTAATGAAGATTATATTAAAAATATATAATCAAGCGACAAAGTAATAATAAATTTGCACAACTTATACTGTTTGGATTTGACCAAAAGAACGATTTTCCCGTCAATTAGTATGGGTGTTAAAGCTGGCATGAGTGAGGTGAAGGTGGGAGAGTGGTGGCGGATAGAGGTTGTGTTGGGGATGAGGGAATGGGCAACTATGGGGATGGGGGAGTCAATAACGGTGTTTTCTTCAATTGTCTCTTTACTGCTTTCACTACCTATATTTATTAATATTAATTATTTAGTAGCAATTATCAATTAATGCATTAGCATTATTACTTAACTCTCTTGTTAATATTTATATGTTGAAAATGTGTAATATTAAATAATATATAAAAAGGGTAATATTGACAAAGTACATGGAAATAATAATATCATAATAATTAAAAATATCAACAAATAAAATGTCTTTTAGGAAAAAAATCGTCCTTATTCCAAAAGATTGGATCTCAAACAATAGTTCAAAATTCTTTGTCCTTCAGTAGATCAGTTCAAAAAATATTGGACATGTGACTAATTTTCTATTAATTTAATACCAATACCTTGTTTGATTCATGCAGTATTAATACTGGGATATCTCATGCTGACGTTAATACCATGTTTGATTCTGTAACTCGTATACGAGATTACGTTTTGGACTAAAAAACTAAAAAAATTTAAACAAATTTTTTTAAAAAAATTAATTTTAATTTTTTTTAAATAAAAAAAATAAATTAAAATAATAATAATATAATAGTAGTACCATTTTTTAAAATATTATAGTAGTAATGGCATTTTTGAAAATATATGATTCATTTTTCTTAATCCTGGATAAACAATACCACCTCTCCCTTGGTATTAAATTATACCACAAAGAGTGGTATTAAGTTAGTACTGGTATTAGTAATCCCAGCACATTTGTGCGAATCAAACAAAGTATTATAAAAAAAATAATATTAACAATTCCATCCCACTTTTTAATACTCGAATCAAACGAGGGCTTAAAAGTACAACACATTTAATACACCTAGTATAAATATATAATAAGATTTATAGGTTGAAAATAATATTTTCTATTATTACTGTTTTGTCATTGTGGGCCAATATTTGTATGGGGTAGCTGTTAGACCCTAAGTAGTTGGGGTTGGAGTGGCATGACTTGGTTGCACCATTGCCAAGGCATGCCCGGTAGAAATAAGGGGTGCAGGATTTTCGAGGCTTTCTGTGCGGGCAGTTAGGCTCTATTCGAGAAATCCAGCCAAGTGCGTGGGCACTTGGGTTGCAGCAACTTGTGACACCTGATGTGCATTGCTACCACTTTGGATATTTCATTAAGTGGTATTATAGGGGGCTGGTGTAAGCTGTGGCATGCAGTCCCCATGCGGGCTAAGCGTGGGCGTCCGACACAGCACGTGGGTTACTAGAGTTGCATTGTGGGTTAATGTTGCCTAAGTCATGAGTGGCTCATGACTTGAAATTGTGGGAATTCGAGAAAGGACCGAAACTACGTCGTTTTGGATACGTGGATAGGCAGCTGAGGAAGCTAGCTGCTTGTGGGCAGTTGGCTGTCTAAATTGAGACAAGGGAAACTCCCTTGCACATGCTTGGCACAGGACAAGGTAGTTTTGTGTGGACAAAACTACCTGGCAGTTGTGTGGGTTCTTATGTTTGAATTTGAACAAGGCAGTTGTGTGGGTTCCTTATGTTTGAATTAGACAAGGCAGTTTTGTGCAGACAAAACTACCTTGCAGTTGTGTTGGTCTCTTGTGTTTGAATTTTGAATTCCCTATGCAGTTGGGGTTGTCAACTGCATGCATGTATATAATTATGTCTGCAGCCAAGTGTGTTGGTTAGTTAGACAAATTAGTGATTGGTGTATTCCTTGTAACTATTGAGGCAATAGAAAAGGTTTGGGAGTGTTGTCCCTGTAATTTGCTTGCTTGTCCCTATATTCTAAATTGTGAGTGTGTGTGCTTGTATTTGCTGGTTGTTTGTGGAAACAACGCAATCACTTGGAAAGCCTCTAACGAAAAAAGAGAGTTACCCCGTGACAATTTGGTATCAGAGCCAGGTTTGGCTTAGAAATTCGTGAGATCCTTGTTTGACAGTATCCATGGCTGGTGGAACAGCGGAAATTCGTGAACGTGTGACTCGCTTGGAAGAACTCGTGGGTGTTCCTCCTGCGGGGGAGGAAACCAATCCCACTCTGCTTGTGGGCATGGAAGAAATCTGGTCTGAATTGCAGTCCCTTCGGGTTATGCTTGAGAATCATGTCAAAGATACCGGGGAACAAAATGACTCGGTTATTGCTGATGTGAAGGCTCTTGCAGACGATCATAAGGCCAGGCTTTCCAAACTCGATGCAGAACTTGGAATTCTGAAGATGGCAGTCCATTCCTCTGGCGGTGCGTCTGGATCTGATGCATGTGCCTTCAAAACGAAAGTCCCTGAACCAAAGCCCTTTTCTGGCGACAGAAATGCAAAGGAATTAGAGAATTTCTTGTGGGATATGTCTCACTACTTCAAGGCAGTCCGTACACCGGATGCAGAGAAGGTTGATCTTACAAGCATGTTCCTTTCGGGAGATACGAAATTGTGGTGGCGCACTCGGTATGAGGATGAATCTCGTCCTCAAATTCAGACTTGGGAAGTAATGATGAAGGAATTGAGAGTGCAGTTCCTTCCTACCAACACTGTATGGCAGGCCCGTGATAATCTCCACCGGTTGAAGCAAACTGGTACTGTTCGTGAGTATGTGAAAGAATTCTCGTCCTTGATGTTGGACATTAAGAACATGTTTGATGACGAAAAAATGTTCAACTTCATGAAAGGATTACAGAATTGGGCACAGACTGAATTGCGGAGGCAAGGTGTCAAAGACTTGCCCGCAGCCATGGCCGCGGCAGATGCGCTGGTCGATTACAAATTTAGTGCAGCCCCAATAGAGAAGGACAAAGGGAAAGGCAAGGAGGGGTCGAAGAACAATAAGTGGAAGAACAAAAAGAAAGGTCGCAATGAAGGTTCCACTTCAAATGTTTCACAGACCCAGCATGAAAAACCCGCAGTGTCCAAGAGGGGAGGGTGTTTCATTTGTGATGGCCCGCACTTGGCCAAGAATTGTACCAAGAAGGAAAAAGTTAATGCTGTGGTGGTGGAAGAGGGAAGCCATTCTGGAAATGAACCAACTCGAGTTAACCCGCTGCAACTCCTCAATGTGATTCAGAGGGAAGTGCAGTCTGCGACCGTGAATGGGTTGATGTATGTTCAGGTTTTGCTGAACAATGTGGCTATTCGTGCGATGGTTGACACAGGTGCCACGCACAACTTCGTTTCAGACCGAGAAGTGCAGAGATTAGGCCTCTCATTGGTTGATGATGGCAGCAGAATCAAAGCAGTGAACTCGGATGCGAGACCGGTTGGTGGCGTTGCAAGAGATGTGTCATTGAAAGTGGGTAATTGGTGTGGTCGTTACAGTTTCATGGCTGTGCCTTTGGATGATTTTCAAGTCATACTCGGCTTGGAATTCTTCCTTAAGGCACAAGTTTCAGTTATGCCGCACTTGCAAGGATTGTTCATCATGGATATGCCAAATCCGTGTTTTGTTCCATTGTCGAGGACCCGAGGCCAGACAGAAATGTGTTCTGCCTTGCAATTGAAGAGTGGTCTGAAGAAAGGGGAAATGACATACTTGGCTATGATCTTTGAGGAAGAGGAATCCGTGGGTTTGCAGGTGCCAGAATCTGTTGCAGAGTTACTGAAAGGGTTCGATGATGTGATGCCTGATGAACTCCCATCAAAATTGCCTCCAAGGAGGGAGATTGATCATGCCATCGAGTTGGTGCCTGGAGCAAAACCGCCAGCACAGGCCCCATATCGCATGGCCCCGACTAGGTTGGCTGAGTTACGGAAACAGTTAGATGAGATGATGAAGGCTGGGTTTATTCGGCCTTCGAAGGCGCCTTATGGTGCCCCTGTTCTTTTTCAGAAGAAGAAGGATGGTTCACTCAGAATGTGTGTGGACTATCGGGCCTTGAATAAGGTCACCATTCGAAACAATTATCCCGTGCCGATTCAGGATGAATTGTTTGATCGTTTGGGGAAAGCCAAATTCTTCACCAAAATGGATCTGCGATCAGGGTATTATCAGGTCAGAATTGCTGAAGGTGATGAGCCGAAAACTGCTTGTGTAACAAGGTATGGCTCTTACGAGTATCTAGTTATGCCTTTCAGCTTGACAAATGCACCGGCTACTTTCTGTACGTTGATGAACAATTTGTTTAGGGAGTACCTTGATGATTTCATGGTGATATATTTGGATGATATTGTGGTATATAGTCGAACCCTTGAGGAGCATGTTGAGCACCTCAGGTTGGCCTTAAAGAAACTAAGGGAGGCAAAATTGTATTTAAAATTGCAAAAGTGTGAGTTTGGCCAGAAGGAAATCATGTTCCTTGGTCATATAATTTCTGAGGGTAGCGTGAGGATGGACCCACAGAAAATCCAGGCTATTGTGGAATGGCCTGCTCCCAAAAAGGTCACAGAACTTAGGAGTTTTCTGGGTTTGACTAATTACTATCGCAAGTTTGTGAAGGGGTATTCTAAGAAATGTGCGTGTTTGACCGATCTGTTGAAGAAGGATAGGCCTTGGATCTGGTCGCTTGAATGCCAGGAGGCATTCGACAAATTAAAGGCGGTAGTGACTACTAGTCCCATACTTCGTTTGCCTGATTTTGACTTGCCTTTTGAAGTCCATACAGATGCATCGGACTTTGCAATTGGGGGTGTTCTGGTTCAGGCAGATCACCCTCTGGCTTTTGAAAGCAGGAAACTTAGTGATACTGAGCGGCGGTATTCAGTTCATGAGAAGGAGATGACAGCAGTCGTTCATTGTGTTCATACATGGCGGCACTACTTGTTGGGTAGACATTTCCTTGTGTTTACTGATAATGTTGCTACTAGTTGCTTTAATTCTGTGAAGAAACTAACCCCTAAACAGGCAAGATGGAATGACTTCATGGCTCAGTTCCATTATACATTGCAATATAAACCAGGGAGTGTGAATCAGGTTGCTGATGCTCTTAGCCGCATGCCAGCGGTGGTTGAGAATGCAGAGTGTAGTACTGCAGCAGTAGTGAGAGTTACAGCAGTTTCACAGGTTACAGGTGACATATTGCAGCAGATCAGGGAGAAGACTGATCTAGATCCGGTTACCAGTCAGTTAGTGAGACAGGTGCAGGATGGTTTGATCCGAAGGTTTTGCGTCGAGGATGGCATTTTGTATGCAAAAGGGCATAGACCGTATGTGCCAAAGACGGGTGGGTTACGGCAGGTTTTGCTGAAAGAAACTCATGATGCTCTTTATGCAGGTCATCCAGGGCAAGAACGCACACTTGCTCTTATTTCTGAAAGTTATTATTGGCCCCATATGGAAGCAGATGGTGAACTCTATGTCAGAACTTGTCTTGTTTGCCAGCAGGATAAGACGGTGAGGAAGAAAACAACAGGTACTTTGGAACCCCTCCCAATTCCATCCAGGCCTTGGGAGAGTGTTTCAATGGACTTCATCAACGGCTTGCCAAAGGTGAAGGATTTTCGTGTCCATAATGGTTGTTGTGGACAGGTTCTCAAAGTATGCCACATTCATTCCTGCTCCAAAAGTGTGTTCTGCTGAAGTTGCAGCAGATTTGTTCTTTAGACATGTGGTCAAGTTCTGGGGGTTGCCGCTGGATATCGTTAGTGACAGGGATGCACGGTTTACAGGACGGTTCTGGACTGCGCTATTTGAGATGTTAGGGTCTCAGTTGAAATTTTCCACAGCAAATCATCCTCAAACCGATGGGCAGACGGAACGTGTTAACGCTCTGCTCGAGGAGTACTTGCGGCATTATGTGACCGCAAATCAGTCAAACTGGATTGATTTACTTGATGTGGCACAGTTCAGTTACAATCTGCATCAAAGTTCTTCTACAGGTCAGAGTCCATTCGAGTTGGCTACGGGCCAGTAGCCACTCACTCCGCATGAAGTGGCCAAACAGAAATCTCAGGGTCGTTGTCCTGCAGCCTATCGTTATGCTCGAGAAAAGCAAGAGAGGGCTGAGGAGGCCAAATATGTGTTGGCTAAATCAGTGCGAAGAATGAAGAAATGGGCAGATGAAAGTAGAAGGCCAGTTGAGTTTGATTTGGGTGACCGAGTGATGCTGAAGTTGACTCCACAGGTTTGGAAGAAAGTTTACCGGAAAAACCGCTCACAAAGGGTTGATCCAGCGATATGATGGTCCGTTCGAGGTCACAAAGAGGATTGGAAGGTTGGCTTATCGCCTTGATTTGCCAGCCCGACTCAAACTCCATCCAGTCTTTCATGTTAGTTTTTTGAAGAAGTATGTTGAGGACACAAATGATCCTAGCAGGGGTGCAAGGACACGGGCTCCTCCAACAATCAGAAAACAGTACACCGAGGTTGCTGAGGCAATCCTAGATCACAGAACCGAGGGTCAAAGTAAGAAGAATCGAAGAACTTACTACTTGGTAAAGTGGAAAGGAAAGGCACCGGAAGAGGCAACTTGGGAGAAGGACACACAGCTTTGGCAGTTTGAAAACTTGATCCACCGTTACTTAGACTCGACCTCGACGAGGACGTCGAGGAAATCTAGTGGGGGTGGCTTGTTAGACCCTAAGTAGTTGGGGTTGGAGTTGGCATGACTTGGTTGCACCATTGCCAAGGCATGCCCGATAGAAATAAGGGGTGCAGGATTTTAGAGGCTTTCTGTGCGGGCAGTTAGGCTCTATTCGAGAAATCCAGCCAAGTGCGTGGGCACTTGGGTTGCAGCAACTTATGACACCTGATGTGCATTGCTACCACTTTGGATATTTCATTAAGTGGTATTATAGGGGGCTGGTGTAAGCTGTGGCATGCAGTCCCCATGCGGGCTAAGCGTGGGCGTCCGACACAGCACGTGGGTTATTAGAGTTGCATTGTGGGCTAATGTTGCCTAAGTCATGAGTGGCTCATGACTTGAAATTGTGGGAATTCGAGAAAGGACCGAAACTACGTCGTTTTGGATATGTGGATAGGCAGCTGAGGAAGCTAGCTGCTTGTGGGCAGTTGGCTGTCTAAATTGAGACAAGGGAAACTCCCTTGCACATGCTTGGCACAGGACAAGGTAGTTTTGTGTGGACAAAACTACCTGGCATTTGTGTGGGTTCTTATGTTTGAATTTGAACAAGGCAGTTGTGTGGGTTCCTTATGTTTGAATTAGACAAGGCAGTTTTGTGCAGACAAAACTACCTTGCAGTTGTGTTGGTCTCTTGTGTTTGAATTTTGAATTCCCTATGCAGTTGGGGTTGTCAACTGCATGCCTGTATATAATTATGTCTGCAGCCAAGTGTGTTGGTTAGTTAGACAAATTAGTGATTGGTGTATTCCTTGTAACTATTGAGGCAATAGAAAAGGTTTGGGAGTGTTGTCCCTGTAATTTGCTTGCTTGTCCCTATATTCTGAATTGTGAGTGTGTGTGCTTGTATTTGCTGGTTGTTTGTGGAAACAACGCAATCACTTGGTAAGCCTCTAACGAAAAAAGAGAGTTACCCCGTGACACCAACATGTGTGAGTCAACCATCAACTATAGCTTAAGACAAAAGGCCTTAAAAGATTTCTTATTCTCATAACTCACCACGAAAAATGGAGAAAACTTCTTCTCCTCCTCTAAGAGCATCCGCATTGGAAATGATAAAATTTAAAACCAAACTTACTAATTTATTGTTAAGTTTAAAAACTGTACATAGCGGCAAAAATATAATCATACGGACATCTTTCACCCGTATGAATTTTGTACTTAAAAAAAATAGAAAAAAAAAGAAAATGGTCTGTACGAGCTTGAAACCCTCGTATGGGTTAAAAAAAATAAATTTGAAAACACCCCATACGAGCTTGAGACCCTCGTATGAGTTAAAAAAAATCATAAAGAAATTGAAAACACTCAATACGAGTTTGAGACCCTTGTATGTTTTTTTTTCTTCTAAATATAAAAAGAAATGGCTATACGAGCCTAACTTACTCCTATGGTATTTTTTTTCAATTTGGATACGAGTCTACTACACTCGTATGGTTCATATGAGTGAACTAAACCTGTATGACTAAAATTTAAGGAAATGGTATACCATACAAGCCACATTTTACCCATTTACATCTCTCCGATGTGAAAATGGGTATAAATTTACCATAAATGGCAGAGATGCTCTAAGAAAAAGTCCTTTTAGGATCTAGTTTTCCACAATATTCATCTCATAATATTTATCTCTTACTTTGATATGCCTCACACAATATTACTTATTACGAAGACTCAATTATTTACTTATATTTGTCTCATATTACAGGCCGAATGTTATATTTTTAAAAGATTGCATTGTCTAAAAATAAAATAATCACAAAATTTTGAAACTAGAACCACAAAATACGAACAGAACGAAGTTACCCAAAAAAAATTAGCAATTGGGAAACACCGGG
The DNA here is from genome assembly GCA_021464415.1 of Lonicera japonica. Lineage (NCBI taxonomy): Eukaryota > Viridiplantae > Streptophyta > Magnoliopsida > Dipsacales > Caprifoliaceae > Lonicera > Lonicera japonica. Next base: position 12,104,493 of record CM038469.1, read on the forward strand.
TTGAGTCGTGGACTAAAAGTCGTTCTCTTTGAAACATTCCGCGGCTATATTCAGTGTTTGTATTAGCAGTTCTTAATGGTTATGCCGTCCCCATAATACAATACCCCAAATTGTATATTCTTAAGTTTCACGTGAACTAAGAGTCGCTCTTTTTAAGACGATTTGGAATAATTTTTTGTAAGCTTCAGAAGATAGAAAACAATGGCGACAACTTTTCGTTTTTCTCTGAGGTAGGAGACAAAATTTTAAAAGAAAAGAATTATCTTTCTATTGCATTGAGGGAGAGAAAAAAGCGATAGTGGGAGCTATCCAAAGCCAATGGAGTAAGACCGGGTCAAAAGGCAAATTTCAAAATTCAAAAAGTAATTTTGTTTTAATAAGTAATTTTTCTTAAAGAATTTTGTCTAATGACCAATAGTATAAAAGTCTAATACTCGAAGAATTCAGGCCTTTAGTAAAATTTTCCCTAATAAAATCATCCCCCGAAAGGTTTTTTTTCTCTCCTACGTGAAACTTAAGAATACACAAAAATACTTGCTTTGGTTTGTTTCTTTTCCATTTTGTTTTTCCAAAATATATAAAAGCTCCAACACAAAACAAAACATATCCTCATTTTTTTATTATTTTTTTTTATTTTTAAAGTAAGGGTGCGTTTGATTGTAAGCATGGAATTTACATGAAAAGAAAATAAGTTCCAGGTAATTGAATTGCCTAGAATTGAGTTGCATGGAAAATGTAATTAAATGTGTTTGATTGCCTTAATTTTCTACCCGGAAAATATTGGTTGTATTGTGGCATTTTTAATGTAGAAAAAATTATGGGTATTTTTTTTTACATAATTTTATAGTCATGATGGATCTTGTTTAATTGATCTTGATGAGTAGATTTTAAATATAAAATTTTTATTAAATTTTGAATTTTGTAGTTTAAGTTATAGCATTTTTAGTGTAGAAAATGGGTAAATTGTTGTCTCAAAAACCGTGCAATTGCCTGAAAAATAAAAACTAGCCCCCCCCAAAGAAAAAATTTTCCTTGTTTACAAGGAAAATGTAAGTGTGTGAGCCAAAAGTGGCAATTGAATTACCTAAAAAAAAAAAGCCAATCAAACACCTTAAGTTGTCAAATCAAGTGGAAAATGAGTATTTTCCATGAAAAATACTCCCAATCAAACACACCCTAATTGTCGAAATTGCCTAACTAGGCGCAAATATTTTTGCCGGGCAACCATTAAGCCCCATACTTTTGAAAAATCTGTAGGCAACCGACAACTGTAGAACCCACAAAATGCCTTTGATGTCTTTTCCCTGGAACTCACCAAGAAAAAGGGAGGAAACTGCTCCTTCACCTCCTCTAGAGTCGGTCCTTGCTTCTTTGTTATTCATGATTTCATTCATAATCATATCTAATCAGTTCACTTGAATCATTTCCATTTTGAATTAGGAGCCCGAAAAACAAATGGATGGAGCAGATATTGGAAGTGCTGCTATAGGAGCAGTATTTGGATCAGTGTTGGAAATCGTTAAAGAGGTTGCAACCACAACTTACCTCTTCAAATCCAAGCTCGAACTCATCGAAAAGACCCTAATTTCTCTAAAGCCAAAGATCGATTTGATAGCTAAATCAAACCTCAATCTAAACCGTCCAGATGACACCAAAATGTTCAGTGATAAATTGAAAGCCGGCCAGAAGCTAGTTCTCAAGTGCTCCAAAATTAAACCCTGGGACATACCAAGAAAGTTTATATACTCGATGAGGCTGAGCAATTTTCAAAATCAACTGTTGTTGTTCTTTCAGGTACATCTGTAAACACAATTGGTTTCATTTCCGCACTTAAATCTTAGGTTGCGTTTAGGCCTTGTTTGGTGGGAAATCAATTCCTTTATCTCTCCCATGGAGGTGTGAAACTAAATTTTCTGTCAAATTTTCTTTCTTGTGTTTGGTAAAATATGAAAAGTATTTAGGTAAAGGTATTATTGTCTAAAATTTTTGTAATAAATGCTTGAAAATCACATGGAAAAATCAATCCCATGTGTTTTGAGAGGAATGGTTTTACCCCTACTTTCCCCTCTCTCGGGAAAGTGTTTCCGGACTTTTTGCTTACCAAACAAAGGAAAGAAACGACTTTCGTTTCTAAAATCCGTGAACCAAACGAAGCCTTAGTGTATGTTTGTGTTCACAAGGTAACAATTCTAAAACGATCTTAAATTCTGTGTTCAGCTTTCAAAAGCGAAACAAACAAACAGTTTCTTAAATTCACGTAATCTAACAATTGTTAATATCGTATGCTTATTTTCTTGTACACAGTGTTCTAACTAGTTCGAGTACTAATATTTTCATGAAACTTGGTGAAATGATCTATATGATAAGTAGACCATCTTCGTAAAATTTCACTGGGGGATTCAATTTAGAAGTGCGTGAGATGATCATCTAAAATTTTAATAGTCGAAAATGAACATATGTATCAATTTTTTATTACTCCCACTTTCGGTTTGAATTTCTTGATAAAATTTTATGGAGATGATAAACTCATTATAGAGATCATCTCCACCAAGTTTCATGAAAAAAATTCATCCTTGTAGCCCTCGAACCTGACTCATTGGATGAAATTGAACTAAAAGACTAGTGGAGAGGAGCCAAGTCCGTTCTAACAAATGCTTTTACTATGGGGTAGTGGTATTAGCACTCCACATACATACTCTTATCACTCCAAAATTATTTTTAGCGAAACTTTATATATATAGATTTTTTGGGACACTTTTTTATACATTGAAAACACTTTTTGGAGTGCTAGAGTACTCATGTGGAGTGCGAATATCATTACCCATCGTATATTTGAAAGAATTAAGCAGATTCAATCAGCAGATGAGATGGATCACAAACATCATGATGATCATCATTAATATTAATGTTAATCTTAATTAAATCCAATATATATTCTCGATGAAGCTGAGCGAGTTTCGAACTTCACTGTTTCTTGTGGTTCTTTCAGATGGATGTGCAAGCACTATTGGTTTGTAATATTTTAAAGATGTCAGAGGGGCAGGATGATTTGAGGGATAAAATGGACCGGATGCATTTGATCAGTGGAGGATACTGTGATGTTCCAGGGCTACCGGATTTTATTGTTGGATTGGATGAGCCTCTTAAGGAATTGAAGGGGATGGTGTTACAAAATGGTGCATCTGTTGTTGTCCTTTCTGCTCCCGGTGGAAGTGGAAAGACTACCTTGTCAAAAATGCTGTGTAAAGATAAGGAAATTCAAGGTATCTATATCTATAATTTAATATCTTAATGATGTTTATTGCCCTTGTTTAATTTTGATTTTGGTTTTATTCAGTATTTGATGGTTCTCGAATGATTCACTGCCTATTTGTATGTTTGTTAGTATTGATGTTTTGACTCAAGTGGAATCATCTTAGTTACAGGTATCACAATCACAATATTAGTTTTAGTTCTAAGACGTGAATGAACTTTAGTTGAATTCAGTGAATTTGTAGAAGACTTGCTGGACTACACACTGAATCCATTTTCAAACATATTATTTGGGGTATTAATTTTTGCCCATTTGAGCTCATGATTCAAAGCCAGCCCTAAACTTCACCATCTAATGTTTGACTCGGTCTCAGAATGGATTTTGGCAAAGCAAAACAATACATTCTTTAAAAGTTCAAGAAATCAATGAATAATATAATAAAACTTGATGAGTCATACAAGGAACTAAGCTAATTGGCTAGGCCAATATTTTGGTTTTTTCGGCCATAATTTTTCATGTCATGAAGAGTCTAATATGTTTCGTTGATACAACAAACTTAATACAAAATCCAAGTCAATGTGGCCATATTAGATTGGTTACGTCCTCGTGTTTGGGTTTGTCAGTCTAATTAATCGATATCCACATACTCCATATGTCACAAGTCTCGAGTCAAATTTTCTGATGGGCATCATGAAGCAAGACTCACATTTCTAAAAACCAAATCTCAAGGTACTTCAACTAGTTGTCCAAAAAAAAAAGAATTAGTTTTCAGATCAACCATTTGTTATATTCAAATTGATATTTTCTGAAAAGGTTGACTTGCAAAATAGCTATTCTTAAATTGGGATGGGAGTAATTGCTAGTTATTACCTTCTTTTTTTTAAATTACTTTGGCACATAATGTTAACATAGAATCTTTCAGAATTTTGTAATACTTGAACCCATATGTTCTTGTGCCTGCTTAACGATCAATGTTGTCTTTACACAGACAAATATGGGAACAACACATTCTTTGTGACTGTTTCAAAAACAGCCAGCCTCAAGGACATTATTCAGAAAATATTTCAACATAAAGGTCTTTTACCGCCTCAGTTTCAAAATGAAGAAGATGCAATCAACCAACTTGAAACTTTGATGAGGAAGCTCGAGCAAGGCATACTGCTGGTCTTGGATGATGTTTGGTCTGAATGGGAATCTCTTATTGAAAAATTCAAATTTGGGATAGACAATTACAAGATTCTGGTTACTTCCAGATTCGAATTTCCAAGATTTCCTCACACATATAAATTAAATATCTTAAACAATAAAGATTCCATGACTCTTTTTTGCCACTCAGCATTCCAAAATGATGACAGGTCCAAAATCCCAGAAGAACTATTGAACAAGGTAGAATGTCAACACTGGCTTGATGTAGCGAGTAACCATAATGGTTCTCACTCATCTAACAAAATCATAAGCTAACATGTATATCTTGCTCGTGTTTACGCAGGGTGTATTTTCTATAAAAGTGGATAATGATTGAAAACGCTACTAAAATTTGTGATAAGTTGGAAAAAGACCTTAGTGGTTGGTGAGATGTTCTATTACTTTTTCCACTTTTCCATGGAATATAATTTGGACAATAGATAGAAAATTTTTCATCAAAAAGGAGAAAAAGATGGTGAACATCTCACTAAGTCACTTATCTTTTCATCCAACTTCTCATAAATTTAGTAATATTTTAAATTCATTTTTGCAAATTTTTTTTATCAAACAGTCTGAGAGTCGCACAAAAACTAGTTTACAAATTATACATAACACGTGATTTTCTTACCTTGGGTTGAACATCACATGGACCAAGGTACTTTTCTCAAGAACCAGGTAACCAGGACCTTGATCCATATTACCCCGTAAGGGTTTGAATATCGAAAAGTAGTTTTTCAGTTAACTTGTCTGCAGTTCTGCACCTCTTTTTCCGGTTTAAGTCTCTTTACTTTCAACTATAACTTACTTCATGGAGGCACTAATTGTAGATCGTCAAAGTTTGTAAAGGATTTCCTCTGGCCCTTACTGTGATTGGCCGATCACTATACGGGAAGCATCTGGTAATCTGGGATCAGAGTGCGAAGAAATGGTCAAAAGGGGAATCTATTTTGTACTCAGACCAACAAGCTCTGCTTATGCTACTCCAAACCAGCTTAGATGCTTTGGATGAAAAGCCTATAGCCAAGGAGTGTTACTTGGACTTGGGCTCATTTCCTGAAGATCAAAAGATTGCTGCCACTGTTCTTATGGATATGTGGGTCGAATTGTACGGCCAAGACGATGAGGGCGCAGAAACCCTCTGAAACCTCCTTGAACTCTCATTCAGGAATCTTGTTAATCTCTTGCCTACAAGGTATTATACCATTGCTCGACCTCTTATTTTTGGTTATCTAATATTTTTGTAGCTGATTTACACACATGATCACTGCTATATAAAGAAGGCAAAATGATCCAACCCGGCAGTTTTTTGGCCCAACCCGACCTTAATGAAGCAGGTTTTAAAAACCAGTGCGAGTATGGCTTCCAAAATAGAAACCTGGCACAAATCGGGTTCAGTTTCAGATAAATCTTGCCCATTTGACCCGAACTGAATATAATATTTTTACATTTAAATACCCTTATAATATCATATGACTACAACGGGTTGGGGCAGGTCAAGGTGGGACGGTGTGAGTTCGGGCTTATGTATATGGTAAATGGGGAGGATTCGGGTTTTTCAAAACAAAACCTGCTCCAGTTTGGGTTTGGGCAAACCTGCCCCAAGCTTGATCCATGCTATGATGGCCTGATGGCTAAGCAGGATTGCATTAATGGGAACTGTTAACATAAATAATATATATTTGCTATTTGTCATTTATATAGTTTCCATTTATAAGAGTTCACTAGCAATATCTAAATCTTTAGATTGATTAGATTTTTATATTTTCCTTATTTATATCATTCTCATAACCCTATATAAAAGGTCTCCATTGTAATAGTTTTATATCAATCAATTCAATAATATTTATCTCTTTTCTATATCTTTACATGGTACCAGAGGAATAAGATCCTTCTATTCTGAGTTCTAAATTATAGTTCCACTATCACTGGCGGGCGATACATATTGTCGCCCGCCGGACCACCTTCGGCGCTAATCCACCATTCTCTTTCACCGTCGTCAAAACCACAATCACTGCTCAACCAATCTACCATCATCCTCTAGCCTCACCTCATCCTCTTGCCTTTTCTCTCAACCTAAACCATCAATCAAATCCTACCATCTCTTGGTGGCCTTGTTTCTTTTTCTTTCCATCATCTATTTTCAAACTCAAGTTAATGATATTAAACTCTAGCCGCTGTGTTTCCATCCCAGCGCGTAAACCCTAGCCGCTGTGTTTCCGTCCTAGCGCGTAAACCCTAGCCGCTGTGTTTTCATCCCAGCACCTAAAACCTAGCCGCTTTGTTTCTATTCTAGCATGTAAACCCTAGCCGTAGCCATTCTCTTCCAGTAAAACCCTAGCCACTGTGTTTCTATTCCAACGTGTAAACCATAGCCATCACCATTCTCTTCCATTAAAACCCTAGCTGCTGTATTTCTGCTCCATTGTGTAAACCCTAGCCGTCACCATTCTCTTCCATTAAAACCCTAGCCACTGTGCTTGTTCATCGGCTTCATCTACTTTTAAGACATACTTTCCAAACTCAAGATGGTAATCAAGTTGGTATATTACCATCTTGAGTTTGAGGGGGATGTTAACATATATAATATATATTTGCTATTTGTCATTTATATAGTTGCCATTTATAAGAGTTCACTAGCAATATCTAAATCTTTAGATTGATTAGATTTTTATATTTTCCTTATTTATATCATTCTCATAACCCTATATAAAGGGTCTCCATTATAATAGTTTTATATCAATCAATTCAATAATATTTATCTCTTTTCTATATCTTTATAGGAACATAGAGGGGTGTGTGAGAGAAAGTCATTTACATATTTTAATTTCCACTGCTTTGAATTTCTATTTTGTTGCCATTTGTCTCACAACTGCCTGACCTCCTTTGTTTTTCAGTTTGTAATGATAATAGAATCTGTGCACATGTTGTAATTCACATGGATTAATCTATCTTTGATCTCATTCAACAGGAAAGGTAAAATTGAAGTCGATGGCTACTGTAACGAACATTATGTGATGCAGCATGATCTGTTGAGAGAGCTGGTCATCTCCCGGAGTGACCAAGAGCCTATAGAACAGAGAAAAAGATTAATTATGGATATAAGAGAGAATGTCCCTCCGCAGTGGTTGGTTGAACAACAGCAGCAACCCAAACATGCCCGCCTTTTGTCTATTTCTACAGGTATACAATTATTTACAAACCCGCCTTTTAAATGTTTGATAATTTCGTGTAATTTGATTGGTTTAGCTAGATAAGAATTGAATTCTCTTACTCTATTCTAAACAAAAACTTAGTATGGAAAACCAGGGTAAACCACTATGTACCGTGAAAACTGATTCCTTCGAAATTAATATAATCAACACTACTAAAAATGGGAAATATGGAATCATGGGCATTTTCCACGGAAAAGAAATCCAGTCAAACGCATTCAATGGATCTCTTTGATGAAAAATTGGAAAATGATGGAAAACACTAGTAGTTTTTATGAGAAGTTGAAAAAGACACTCGATTTGGTCCAGATGTTCTATTACTTTTTTGGTTTTCAATGGCAACTAATTCCCTTGGGGATGGGTAAGAAAATTGTCCAAAGAACAAGAGGAAAAATACGGAGAACATCTCTCACCAAAATCACTCATCTGTTTATAACATTTTTTTATCAAATACACCTTAGTTTATTACTTTATTTATTCTTTTTGCTCGTGGTAATTTATTGAATACTGATTGCAGATGAAACGTTCGCCTCAAGCTGGTACAACATGCAACTTCCTTCAACCGAGGTTCTAATACTGAACTTCAGGTCAAAGAATTACCTCTTACCTCACTTCATGGAGACAATGAACAAATTGAAGGTTCTGATCGTCACAAATTATGGTTTCTGTCCTGTAGAGCTAAAAAACTTTATACTACTTGAATATTTATCTAATCTAAGGAGAATCAGATTGGAAAACGTTTCAATTCCCTCCCTCAGCAAATCCTTACTGCAGCTGAGGAATCTGCAGAAAATATCCTTGATGATGTGTGGGATTGGCAAGGCTTTTGGGAGTTGTTCCAGTGAAATCCCTCAAATGTTACCAAATCTGTTGGAGCTTGAGATTGACTATTGCGATGATTTAGTTGAATTTCCTATCGGGTTCTGCAACCTTTTACGTCTTAAGAAGCTCAGTATCACTTACTGTAATGAGCTGAGTGAACTTCCCAATGGATTCGGAAGGCTGGTGAATTTAGAAGTACTGAGGGTTCATTCTTGCACGAAGCTCGAGGAATTACCGGAGTCTATTTGTGGGCTCCACAGATTGAGATATCTTGATATATCTGATTGCGTAGGTATGAGTAAAATGCCTGAACGAATAGGTGACTTGCGGGGTCTAAGAGTCCTACACATGAGGGGTTGCTGGGGTTTACAAGACTTGCCGCAATCAGTTCAAAATCTTTGCGAGTTAAAAGATGTGATTTGCAATGAAGAGATTTCGTATTTATGGAAATTTTATGAGAATAATCTCACCAACTTGAAGGTAAATGTGATAAAAGAAGATATCAACCTTGGTTGGCTTCACAATGTTGTTCGATAAAATAGAGGAGCATACCAGCTATGTTACTTAAAGATGATATGTGATTTTTGAAACGTTTCTACGTGTACTATGATTGTCATTATATTTTTCAATAATCATGTTGTGCTGTAAATTTCCTAATGACTATTCGAATTTTCTTTTATATAAAAAATAGTAAGCGTGGTGATTTGGTAGGTTTTGATCTTGCACTATGATAATGGTGAAAGAATTAGGGTATCATAATTTGGCTTGCAAGTTCTGGTGGAAACATAAGCCCTATTTATTTGATTACTACCACATATGCATCAAATGGGTACTTCTTTCAACTCAAATTACGAGTCTCGTTTTGACTATTTCCGGTTAAGAAAGCACTAGTTTCAATTTAATCATTAGTCAACACTACAACTTATTTTTATTTGTATTATTTGGCACATATATTGATTATGTTCTAAAACTGAAATGGAACTTGGTAATTGAAGACTTTCCGAAATGGAAAGCAAGATTCTCATGTTGACGCTATATCAACAGAACAAATCTCATCCCAGTAGACAATAAACTGGGGATATTGCAAATATCAATCTTACGTTTTAGATAGTGAATCAGGTTTGTTTATTTATACAGGGCAATAATGCACGCACTAGATTAATCTATTGTTGTTGAACTGCTGGCTATAAGAAAATCCAAGCACCCCCATCCCCCTAGTCCCACCCCTCTTCCCTTTTCCCTCTTCCGGTCCCAGGTGAAACTCGAAACCAAGTCCTCTTGAATCCTAGTGTGCGCATTTCTCACATTGGTTTTGTCAACGGAATTTGTAGAAGCAACGTCTCCTTGCATTACATAGTTACCGAACATTTATGATTTCCACAAATAGAAAAAAGTATTAAATTCCGAATGAAATGGTCAAAACAAACTTTGATTATTGTGCACATGATACATTGGTTAGTAAAAAACACAAAAAAGTTCTCAATAACCATTAACACCCGATGGAAATACCAACACTTGCTAAGAACCCTTAAATAATAACGTAAAAGTTTTCAATAAGCATTAGTCTATAAGTAATATAAATACTGTATAAAGTTAGTAAACAAAATCGTGGACTGGAGCATACAATAGTGTATTTGAGTTCATTTAAGGAACATGCTAATTTTACTCAATTTTTATTCATACTTTTGTACAAATTGGTGTAGTACCTTTCCAAGGAAAAGTGGGTCACACATTTGCTATCATATATGCTTTCTTTTAGTCTAATTGGTGTTACAACTATTTTTTGAAAATGTTAGCCAATTTGAGTTAAATTTACTCAAGTTTTGTACAAAATATTTATACAAATTTATGTTTGTACGCCTCCAATTAAATGAGGGAAATTGCTGAACATGGACAAATTTTATATGAACCTTTTGTACAAGCTAAATGTGCCAATAAGAAATTGAATTTTAGAGAGGTGTATTTAGAGTCCATTAGATAGGGAAAAAAAAGTTTAAAAATTGATTGACACCACAACCAAATTTTATGAGAAATTAAAGAGAGAGAGAGATTGATTTGGTAAGATGTCATTTTATCTTTTTCTCTTATTTATGTGCTTTTTTTAACTCCATTCCCCAACTAATTGGTTTCCATTTGTATTCCCAACTTATTTAAATAATGTTTTGTCAGCTTATTAAAAAAAAGAGTTAATGATACACTAAACCCTAAAGTTTAGGTCAAATTATATTCGTATATTCATAGTGTCAAAAGTTGCAAGTGGAACCCTGAAGTACATTAAGTGATATGTTTTAAACCTTCTACCTAACTTCGTTAGCTTTTGTGGACGAATGTTGACGTGGCTCACAAGTAAATCTAGATTGACAAAAAAACCATAAAATGATTAAAGGAGAAATAAAAAAATAAAAAAAAAGAGAAAAGGAAGAAAAAGATACAGCCACACCCCTCTCCCTCTCCCTCCCCCCACCCCCGCTGCCTTAACTTGATTTAATGGACTTGTTCTCCTATGAATTGAAATGGCTGATAGATTCGAAGTTCAGAGGTCAAAAAATGTGAGCCATGGATTTGAAAATTGGAGATATGATATGGGCAAAGTTTAAATCTCATATGTGGTAGTCGGGGAAAATATATAACGAAGTTTTAGCATCTCACAGAGTTTGTTAGACAAAGAGAGAGTGGGTGTAATTGGACAGTGTGATTGGAGAGAAGTTTTGATGTATTTTAATGTTGGGTGTGATTGAAAAAGAAGTTTTGATGTATTTTAATGGTATGTGTGATTGAAGAAGAAGTTTTTATGTACTATTGATCTTCTTCTTCCTTCTCTCTTCCTTTTATTCCTTTTTATTCTTTCATTTAAGCCACATCAGCATTCTGTCAAAAAAATTTAACGGGATTAGGCAGAAGGTTTAAAACATGTCACTTAGGGCATGTTTGTTGCATGAGATTAAAAGCAAGATTGGATTAATTAATCATATCTAGTGTTTGTTGTCGGAAAGGACAGGATAAATAATCATATCATGTGTTTGGCGTAAGGGTAGATATGATATTTTAATCCTATCACGCGTTTGGTGTAACACGGGACTGAATTACACTCAGGATAAATTATTATTTAATCCTTTTAGAACCGGATAAATATATACCACCTCTATATGTGGTATTCTTTATCCCATGGTTGTCGGATAATAAAATGAATATAAAATTTAATTTTTAATTAATTTTATTTATTTTGATATTTTTTACGCCTTTTAGATAATCAAATTTATTATTGAAAATTTTCAACTACCTAGAATCACAGTAAATCAACTAATAAAATTACTTTATTGTATAATATGGTATTTTTATCTATTTTTTATTAAATGAAAGTATTTATAAGAAAAATTAATTTTAGAAAAATGGATAACATTAGAATTTAAAACTGTACTTAATGCCTAGTTTGTAAATATTGTATGTAATATATAACTTTTCTCCTGAAAGAGATTTTTACGAAACTTATTTATAAATAAGAGAATCGCATTAATTAAAAAAATTAATTTTTGGATTAACAATTCAAAATTGCATATATTTTTAAAAGAAAAGCAAGTTGTATTATATAATATCTGAAATTGTAATCTGGAACTTTATCAAATATAAAGTTTATTAAATCTTTATCCGACTAGTCTTTATTGTGTCTGATCCCGCTTAACCTTATCTGACTGATTCCTTTTTTATCATATCCCACATAATTCCTATCTAACTAATTTCGACTCTTATCATATTTGGCATTTATCCTATCCTATCCTACCTCTTTATTCGGCGCGCCAAACAAACCCTTAATGTACTACAAGGTTCTACTTGCAATTTTTGAAACTTTGAGTATACGAATAAAATTTGACTCAAACTTAAGGGTTTACTGTATCATTAACCGAATTTTTTTAAGAGATTGCATTTTTAATACAATTTATTACTTTCGCCATGAACTATTAATACTCGTGCCTCCTTTAAATCTTGTCACTTCGCATTCTCTACAAGAAATTAAAAATGTATAAACCATCTACCAGTCTAAAATCCCAAAACTGTATGTCCATTTGTTTGTACCTTTAGATCTCATTCAACCTGAAACTGCAACATGCTCTGGGAACAAGATGATGATGAAGAGATGGGAATTGGTTTGCCCAATAAGCAGATGTGCATTAGAGATATTTTTGAATAAGAAGAAGAAAATAAAGAGTTGGGAATTGGTTTTCCCAACAAGCAGGTTTGCCAAAATTTCATGGACCGTTACTATTCGGTCCGACCTATAAATATTACACAAAAACCGGACCGGACCGGACCGGACCGGTTATATATATAATATATATATTTTTTATTTTTTTTAAATATATATACTTATTTCTAAACCTAAATACCTAATAACTAAAAGTACTCCTCATTTTACACAAGCAGCCCACAGCCACAGCCGCCTCTTTCTCCCATCATCGTCTTCACTCTCCCATCTTCACTCTCGTCCATGGTGCCATCGACTACTCCACCACTGGCCAAATGTCTACCACCGACCACTCCCCCACCGGCCATCAGTCCCCCAACGTGGAATCTAGTAACATCTCTCTCTTATTCTCCTAATTCCTTATATATATACACACATACTGCTTATATATACACACATACATACGTACATCACAATGCACTTACAAATTTGTTTCATATATATATATATTCATACATATATACACAAACACCTATGGATTGGAAGATCTATGTATTTAGGAAATGGGGAAGCCGAAATTGGCAACAACTTGGCTATGTTTTGAGTTTTGGCTGCATGATTCTCACATAATATATAGGTACAGAGTATATATGTGTTTGGTTATGAAATAACTACAGAATTATTCTAGTTTAACATGATTCTCGCATAATATATATGTACAAATCTATGTATTTGAGTTTCGTGTTTGGTTACCAAATAACTATAGAGGAAAATTTAGACGAACATAATATATATGTATAAGAGAATATCTGAGTTTGTTAATTGGTGTAGGTTTCCTATAAAAGGCATCATTTTATTGGTGGTCCTGGTGGCAACTTTTGGTCATTGGGTTTCTTCTTTGGTGGCCCTTGTGAGTTGCATTGATTGAACTAAAAATTAGGTATCTTATTTGAAGTATCATGGAAACTCAGAGAGTGTAATGCACAGAGAGAAAAGATGAAAATAACTAAGTCTCATTCATGTTATGTGTTAATGTGTATTGATTTTTTTTGAAACTTTGTTTAAGGCTATGGATTTTTTTTTCTTTCTTTCTTGTGTTTTGGGCCTTTGGATTTTTCTTGATTTGTTATGTTTTGAATTTGGGCTTTGTGAAAAAAAGGGGATAGATTGTTGTGAAAAAATATATAAATATGCTATGGAAATGGGCTGAGTAAGTGTGAAAAAATAGCCAAAAAGCCCAAAACAAATTGGCCCATTAAAAAAAGTCCAGACCGGTTGGACCGATCGAAAACGGACCGTCTAAACTGGTCCGGTCCAGTTCGGTCTTAGCTGCCAATTCGGTCCGGTCCGGTCCGGTCCCAAGTTTCTTAAGACTAAAGTGCTCAGTCCAGTTCGGATGCTTGGTCAATGGTTCCGGTTGACCGAACCGTGCACACCCTTACCTATCACGTATAAAGAGTTACCATCCTCAAACTTTTTATCAAGCTACTTTTTGTATAGTAGAAGTGGATAATTTTGCGCACAATTTCCTTGTAGAGTTCTATACTTGTTTGGTAGAAAAGCGACTGGTCGATGCAGATATAGATGACATAGCCAACTTCAAGGGTGTTCTAGCCGATTTAGAGATGTTCAATTTAAACCTCAAATGACTAAGTGAACGTGTTGATATGATTGAGGAGGTTAAATTATTGTGTCCCCTTGTGGCCGAGTTTGATAAGCTAAGGAAGCAGTCTGAGGATAAGAAGAGGGTTGTGGCATTGGTGAAAGAGGAATTGGCCAAGGTAGAGGCAGAATTGGATGAGCTGAATAGTCTTTATGGGGAGAAGGCGGCAGAGGTTAAGGTTGCTAATTGGGATGCGGTAGAAAGAATGGATACGGTGCATTTAGCCGATGGCTTGCTTCCCAAATTGTAATGCAGCTCTTTTTGCCTTTAGGGATGGACATGATTTGGTTGATATTACCATTTATCATGCTTTTATGTTGTTAGGGAAATAAGGTAAATGAGCTTGTGTGATAATATTTTTTGAAAAAAATCAACAAATAATATTTTTTTAAAAAATAAGGGCTTAGAGATTATTATGAAATAAGTGCTTATTTATCAATTGTGTTTTAAAATAAAGGCTTTAACGGAGTGCAAATTTTACGTTGCACTGATTGGTGTTAAGTGCAAACTTAACCTTGCACAAAATTGTATTTTGTGCAAACTTAACTTTGCAATCAAACAATTTTAGTGTAAATTTGTTTTGCATAATGTGCTTATATTTTTTAACAAGTATATATTCTTATGTTTCATTCATAAAACTTTAAAATAACATAAAATAAACACAAATACAAAGTAATATTTTAGAAAATAAAGGGTGCAAACTTAACTTTGCATAATTCCGAAAAAATTATTATGTGCATTTTATTAATAAATATGTTTTGAATATTTAATTTGTTAAAATTATTCTAAAACACTGTCAATTAAATACTTATTTATAATAATATGCTAAAGAACATGTAGTTCAAATTTGATTTTGCATGATCTATAAAAAATATAATTTAAAAATTTACTTCAAAGTAAAATTTGCAATTCTTTTGGAATTTGGTCAAATATAGTTCCTTAATTTTAAAAAATATTATTTCATGTTTATTTTGTAGAAAAGTTTTTCATACAAATCTTATTTTTTAATACTCAGTATGATAATTTCCGTGATTATTTAAATTAATAATTTAAATAATGTGTCATAAATTTCATTGATTAGTATTTTAAATAGACTAAAGGTAATAATTATTATACTGTCTGACAAATTTAGACTAATAATTTAATCATTTAAATTAATACCGTTTAAAGGATTTTTTTTAATATATATATATACAGGCCTGGAAGATTTTAACTTCTGTTTTTTTTTTTTTCATACATATACTCTGCCAACTACGTTAGAATTTAGCTTCTATTATAAAAATGCAATGGAGAAAAAATAAGGAAAATATGCAGAATGGAAGCGTCAGAGGAAGAACAAGATGGATTATAATTTTAGGACATAAGGTTGAAAATGAGAATAAATTGACTTTGTAAGATGTGGGACTTTACATCCTGCTCTTTTATGCACGGTTACAAGTTTCCTCCACGGTTTTATTCTTGGTAGGTGCACATATAGCAACCCCCAAAAGGCCTTTCACTAGTGGGAACTTTAGGTGTACACATATAAGGCACTATAATTTTCTCTCACATTCCGATGTGGGATTTTACAGACTTAACATTGAAAGTGTGTTTAACGTGCGGGATAAGAAAAACATGTCACGATTAGATATCGGAATGGATTATTTATCGCAGCTAGGCCTCTTATGCCACCAACATAGGAATTAACGAATCCCACTTATGATGCCTTGCTGTAAGGATGAATTCAGAATTTCATAAAATTAGTAGGCTAGGATGAAGAGAAAAATTAATAACTGGATTAATTTTATTTTTTTAATATGATAATAAAAGGGGGTTGTGCTTTAAAGTGGGGATGGGTTGGGCTTAGTTCAAATTTGTAATGTAAAGAGGTGAAATTTTTTCAAGGGCTGGCCTGTAAAGTGGAGGTGGACTGGGCTTAGTTTACATTTGTAGGTTAATTAGGAGTGGATTTTTTTTTTCAAGGGCTGGACTTAAGTAATTAAGTAATCCTATCATGTCCGATGTGCAGGCATAAATCAGGTTTATTTCTACTTTTAATGCTAAACTAAATTAAGATTAAGTTTTGAGTATTTAGAGTTAAGAGCTATACAGGTCAGTATAGGTCTGTGCTAAATGCTTAATTTAATTTTTTAATAAAATTTTATTTTCAAACAGTGCCTATTATCTCCATTCATTAGTCTTGCTTATATATATATATATATATATATATATATATCATAATAATAAAGGTAAATCAAATGGCGCCTTTTTTCGTTCATTATTTGCTAATATATATCATGTTAATACGCACAAAATCAAACATAATTTCAAGAGCTTAATCATAGTCTAAAATCCCTAAAAATCTCACTAGAATATCAATATCTATATTTAAATCTATAGTATATATAAAAATACGAATAATTTAAGTAGTTTTTTCCTTTTTTCATATGAATAAATATGCCCTTTAATTCTACTCAAAATTAAATTCTTTCAAACTGTTCAAAATCTTAGGGTAAAAAACAAGATGTAGAGAAATTAGTGCGGTATTTAAAAAGCGTAAAACTGAAACACACACACACACATATAAATATACACTAGATGTAGAGAAATTAGTGCGTTCTTTAAAAATGGTGTAAAAAGACACTATAACCTTCAAATTTATTTATACGCGCGCAACACCAACAATACATAATAATATCCTCTTTAATTACTAAATTAACAGTAGCTAGTCCAATAAGTGCATCACAAGCAACGATTCAAATATTGAAGTTATGATTGCAAATACCCCCAAATTTCAGGGTTTTTATTATGACTAAGAGTGAGAGTGAGATGGTATGTTTGCCAGGTTGGATTAATTGGAATGCCATGTAAGCTCTCTGTTAAATTTAATGGACAGATGGTCAAAATTGTAATGAAAAATAATTTTGGAGGCATGCTTGCAAAAATTCAAATATCGTGGTCAAGATTGCAGATACCCCTAAACTTAAAGGTTTTTCTTTTTTTTTTTCCCCAAATCTTACGACGATTTAGCTTCAAACTCTACTCAAATTTTAAATACAATAATTAAGTTTGTTTTTAAACTCTGCTCAAATTTATATTATATTTTAACTAATCTATTTTTTTATGGTAAAAAAAAAATCCTATTCTATTTGACCTTTAGGTTAATAATATGTAGGGCAATTTAGACTTTAGAGTGCCGTTTGCTCTTACATATCAGATGTTGGGAGCCAAAGTTTTTCAAAATAGGTGTTTGTGTGACATTTTGGACGGATTCCGTTAGTCAACGTTGTCAATTGTTACCTGCGTTAATTTTTGAACATTTTACCCCCAAGTAAGAGTAATATGTTTTGTCTTTTTCTAGGGGTAAAATGGGTAAATTGAGTCCAAAATTAATGGAGTTAACGGTTGACCACATTGACTAACGGATTCCGTCCAAAATGGCATCCAAACACCTATTATACAAAACTTTGGCACCCACATCTAAGATACAGGAACAAACGACATCCAAAGTCAAAATCACTCTAATATGTATTTTTATTTTTTTATAGTCAATAACTTAATTTTCCAAGTACTCTATGTTTGTAAATTAAATTTTTAATAATTGAAATCCTACTCTATTTGACCTTTATTGTGGACAATGCAGGGTGAGCTTGCTGAGCTTCAGCCTAGCCCTTGAAATTATCCTGTGTTTTTAAGTTAGCCCAACTCTACTCAATAACTCAACCCAACCTTGTCCAGCCCAACTTCAAATACTCCTCTTTATTTTTAATCTTTCTGTCTTGGTCTCTTGGGCGTTCAATCCATTTTCTCTCAATTTGTTTTAAGTACTTCTCTTTCCTCCTCCATTTTAATTCTAATCTTTCTACTTATTTTTGCTTAAAGTAATTTAACTTTACACAAAGAATTTATTAAGGGTATTGATATAATCACCCTGAAAAACTAGTTTCAATACCCATTTTTAAATTAAGCACTCATACATAATTTTTAATTTTGTTAGAATACTCATAATCATAAGAGCACCTTAACATAAATAAGGGAACAACATTAACTCAATTGACTAACATCCTATGGAAGCCCTCGCACATCACTTAGAACCATTAAACAAAATCTAATGTATCTATTCGTTGCTTGGCAAATGATAAACCTTTGAAAAATTCTAGGTGGGTCTTTTACTGTAGCTTGGTGTGAGGAGTGGTGGTTGTCTCCTAAAAGAAGCAATGCTCAATCTGATGCTACGTTAGTACCTCATGTTCTATCTTTGATTTTCTTCCCCATATATGTTAGGGACTTACTTTTAGCTGATGCTTCTCTTTAGTTTGTTTGTACTACGCTTGTAAGATTTGGCCCTCTTTTGTATTAAAAAAGAGCAATGAATTGAAATCAAGATTAATTTTTTTCCAAGTTCTCCCCTTTTTTTGATATAGCAACCTTGACGTTTAAATTATAGTAGAGTGCATTTGAGAATTTCAATATTAAATTCAAGAACAATGTACTAAACATAAAAATAGGTTACAACATCGAACATGTTATGGGCAATGCTTACAATTTTCATGTATGATTGATTATAGTAGAGTTAGTAAGTTTAAGTTATTTTACTTCAATACACTAGTAAATCTAAAAGAAGAAAAATCAAACATGTGTGTATATTTATCCTAGTATGTGTGTGTGTGTGAAAAACATATATATGGGTTGTATTATCAAAACTAAGAAAGTTATTGCTCTTGCAATTAAAGAGGATTTTTTTTAGCAAGCAGATTTTCTCGATAGGAAGAAGATCTTTCTAGCTATTCTTGAATTTAATTAATAGTGTAAATTTGCTCACAAAAAAGGAAAAGAGTACGTGGTTAGTTCTTTTCTAAAAATGTATTAATGTCTCTAGTTATAAAAAGTGAAGAAGAGAAAGGCTCGCTTATTGAAGAGAAGAAAGAAACTCTTATCTTTAATAAGAGTGCCTTTAATAAACCTAAAATATTAAATGACCTTTCTTTTCCTTTTAAAAAGAGTGTTAGAATTAGTTTTTAAGGGTGTTTTTACCAACATCTATTTTTTAAAGCTAGTATAGCGACATAATGTTGACATATATGCTTGAAAATGTGTTGCAGTTGAATTGAAATTTATGTTTGAATTTATCATCACGTCAATACCCTTCCATTCCCCCCTCCCCAAAGAACCACCTCGATATATCATTACTTGTATCGTTATTATTTTATTTATTTTTATGTAATTTAGCCCCCCTCCATGAAATCCTGGATCGGCCCTTGATTATGATCTTTTGGTTCTTATTTTTTATAGTTAATAACATAATTTTCTTACTGCTTTATTTCTAAAAATTATATTTTTAAGGCTAAATGACCAATAAAAACAACGCACTTTATCCCCTTTTTGAGTTATGCCATTGAATTCCATTTTCCATCAAAAGTATATTAAACTTTTTCTGTTATTTCACTTAGGTCCAAATTGTAACTTTCGTTCAATTCTTCTTAACAGAAGGCTGAGTTGGCACAAGAAATTTGACGTGGCACTTTTTTTTTTAAAAAAATGACGTGGCCTAAATTGAGTTAAGTTAGAGGAATGACATGCCACCATTTTCTCCGGCCACTCCATTGATTCCAACCATTACCACCATTTTCTCCGACAACTCCATTGATTCCGGCCACTATATGGTTTAAAAAAACAAACAAACACTATATGGTACCTTTGAATGCTTAAAACTCTCTTATTAAGCAGTCAGATGTAAAAAACAAACACCTCCTTAGTTAATAATATTTAATTAATGTGTTAAAAATCCTAATCTATTTGGTGTTTTAGTTATAAACTAATTATATAGCCCTCTTTTATCATATTACATCTTTTACAATCCATCATAATCTATGTCAACTACAAATTGATGTGCCAAACTTATATATATACACACATATATTCTTTTATTGTTACTTAATAATCATAAAAATATCTGTTTATCTTGATGAATTTACATAACTTCATCTTTCACATTTAAAATTTGGCTTACCTTTAGTTAATATTAGAAACTTCTTGCAAGTTATTTTTTTTAATAATTTATGTTTGTGTAAAGATACTACGATGTTGGGACTGGGAGGTAAGGATTGCAATTTACTGCACCAACTGAATTACCCTGCCAACTTTATGGATATTTTATTTGCACCGTGACTTTATACTTCACACTAACAAGATGGACTCTTAATTTATTCCATAAATCCCACTTTTTTTTTGAATTCCGAACACATGCTTTTGGTTAGTACATTACCTAGGATTTACGCCTAATACTACGTTTTTGTTTATTTGTTATATGTTTATTTATTATATAATTTGTGATATTATTACCAAAACAATTGTAATTATTGCTAGAGCAATACACCACAAAGAAAGCATATTGTACAACTTCTCATAGTAGTACTTTGTTCTGACAAAGTGATATTTGCTTTCGTACTATCCATCATTTGTTTTGGACATAATTTTTATTTTTATACTATGCATTAATTATTCAATGCTTGGTATTCAATTCTTAGTATTAAACATTGAAACCACGTGCAAAGCATGTGCGCAAAACCTAATCTTGCATAAAAAGATGGGTCTCTTGACACTAGGATAAAAACATTACCAAATAGATTTTTAAGCTATTCTAAATACTTGCTACATAACTACATCCCGAATTATACCTCGGATTTTTTGTAGTTCCCAAAACTTATATGTTGTTTTATATTAAATTATAATAGGACTTAAGGGATATGTTTTGGTATGCATTTAAAAATGACTAACATACACTCTATTACATGGTAAAACGCTTGAAGACCTAATTATTATGTTTTGGTATGCATTTAAAATTATTAATAGAATACACTCTAGGATACACTATTACTTTAGCAAAAGATGTATTACCCGAAACGACGATCAAACCCATGACATTTACTGCAAAGGGCACATATCTTAGAGCATTACAACAGTCTAATTTATGTATAATCATTAGTAGAAGGAGACAAACATAGAAGATATATTCGGATACGGACATCAGGTTTCTATATGATATCAAGGAACCAAGTCAAATTTAAGTTTATTATTACCCTAATATACATCACAATATAATAGAGTAATTTTCATTTTCATTTTTGGTACATCAGTAACCACAAAGCAGGGACGTATGTATAATTTTTGTTTAGGGGCTACAGACATAAAAGACTATAAAAATGATATTAATTCATAAATTCTTGAAAAGAATATGCACATTACAAATATATATATGAGGAAAATTAAAAATCACATTCATATGTAATATAGGCATTTTTTTTTTATTTTTTAAAAAATGTCTTCACGAACTTAACCGTTGAGATTTATTTATCCATCTTTACCTTCACAAGAGTAAAGATAAACACTAATTAAATTAAAGTTCCAACAAAGTTAAAGAAGTTTTAAAAATAAATAATGTTGCACCTAATACAAAAACAATTTTTAGTGTCTCATTCTCAAAAATGTTAATTAAATTATTAAAAAGATTATGTCATCACTTAAAATATTAGAATTAATTTCTTCAGCTTGCACATAAATGAATCGCATTGTCACCGAAGGTAAAAATTACTCACCCTGTTTCAAATAAGGAGCAACACCTTCCTTTTACGTGAAGACTCAAATTATTTATTATAAATACCAAGCATAAAATATTTTTAATATATATATATATTCGAAAATTGACATAGTATGACCGTAACTCCTCGGACACAAGTGCGTACGTCCCTTGACCAAAAGGGCATCATAGAATAACTATATCATATGTATTTATTGATTTGGACTACTATATATACTCTTATCCACTAATACCAAATATGTATAATATATCATACGCATTGAGTATGCGGGATTCAATTCAAGTTTATGATTTTCCGTTTAATAAGAATCATATATCTTTGGAATGGACTAGATTTTTGCTTGTCAGAGATGCATCTAGCAAAGATCCACCAATGGCTATGTGGGAGGGCCATTTAGTTTCCAAGCCTTATGTTGTTCTCCAATCACGCATAAAGAGATCCCATTTAGGAACTTTTGATCAAGCAATTTTTTTGACAGGAGCGGTGGATACTTTCGCGCACAATTTCCTTGCAAAGTTTTATACTTTTTCGCCAAAAGACGTGTGATTGATGTAGATTGTTATGATATAGCCAACTTCACGGAGGTGCTAGCCAATATCAAGATGTTGAATGGCTAAGTGAACGTGTTGATAAAATTGAAAAGGTGAAGTTTCTGAGACCCCTGGCCTTCTGTTAGCCTATCAATTATTTTTATTGTTTATCTTAAATTGATGAGTTATATTAATAATTTACCCTCTTAAAATTTATTTGCTTTTTCACTTTCGTCAATAAAGTTCATTTTGCATAACGTTTGTTTTTAGAGCTTGCTCCCGTTTTCACTTTAGTCTGAAACCTCACTCGCCGTTAGGTTTTTGGACAAAAAAAATTATGTCCATTGCATATGGGCATTGTAGTGGAGTAAAATGGTTAAGCCACCATAATGCTCTTGTATATGTTCATTGATTAAGCCCAAATATTGCATTTTTATACATATTTAGATGGCTTAATATGCATGAATTTAATTCTAATTATCCTAAATTGTTAATATTTGAGTTTTAATCATGAAGCAGGATAATATGTTTGTTTCTAGTGCATTTTACCCTTTTTATAGGTTAAAAATGAACAAGAACAAATCCAGAAGCAAATTCTCCCAAAATTAGTCATTATCGATCAAATTCGGAGCTAAATTGAGTTCAAGAAGTGAATCAAAAGTAAATCCCAAGCTCAATATTGAAGGGAGTGGATGGAAGAGACTAAGATAATCTGATAAATCAATCCTAAGCGAAGAAAAAGTCATTTGAATCAATTCGGAAAATTTTCGGTTGAAGAAGAGATCCACCACGCGCAACGCCTATGTTCCAGCCAATTATGGTATTTATCCGTGTAGAATTAGAAGAAAACTTCAGAGATAAAAGTTGTAGAGCTCTAAATTATCTATGTGTGGGCGAAAACCTTGAATTAATCAGAATTCGAAGCATAAACTTATGGCCGAAATACGAACAGTGTGTTGGAGGAGTAGATTCCTGAGCGAATGAATAAAATAATTGAAGGTCCAAGAAATTATTGATAGTGGGCCTAGCCTGGATGGTTTGTGTGAGAAATTTCTTCTTTGTGATCTTGGGTTCAAGTTTCATGCATGGCAATTTATATTTGATCAATTTTCAAACCCCAAATTGGGCCAAGAGTATAACCCATTGGCACACCTAATTAAATTAGGTTTTTAATATATATCATCAAAGAAGCCACAAAGTAGCCCCACAACAATCAACACACCAACAGCCTCCCCCTCCCCCTCTCCCTCTCTCTCTCTCTCTCTCTCTCTCTCTCTCTCTCTCTCTCTCTCTCCATTCTTTCTTTTTTCAATTTTTCTTCTACGCATTAAGGACTCGATTGTACTGCTTTTATTATTTTTTTTGGTGTTAATTCGGAGTTAAAGATGAAGTATTTAAGTACGATTTTGAATATTAATTTTTAGATTTAATTGTTGGACTACGCGCGTACTTCAATTTCAGGTTCTTAATTTATTTGCTGCTTTGTTAATTATTAGTATAAATTTTGCATGGTTATGATTTTATTTAGATTTCAATTTATGAATTTATACACGTTGTTTTATTTAATTATTTTATCGGGCATGAATTTATTAGATATGTTTAGCTAGGTCGTTAGTTAGGGGTCTGTAAGGAATGGGTATGCCGACGTGGTAATTTTTTGGAACCGAATTCAATTCTAATTAATTTTTCATTGGTTAATAGGTCATTATAAATATGATTTTTATTAAATTATTATCCTAATATGATAATCATATATTTTATAATAAATTTAATAAAATCTTTTCGACAAAAGAACCAAACTAGTTTGAATTATTGTTTTTGTGCTAAACCTTAACTAGTTGACTTAGAGAGCGGTCTATATCCTCTAAATTAATTGGTTATGTATCTTTTTAGATTTTAAACTTAAGTGTGCTGTTTTCGATAGTATTTTTAATCCTTAAATAGTAAAATTTGTGTTTCCACCGCCCGTTTTGGTTTAAATTTGATTTCAATCACGTTCTAACCTATTTGAATTAAATTATGGATTTTACTTAATATTTCTAAACTCACTTTTAATAAAAAGTTTCATAGTGTCAAGCAGTACTTCACTTTAATAAACAAGTGTTTTTGGTAAAATTAAATAATGCGAATTGATTCCATAATTAGTATTGCTACGTATAGTTCATGTCATCCATGAATTATTGCAAAAAATACAAATTTATTAGATCAATTAGCTCGTGGATAGGATATTTGTAATGGAAAATTAATTAGAAAAGGATTATCGGTCCACCGAATTTCTCGTTGTGTTGCTCGGAACTTATGGATACCCCTAGCGCTTTTTATTCTTAATTTTATTTAAAGTTTCTCACGCGTTTAATTAATTTAGCACGCTGTTTTTATTGTTTATTTTATTTATCTTTGTTCCATGTTCTTCTTATGTTAGTTTAGTTTCCGTTAGCATAATAATGTTTCGCTACCTTTAGGATAAGTTTTAGCTGCATGTTTTATTTAGTTATATTGCCTTTAGTTAGTTTAGTTATTGATTATCATTACATTCCCTCCATAATTCATCTTTTCTATATTCTTCTCATCTTCCTCCTAAAAGAGACTTTCTTAACTCAAAGAAATACCCTCCTCCCCATGGACCGACCTCGGACTTACCGAGTATTTATTACTTGACCGATCACCTACACTTGGGTGTAATAACTCACGTTATTTTCTCCAAGTCATTCATCTTAAGACTTAAGAGTAAATTAGGAAAAAATCAAAATGTGGAGTTGGAAAAATGGCAGAGAAAGAAAACATGAACAAATTAAAGCATTTTCATTCCACTAAATACTCTAATTAGTGCAAATTACGTTGGGAATTAGAGCATTATAATGGCTAACCGTTTTACCCCTGATAACATGGTATTTTCCATCCAAAAACTTAATGGCATGTGGTGTTTTAGACTAAAATGAAACGAGAACAAAATTTAAGGATGTGCATTATGCAAAATGAAGTTCATGATCGAAAATGTAAAAGTAGTTAAACTTTAAGGGAGTAAATTATTATTAACTCTAAATTGATTGAGTATTATCTCATATTGATTTAGAATTATCTCATCGTCCCCTTAAAAAAATAAATTTATAAATTTAGCCGTCCTCTTTGGCTCTCCCTAGACCTCTCATGATCCACAAGCCTTTTTATCACTTGTTTCCTTATTTCCCCCTTTTTCATTTTCGAACAATCTTTTATAATATGACATGTCTTACCACACATGAAACACGTACTAGTATTCCAGTAGCATGCTCCTGTATGTTTCTTACCACAGTGTGCATATGGCTCCATTAGTTCCATCCGTCCTTCAGTTCTTGAAGTATCCATGACTATTTTCTTTGAAAAACGTACATAATTTCCCTTTCCCACTTCTTTTCCATTGTTAGCTGTTTTTCTTTGATCTTATCTTCTTTTCGATTCCTCGCAATCTCGTTCAACAATAGTGGCTTTTTCCATAATCGCATTACATATTCGTAGCCTTAATATCAATACACCACTTCGAATATTCATTCGCAGTCCATTTTTAAATTTCTTCGCCTTGGCAGCCTCAGTAACAACTAGATGGGGTGCATAGCGTGATAATGAAGCAAATTTAGCCTTGTACTAGGCCACCATCATCCTTCCTTGAACTAATTGAAAAAAATATAATTTTTTATGTTCTTGTATTGTTTCCGAAAAATATTTTTCATTAAAGGTATCCAGAAATTCCTTCCACATGCATGGCAAAGGGTTGTTCCAGCTTATTAGATTCTTCATTATTATTCATGGTTCTTCTAGTCATTTGCCACTAGTGGTAGGCTTCTCCTTGTATCATAAAGGCTGTAAATATCACCTTCTGATCTTCAGTACATGAAAGCACTTGAAATATTTTTTCCATCTCTGTTGTCCAAGATTTCGTTATAATTGTGTCGAGAGTTCTCACAAAAGAAGGCAGATTCAACTTTTTGAATTGTTCAATTGTTGTAACTTCAAGTTTTGTATGAGTGCTATTGTTATTATTTTGTTCTTCAAGTAATTTTTCTAAGTTTTTAATTGTTTTGAAAGCCCCCTCAACATAGCCGATACTTGAACTAGTCATATCTTGCATCTACAATAATTGTTGTCATAATAACATAACATTCATTAACTCATAATATATCACACACATTACACATTAATATTATTATGTTAGTAATACAACTATTCTTTTTAGTAATTCATATCACAAGATACTATATTATATATTATACATAACATTACTTCCCCCTATCTATCTTACATAATTAGTTATCACCATTTGTACTTATTTATTTTCTACTGTACCCCTATGGCATTTTCTCAAACTTCTAACTGTGCATTAACTAGAGGAGGGCCCTCTTGCCTAATTTCTTCCAGTATGGTTTCTTATATTGTACGTGTCCTTTCCATGTAATATATGATCTTTCTCACTACTTATTTTTCATAGTATAATTCTCTTTGCACCCATTCCTTTTTCTAGCCATTAGTATACCTTTCTATGAATTCCACCTGATGTGCTTTATCTTTCATTCTTTAATAAGCATATATCTCCAGAAGATCTATGTTTTGTTGATTATGTCCACAATTATCTTGGGGTACAGACACATCTACATAACCATTTTCTTGAGGGGCTGCCATATCTACATTTGACAAAAGTAAGTATTTGTATATACATAAAATAATACAACGAATCTTTTAAATTCATTTCTGAAACTATAATTATAGTTTACTAACAACTATCATATCTAATCTAATAGTATATATATAAAATAGGAGGAGTGAGAAGAGACCTTTGTTTGAATGCTACGTGTCTTGCAATCAATTCTCTTAATTACTTCCATAACTAGCTCCATTTTCCATGTGGCAATGGATTTATGCATAATGAAGTATGTATTAAATATGGCATAATTAAAATTTTGTATTAATGGATAATTTATTAGCATTTTGTTTCCTTAATTTCTAGTTAGGTAACGAAATGTTGGATCTTTGGCTTTCGCTTTAGGTAAGTGATTAATTGTATATGCATATGTTTTTGGAAGAATTATATACCTTCTTTAAGCAATTTTATTACCATTATTACCGTATTTATTTCACTAAGTATGCGTATGAAATGTATCTTTATCCAACGCTCCATTTTCTCTTCTAATAAAGTTGAAGTCTTTTCAATAACCAAACTCTATCCTTTTCCCACTTTACTTATATCAATTATATTATTATGAGTAAATTTTAAATTTGTACATGTATATTTTGATAAGAAAAAATAACTAGGCTCCAGATAGAAAATGGTAGCATAAAGCAATAAGGGAAGGATAGAAGATGTTGTAAGAGTACCTTTAGAAAAACGAAAAGAAGAAAAAGATTTGATTTCAGTCCATTGTTTTAAATAAAAATCACTAACTACATAGGAATCCTTTTATGAACTTTAAACTTTCATCTTTCATTCATGAAACTCCTACACACAGATTCTATGGTTGATAGATGAGTGGAATTGCATGGTAATATATACAACTACTACTAGCAGACTCATATATGAACTAGAGTAGATAGTTTTATTAAATTTGATCTCAATTTTTGAACAAATTTTGTTTTTTAGTTATGGTTTTATTATAATTTGTCGATTTAACTAATAGCTTAATTTATTTGACTATATTGTCATTGCATATTATTTTATTTTGTTTTTGTTGTTGATACATTATTGTGTATTGGTTTTGATTATATTGTATTGTGGACAGCAAATTCAAGTATGGATGTTGTGTTATACTACCTCCATTTCAAAACAAATAAATAACATAAAATAAATACCTCCATTTCAAAACAAATAAATAACATAACATAAAATAGTCTATTTTGATTAATTTTTTTGAAAAAAATAGAGATTATAATCTAATAGAATATAATTGTGACATTAGATTTCATATACAATGATTATGTCCTTCAATAAATAGGATTAGTAATTTGAGACATCTTAGGAAAAAACTGGATTATGCATTTAAAATGGAGGAGTAATTGTTATTTATATATTTTCTTGTTATTTATATGGTTCTAATGTTTTATTCATAATCCTTCAGTTTTTATAACGACCGTGTTCAACTAAAAGTGCATCGGTATAAATTATCCTATTTGTTAATGTAACATAGTTTTGCTCTAATCTATTTTTAAAGTTTGTGAAAAAAACTAGAAATATTGTTCTGAGATTTGTCAACTATTGTTGTAAGTCTATAAATTTTTAATATTGAGATTTTTTTAAATGCAACATTATAAATAAATAAAACTAATTTAGTAAGGGTTTGCTAACTATTATGCATATATTTATGTTTTATATTTCTCTTATTAAACCAAACCTCTGATACCACCTTTTAACATAACAATTCTAGAATTATTCTTGATGGCGCAAATTATTAATTCAATTTACCCCGCCAACCCCGAGTTGACACATGGCCGTCTACGTCAGCTATCAACATGCTTCAGCGTGAGAAGCTCGGAGGAGCCCTGTTGAGACATCGTAAGAAGGATAGAGCCCCACAAGAACTGGGTACCCACTCGAGAGTTGATTACGCACGACATATTGCGAAGCCCAGGCTCCTGAGCTGTTTCGACGAGCTTTGGAGCTCCCTCTCGCCTAACCACTCTGTCAGAGTGGTTAGCAGAAGTATGAGCGACTGTCACCTACTCTGCAGAGCGCGCAGAACTCCCCTCACCTTCATTAAATGCACACCAGCCGTATTTAATACCTGGAATTCATAGAGAAAAAGTTCAGAGTTGGCATTGATTGAAGCATGGCCCCAGACCTGCTTTGGGAGCTCCTCGAGTCATATATATACAAGAAGCATTTACTTCTTCCAAAAAACCAAGTTCTAACCAGAAAAAGAACCATCAAGCATTACCATAAGTGTGAGATACAGAGACACAGAGCTCTATAGCCCGATTTAGAGCTCCTAAGTTAGAGAGACTAAAATATGGGTGGCTTAGCTTTCCTTCTATTATAACATTGCGAGGATAGAATAGTTAGAGAGAATTTTGTGAGTTTGTAATAGTTGTTTGCTTACCATCAATACAAAGCAAACTGAGGTCCTAGCTCTATTCCACAGGGGAGGACTAACCCGTATTGTCATTCAAGGCCAACCTCTTATATAAATCTTTGACTTTCTTAAATTCAGTACTTTTACCGCTCGAATTACAATATATAATCATTTGATTGTGTGTTCTAAAATACCCTTTCAGTTTTTAGCACCAACAGTTTGGCGTCGTCTGTGGGAAAGACAGTTTCTTAAAGTCACATACCTTCCCAAAAGCTATAAAAGCTCCCAAAATTTACTATGTCTTCTAAACAAACTTAGCCAGACCCTATACTGGCCCTACGAGAGCAACAAGCCACTCTTCAAGTTCGAATTGACAGACTCTTAGCCTAGAGAGAAAGTCCCCAAGCCAGCTCGAGGAGTAGGTCATTTTAAGCCATCGCGTCTGTTGATGTTCACCCAGTCCTTCCACGAGTCCCAGCCAAAGAAAGACTTGGAGACCATGGCGGGGGATCTAAGGCAAGCCGTAGTAGAACTAGTGAGCTCGAATCCCATCGCTCCAGCTCTACTAGGGAGACCCATGGGTGAACGTGGTTCGCGAGAAGCACTCAGATGGGGCTTTGTGGCATCAGAGTCCAAGCATAGGCCTACCTCCTGTCACATCAGCTCATATACCAGAATGAAAGGTGGAGGTCAGACCTCGAGGGTTCGTGTTCGATAGAATCTCTCACAAAGAGTCGATAGAAGAGGTCGAGAAAAGATTGATGTTGAGGATGGAGGCTCAAATGGCGAAAATGATGAAGATTGTGGGTAATCTAGCAGGGAGCTTGGCAGCAGCTCTTTTAAGGGACTCAAAGTCCCTTTTCGCATATCATATTCAGAATTTCCTAGTTCCTGAGAAGTTTAAGCTCCTGGCGCTGGAATCCTATAATGGAACCACTGACCCTGTGGATCACTGGAAGCAATACGAAAATATGATGGGGCTCCAAAATGTCCCAGATGGCGTGATATGCAGAGCATTCATTACCACTCTTAAGGGGGCAGCCCGAATGTGGTACAACAGCCTGCTCCCGGGGTCAATCTTGAGTTCACAAGAGCTCGGTACTAAGTTCATTTCGCATTTTATGGGAACCAAGAGGCACTCTAAGTCATCTACTCACCTCTTCTCCATAAAGCAAACGTCTATAGAAAGCCTGAAGGAATATGCTTGCCGCTTTAACCAAGAAAGCCTCATGGTCATAAATCTAAACAAAGGTGTGGCGGTAGTAGCCTTTATGGAGGGGGTAAGATCCCTGTACTGTCTCATGACTCTGGCGAGAATGGCCTCGAAGACCACGTTCGAGCTCCTGGATGAGCTCAACAAGTAGATTGACGTGGAAGAAACCCTGCAGAGAAGGAACCTGTCAGGCCTATCAAGCCTCTTATCCTCCTCCAAGTGCCAAAGGGGGCATAGTCCACCCCACAATCAAGAGAGAGAG
This sequence comes from Lonicera japonica, assembly GCA_021464415.1. Taxonomy (NCBI): domain Eukaryota; kingdom Viridiplantae; phylum Streptophyta; class Magnoliopsida; order Dipsacales; family Caprifoliaceae; genus Lonicera; species Lonicera japonica. The sequence continues at coordinate 12,135,421 of CM038469.1, forward strand.
GGGGTATGAAGGAATTAAACAAGCTTGAGCCGAGGGAGGGCAAAGCACACTAGCAGTTTATACATCTGGCAGCCTCTTTGGGTGAGGTTTATGCCCACTTATATCCAGGACAGATCCCAGAAGCTCGAAAGATGAAGAGGTTTGACAAAAAGCGGGATACGACCAAGTATTGCCGATACCACAAAGCCACAGCCATGAGATAAATGATTGCTGAAAGTTGAAGGAAGAGATTGAGAAGCTCATCCAGAGAGGAAAACTCAAAAAATATGTTGATAGGAAGAAGGAAGTTCCCCCAGAAGCCAAAGAAAAGGCACCAAAAAATGAGATATTCATGATTAAGGGGGGTCTTCCTCTTGTATTCACTGACGAAGAGATGAGCGGAGTAGAGTTCCCATGTGACAACCCTTTGGTATTAACAATGATGGTGGGCAATCACAATGTCTACAGGATCCTCATAGACACATGAGCCACCTCCAACCTCATGTACTACAGCGCTTTCAAGGCCATATGTCTCATCATAAAGCACCTGACCCCTTCCTCAGTCACCCTGGTAGGTTTTTCAGGGGAGAAGACTAAGTCTCTAGGAACCATTAAACTCACTGTAACTCTTGGAACAGCTCCTAAGTAAATCACCATTATCGTCGAGTTCTTGGTACTAGATAGAGCTCCCCATTATAACGCTATCCTCGGCAGGGGTACGCTCAATGTGATCAGGGCTACCATTTCAACTTATAGCCTGACTATGAGATTCCCTACCCCTCACGCAAACTTCGATTTCCAACACCGTTGTTTGAAATAAAGGTGGTAGGGTTATGAAAAACTCTTCCATGTTGTGGCATAAACGCTTGGGACACATATCCAGGGAGAGGATGCAGAGATTGATCAAGGAAGGCATTTTGCATAGTTTGGACTTTTTTGATTTTGATACATGTGTTGATTACATAAAGGGGAAATTTATAGCTAAGGATATAAAATGTGGGGTTACCAGAAGAGAGAATGTATTGCAATTAATACATACAAATATTTGTGGACCCCTTACTCCCACTGCTATGGGTAGTTTTCGGTATTTCATTACTTTTATTGACGATTTCTCTAGGTTTGGTTAGATAGACTTGCTTTACAAGAAATCTAAATCTTTGGATGCCTTTAAGGCATTTAAGGCTGCTGCTGAATTGAAACTTGGTATGAAGATCAAGTGTGTAAAGTTTGATAGGGGAGGTGAATTATATGGAAGATATGATAAGACTGGAAGAAATCCTGGACCATTTGCTTGGTTCTTACAGAATTGTGGTATTGAGGCACACTATAACATGTCTGGCACACCTCAATAAAATAGGGTTGCTGAAAGGCAAAATCGTACCCTTATAGATATAGTAAGGTGCATGCTTAGCCATTCAACTATTCCAGAGTTCTTGTGGGGCGATGCTTTGAAAACGGCTGCATACATCTTGAACCATGTTCTAAGCAAATCTATGGCCAAGACTCCTTATGAGATGATGTCTGAAAAAAGGCCGAGTTTGAAGCACTTTTCATGCTTGGGGATGTAAGGCAAAAGTGAGGCCGTATAATCCAAAAATGAATAAACTAGATCTTAAAACCATCAGTGGTTATTTCATCGAGTATGGCATTGGCTCAAGAGGATCTAGGTTTTACTGTCCTTCCTATACTACTAGAGTTATTGAATCTGATCGAGTAGTTTATTTTGAGAATGAGTTGGAATATAATAAGAGCCTAATACCGTGCACTATTGGGTTTAGAGATGAGAGTGTTGTTGTTCTTACACCTATTGTTCCCTTTTCAGGGATTGAGGCACCTGTTCAGACTCATGACGATAATGTTGATCCTGTAAGCGATGTTGATATTCCTTAGCAACAAGTTGATAATTATGAACAAGATCAAGTTGAAGACTTAGCTCCACTTAGAAGATCGGAGAGACTTCCTAAGCCTACGGGACCCACTAAATTTAGAGATTATTTCATTTATCTGCAAGAAAATGAATTTTCTTCAAGTGGGGATTTGGATCCTATTTTTTTTCAAAAGGCTAATTCTAGCTCTTCCAATTGGTTGAAAGCCATGGAGGAAGAACTGGCTTCTATGAGAAAGAACAGTGTTTGGGAACTGGTAGAATTACTTGCAGCTTGTAAGACTGTTGGATGCAAGTGGGTTTTCAAGACCAAACAGGATGCTAAAGGCAATATAAAAAGGTATAAGGCCAGACTTATTGCTAAAGGGTATAATCAGAGGGAATGCATTGATTATAAGGAAACTTTTTCCCAGTCTCTACCAAAGATTAATTTCGTTTTGTGATGGCAATAATAGCTCATTTTAACTTAGATCTATATCAGATGGATGTTAAAACTGCCTTCTTGAAGGGTGATTTACATGAGGCTATGTACATGGATCAGCCTAATGGTTTTAAAAAGAAGGGCAATGAGCACTTGGTGTGTAAACTAAAAAGGTCCATTTATGGGTTGAAGTAGGCCTCTAGGCAGTGATACTTAAAATTTGATGGGATAATTTGCTCCCTTAGTTTTATAGAAAAAACCGTTGACCAGTGCATTTATCTGAAGAGTGCATTTATCTGAAGAAAAGTGGGAGAAAATTCATTATACTTGTCTTGTATGTTGATGATATTCTTCTGGCTAGTAACAATCTGAATTTTCTGCTTGAGACTAAGCAGATATTGAATGCTTATTTTGATATGAATGATCTTGGTGGCGCTTCCTTTATTTTGGGCATTAAAATTCATCATGATCGATCCATGGTATTTTTGCCCTATCCCAAAAGAACTATATTAAAAGAGTTCTAAATAGGTTCAATATGAAATATTATAGTCCGTGTATAGCACCCATTCAAAATGGTAAGAGGCTCTCTAATACCCGGTGTCCTCGAAATGATAAAGAAATAGCATAAATTGAGCAGGTCTCCTTTGCTTCCAATGTTGGTAGCCTCATGTATGCCCAAGTTTGTACACGCCCTGATATTGCCTTTGTGATTGGTGTGCTTGGGAGATACTTGAGTAAGCTTGGTATGGGTCATTGGCAAGTTGCCAAACGAGTTATGAGGTATCTACAGGGTACCAAGGATCATTTGCTCATTTACAAAAGATTTGATTACCTTAAGGTAACAGGTTATTCTGACTCTGATTATGGTGGCTGTCCAGATGACCACAAATCCACATCAAGATACGGTTTCATGTTGGCAAGAGGAGCTGTCTCTTAGAAAAGTGTCAAACAGACACTTACAGCCACCTTGACTATAGAAGCAGAGTATATAGCATGCTATGAGGCTACCCGTCAGGCTATGTGGTTGATGAACTTTATTTCTGAGTTTCATATTGTGGAGAGCATCTCTAGGCCTTTAACCATATATTGTGATAATTCTTCTGTGTTATGCTTCTCTCAAAACAATAAGAACTCCAAACGTTCAAAGCATTTTGATACTAAATATATATTCGACAAAGAGAAGATTTGGGAGTTTCAGACTCACATTGAGCACATACTTATAAAACTTATGGTGGTAGATCCCCTGACCAAGGGCTTAATTGTTAAAGCCTTTGAAGACCATGTGACCCATATGGGTATTGTGAGATCTTTTGATTTTTTAGATTAGTGGGATTTTATATTGTGAGTTGAAGCAACATTATATCTTATTATTGTCATTATTGTGGTTATTACTATTGTTGTTGCCATAATGTGAGATCTCGAGATTTCCTTTGAATAAATTGTTGTTGCTATTATTATTGTCATTATTGTGGTTATTACTATTGTTGTTACCATATAATATTGTCATCCTGCACAGTTTTGTTGATTTATGTTATGGCATATTGTTTCGAGACATTTCAAACCCAGTTTCATATTGTATTATGCTGAGATATTTATTGAATCTTAGCAAGCATCGTAGGCGGATGCTAGGACCATTTTGGTTTTGGGATAGCATGACATGATCACATTTTACATGCTTATCCATATCCCACATTTGTTTTGTTATTGTTGTTGTTGGGTCACAGAGATATGTGTGCCTGGTATGTATGATGTCAGTACCTCTATCAGGTATGATTTTCTGTATCGCTATGACACTTATGATCTCATTTTGGACCAGTTGCTAAAGGTGGTTACTCTATTTTGACATCTTATTATGGCCACGTATAGTAAAATTAATCTGAGTATTGTTTTAATAACTTGACATATGCCGTCAATGTGGAAAATTGTTAGATTATTTATTTGGACTAGCATAGTTAGCGTTATTTATTTATATTGTTTGATATTCATATTAATTTAGATGTCAAACCTTAAAGTATATATATGTATATATATTGTTGTTGTTAGTCCCAATTAACTGATCATTTATGTTAATATTTATTGGGATCCTTATAAAGCACTTTAATAAATAATGATGTGGGTAGGCCTTGTGTGGGTTCATTATAATGGGTAAGTGTGTAATAACCCGTTCCTTCATTCCACGCGTATCGAGTTCCTTAATCGAATTTAGTCAAATTCGAACCTCGGGAGATGAAATTGTGTTCCAAAGTGGTTGGTATGACTCCAAGGCTTTCAATAAGTTATATTAGTGTATTTAAGTGTGTTGGAATAACCACAAGTCATTTCGGGTGGATTGAGTAAGAAATCGGCTCGTAAATAGCAAGTTTCGGTCCTACGCGATTAATGATTTTTAGCCGACTTTGGAAATGCATATCTCCTTTATCTGAACTCCAAATGAGTCCATGTTTTCTTCCACATCTTCATCTTAATCCCCTCTACAACTTTCGTGTTTTAGCCGAGACCCAATTCCAACTCCTTGATGCCCAAAGGTGGGTGCAAAGTTGGGTTGTTGACCAAAAACTGAAGGAGGCAGAAATTACACTATGTAGTCGACTACATGAGAAGAATCTAGTCGACTACATCGATCTGGCGAGGTTTTTTATATATTTCTTCTTCTCCTTTCTTCTTCATTTCACACCGCCAATGGAGAGCTCTTAAAGAGAGAGTTGAGAGGCGATTTTGAGGGGGTTTGTGGTGCTTTCATCTACAAACCTTCACCACACAAACCTACACCAAAGAAACATCATCATCATCATCATCATCTTCATCATCTTCTCCACCTTCATCCACCATCTTCATCATATGTGCGGTTCCAGCTGGATTCTTCTGCAATACTTCGAGGGATTGACCCTCCTAAGGTGGGAACAATAGTATTTAAACTTCTTTTTTCAACTTATTGTATCTATTACACACCAAATCCCGCATAACCTAGGGTTTCTACTCAAAATACATACTCATAGGGCTTTATGGGTAATTTATCTTATTTTATTGATTGAGTTTAACATATTATGATTATAAATTACTGCTTTGACATGAAACCCCAATTTCTATGCCATTTATGGTAAGATTCATATGAAACCCTTACGTACGGGTACTGGGGTGAACCAAATGATATGATACGCATACACATGTACCTAAACTTAAATGTGTTTTTAAGATAAGATTTCATATATGGGTGGTATTCACATTGTGTTTGAGCTATTGGGCCATTTTTATGAGATTCTTACTTATTAGCCAGTCCATAAGTATGTTGGGCAGTGGATATGCCTGTTTTGGAATGTAAAAGGTATTTTAACCTTATGGGAATGTTATATGGGATTTATATTTTATATAAACAGTATGATCTTTTACTTAGTGCCAGGTTGTGGCAATCCCACTATACCTTCCAAGTTTTAGTATTTCCTTCTTTAAACTATCAGTTGACGGACTTGGCTAACATAGTTATGCACGATGAGGATACCACCATAGTTTTCAGATACATATGCATGCGTATGAATATCTTTGGAAACATCCTAGTCTTATGCATATATATATGCATATCCTTATTGCTTATACACGGTTGACAAAATGTACTATATGGTACTTTGAAATGATATACATATGTATTTGGGATTTTCTTGGATTTTTATATCGGTTAGGCCAACACCGTTTGTACCAGATGAGTATATGTAGTTTATGCCTTGGTGGCTACGTGAGGATTATTTGTAGCGTATGCCTTTGTGGCTGCGTGAGGTAGCGTCTAGGTGGATCCGATAGGTGGTCCTTGCCTTGGGGCAGAAGAAACCGAGGATGACCATGGTCTGTGTGCACACAAATTAAAATCCTAGACGCGAGGATGATATATGATAGAAATGTACGTAGATTTGGTCACGGTGTTATGGCATACTTGGTACAATGACATATTATATTGTTCTTATCTTATATTTTTGGGATGGGATAACATACACATTTATACTTACTAAAGTATCATATATTATAAGAAGTAGATTTCATGCCTAAGTGTACTACTTGAAAGTAATTATTTTCATTATGTTGCATAGCATGGCATGCATGGTTTTCTAACCTATTTTTATATAAAAACCCTTATAGTTCCTACTGAGCCCGTTTGGCTCACTCCCATTTTCCAAACCAGTGTTGCAAGTGTTCTCGGGATGGTGCGCTTATGGAGTCTAGTAGCTCTGACGGCCTCTGATTACCAAAGTCGTTTGGAAACGACTAGTATTATACTTTTTCTTATATTGATAATAAGTCACATATTCTATTGACTGTTGTGCTTTAAAATATTGTTGTAAAGCCATTTGATGAATTGGGACCTCATTGGAGGCTTTATACAAATGATATTTCTTAAATGTGGAGTATCTGTTGGGAATGGATTATATACATTTTAACCGGTTTTGGTTTTGTTTTATAAATAAAATCCACATGCCCAATTTTTTTAAAATTAAGGCTTTATATGGAATTTCCTTTTCATATAAGTTATATATTCTATATTATGATACCCGTCGTCGTGTACGACACCGTGACTAACCGGGTCCCGGAGGCGTAATCATCTAAACTAGATTTCGGGGCGTCACAAAGTGGGACCCTTATCTCTTTCCACATTGTAGTGTAATTGTCCCATTGAGATTGTACAAACCCTAGATGCATAGTGGAATAAAGATAGTTTATCTCCTCAATCACAGACTGATGAACATGGCATCCCTGGACTCATTTATACCAGGTAATCCTTGATTCTAACGCTTATGCGTAGTATTGATTGCTTATACATGCAACAATTTAGGATTATTACTCAGGATTGATATAGCAAATAAAGATATTTGCTTTCAAGTTCTTTCACAAGTGGCTTGTAATATTGTACAGAGATGTTGGTGAGGCAGGCTGAATTGAGGGATAAAATGGATCGGATGCATTTGATCAGTAGTGGAGGATACCGCGATGTTCTAGGGCTACCGGATTTTACTGTTGGATTAGATGAGCCTCTTAAGGAATTGAAGAGTAAGGTGTTACAAAATGGTGTATCTATTGTTGTCCTTTCTACTCCTGATTGAAGTGGAAAGACTACCATGTCAAAAATCCTGTGAAAAGATAAGGAGATTCAAGGTATCTATATCTATAATTTAATATCATACTGATGTTTGTTGCCTTTGTTTAATTTTGATTTTGGTTTTTAGGTCATGTTAATGTGTACTGTTGCGATAAATTTTAATACTCGCAAGCGCACGAATCAATTTATAATATAGCGTGTAAACGAGGTCGATTCCATAGAGACTCAAACAATATATTTTATAATTATCTTGTTAATGTTCACTAAACTCCTAATCTAGCAAAGAAATTTTATGATAATCAAACAAATAAAATAGAGCAAATTAAATAAAATAAAGCAAAGCAAGTAAACTACAGTAATGGAACTAAATTAAATAATATAAAGCAAGATAATAAAGTTAATGAATTAATTGACTAGAGTTTTGAAATTATATATTTAATATCATTTTCCTAAGTATTCATGCATATAAACTCTACTCTCATCTCGCACTAATTTGGTCTCTTGACTCTATTAGATGCGGAAAATAGAATCACTAAAGTCCAATTAATTAATAAAATTCAATTGTAATTCTTCCACAGTCAAACTAATATATAAAATCAAATCACTCACTATATCCGTCAAAACACATCTTATATCCGCTCTCAACAAATCATAAGATAAATCCAACAAAAAATAATAAGAATCCAACTTTATTTTTTATCAATTAAAATAGGCATCCAATAGGAAGAATTGTATTTAACATTAAATCATTAAATTGGTAGAGTCAATTGGCATGAATACGTGCAAGAGAATCAATTAAATATACTCATTATAACCCTAGCACAAATTTATGCTAGCATGAATAAAATTAAATAATAAACAAAGTTAAAAGAAAACTTACTTGACAATAAATAAAAAAGTTAAATCTTCAATCTCCAAATCTTGAATAAAGTAAAAAGAAGAAAACAAAAGAAAATTGAAGATAAGAAGAGAGGTGCACGGTTGGCTCTCTGAATTGTTGCTGCTATTGCTCTTTAAATACTTGTAAGGGGTGAAATTTAGGGCTAAACTTTATACATGGGCTTTAGTTGATGGGCTTGGATTTGAAATTTTAATTCAATGGCTCTGAACTTCTATTAATGGGCTGCCACTTATTCTAATTGATAAATATATGGATGGCCCTCTAAGCATTAGCATTAACATTAAAACTGGGCCACCAAATGTACCAATTTCCGCATACCACCTCCTACGACAGATTCAACATTGTTTTCTGCCAAGAAAGCCTCAGAATTTGAGAAAACTCAAAACATGAAAATTGTAGGTCTTGGAATCTTCTTTCTAACCATATAAAGAACGCCAAAATCCGAGTTTTGAGCGAAAAGATATGCCCAAATTACCAAACTGTTGTTCTGATTTTCCTTCTTTCTCTTTTTAAATCTTTTTCTCTCTAAATCTTCTCCAATTTAACTCTAAATTAATTCATTCAAACTCCAATATTCTCCGATTTCCATAGCACTTGAAAGAATAGTAAAAATATAAATTGGTAGTAATATATGCTCTTTAAATTATAAATTAACATAATTAATTACACCAATTTCTTGGCACATCAAATTCCCCCAACTTACACTTCGCTAGTCCTCGAGCAAAGCAAAAAATTTAAAATAAATTACTTGCTTAAATCCAAGGTTCCAACACAATTCGAATGAAATGGTTCTTTATAAAATTTAATTCCCCCTTTTTTACCAATGCAACTAACTCAACAATGATATCCAAACACTCACATGCTAGAGCATTGTGACGCTCATGCAATATCAAAGTTCTTAAACTAGCGAGATTAATAAAATATTACATTCTCACCAATCCCCATCGTGCGTGTGTGAATTGACAACAACATAACATCATTGATATCAAAGTAAGCAAACTTTCGAATTCCATCTAAACTTTGTCTTGACTCAATTCCTTACATGGCATACACTCAACAAATTAATGAAACACTAGAGAATAAGGTGTAAATGCTCTCATTACATGCAGGCTATAAAGAGTAAATGTACGCAATTTCAAAAGCCTCTCGCATGTATATATATAAAAAAACGCTAATAATGAAAGAACAAGAGTCTCATGAACGGATATATCCCACTAGAAAAGTGAAATGCATAAATGGATCCCTTTTTATCACTTTCACCTCCAAATCATATTCCAAAGGATCATTAGGACTTTTTCTGGGTTGTAACGTTAGGCTTAGGTAAGGGTTATCAGATGAAAGGTATATAAGAGATTCAAAAATCTAAGAAATACATTGAGATATAAAATTGAAACTTTGAGCTTAATTTTGACTTCACTTGAGCTTTTTTTTTTCTTCTTCTTCTTTTTCTTTTTCACAATTTTTTCTAATTTTTTTCTTTTTCTACTTTTTTTTTCACATCTCCTTTTTTTTCACATATTTATTTTTCTTTTGTATTTGGAGGAGATTTCATAACTTTTTCATTTTTTTCTTTTTCACTTTTTTCTTTCATATATTTTTTTCTAAGCTCACTTTTCACTATTGCCTTTACATAAAATAAATAATCTCAACATATTCTTAGATAAAAGATAGGCTGTAAATACGCATTAAACTTTTAATTGAAGTAGGGTAAAGTTATTGGGTTAACAAAAGAAAAGCTTATATATAAGGCTCAAAGGGGTGACTAGCGGCATATATGGAAAGGTGGGATTAGGCTAATAAATAGGCTACCAAAGATGGCCTAAATCACTTCCTATGGTCTATAGCTCTTTGGATCAATTAATATCAAGAATCCTTAAAATGATGCATTTCATGAATTTACCTTTCTAGTGTTCAATCAAAACAAAGAATAATGAGAATACATAACAAATTACGCTTTTCAAAATTTAAGAGTTGATATAAAACCCTCAAATATGAAGATTTGCTCAAATTCTCACGGTTTATTTAGTCTCCACATTTATGTTCTTCAAGAATTTTAAGTTATACTCACTCATCTATCTAGTCATTTAATAGTTTTCATATGTGCAAAAATATAATGAGGATCGAAAATCATAAATTTTTTATTAATAAAGATGGTAGGAGAACTAATCATGCACATGTAAAGTATCAAGATGAATGCGTCATCGTTATTATATTAGTTAGAATGGAAATCTTAATTAATATCAAAGAACTATTGCATAGCTTTTCTTTGTTCCTTTAAAATAATAAAAAAAAAATTAGCTCATGTTTCTAACGAAGTACAATAATTGAAGTGTAAGTGTATGGAATGATAAGGTAACTAGTTCCCATCCCCCAACTTAAATCATGCATTGTCCTCGATGTAATAAGACAAATAAATAAGATAGGAAGGATAGCACCTAGATATGTTAAAGCTCACTGACAAAGATAAACTTGCACATTTGTTAGTATTGAACAAATAAAAGTAGAATATTCAATTCAATTTAAAAAAAATACAAATTTATTGGGTGGAAGGTCAACAGATATAATAATCACAACAAAAATATACTTATTAAACCAACCACTTACCTCAAAGCTTCGATGGCCTAATTAAATCAGGCTCTAGATCAGAAGAGAGGGGATAAATTACCTCAAAAAGTTCAACAGATGGAAACACGAAATCATAGGGCATGTGAAATACCTTTAAAAGCAACGAGTCAATAGAACGTGACTCAGATATACCAGGATTAAACGGGAAACTCAACCCTAACTTCATATCATTAGAGGATTTATCTTCATCGTTATCAATCTCTAAAAATAAAATGTTATTAACTTCTACTTCCCACTCTCCCTCTTCCATTTTCTGCATCCCTCTTGCTTCGTCATAAAATTTTGAATTATTTATTTCATCTCCTAATAAATTTGTATAATCTTCTTCAAGCTCATTACCACCTCCATCAAATACCCAGCTACCTATCGTGTTCACACCTCTAACTTCCTATTTTTGGAGCTGTTTACTTGTATCAAAGACATTAAGTTCAGCTGTCATATTTCCAACTAATTTTCATTAGTCCGTTCCTATAGTTGATTAATGATTGGCTGTAGCGAGGAACAGCCGACCAATAATCACAGGGATTTGCCCTTTTGTGTTTAGAACAGGTTGTGTGTCAAGGACTACGAAATCTACTGGAAAGTAAAATCCCTCAACTTGTATCAAAACATCTTCAATGACACCTCTAGGAAATTTAACAAATATATCAGCTAATTGGATTGTCATTGGTGTAGGCTACAGCACTCCCAAACCCAATTGCTTAAAAACTGAATATGGCAATAAGTTGACAGCTGCCCCTGAATCTAGCAAAGCTTGCTCAATAAAATTGTCACCTATCTTGTAGGAAATTGTAGGACAACCTGGATCTTTAAATTTGATAGGAACTTTACATTGAAGAATGGAGCTAACTTGCTCAGCTACAAATGCTTTCTTTGGAGTTGTGGTTTTTTTCTTAACTGTTAGAAGGTCTTTAAAAAATTTAGCATATGAATGTACTTGCTTAATTGCATCTAGAAGATGAATGTTCACTTTCACTTGCTTAAACACTTCTAAGATATCCCCATTTTGGTCTACTTTCTTGGGACTTTTTAACCTGTGTGGAAATGGTGCTCTAGGTATGAAACTTCTAGGATAGGGATCATTAGCAATAGGATGGGTATCCTTAGGGTCATTCTCATTTGGACTTTTCACCCTCTTGGTGGTTATTTCTTCTTGATAAGTTTCTTCCTCAACATTAGGCATTTGAAATTTGTTATCAACCTCCTATCCTGACCGAAGGGTCTTAATCGCATGAACTTGCTCCTGAGATTAACCAGAGTTATTAATGATAATATATCCCCCTTTTGTATTCTGTTCAGGTTGTTTTAGAAGCTTGTCTTTGATCTCCCCTAGTTGGCCAGTTAATTAGCCTATTTGATTCTTTAATTCCACAATGGATTCGGTATTATACCTAGTTGCTTCTTGCACTGCTTGATTAGTAGCTTGAATGCTTTGGCAAGTCAATTTTATAAAGGATTGCGAAGTGTCTTCCAAAGATGAGAATTGTTATTGGTATATAGTTGGTGGTGGACACGGTTGTTGGGGAGGAAATGCTTGCATAGGGGTCTGAAAACTAGGTAAGTTTTGACGCGACGTGCTCATTATTTGACCTCCTAAATTATTTATGGATTGGCTTAGTTGACAAGAAAAATTTGAATAATTATCCCAACCTTGATTGTATCTCTGTTCAAATGGGTTATTCATTGGTTGCCTAAATTCTTCAACTAAATTCACTTGCTTAGGGATGGCACTCGAATACCCTATAGAAGATGGACACATATTTTCTATGTGCATTGGGGTTGGGCTCGGTGTGTTATTTGACAATTGTAATGTTAAAGCCTTAACCTTTTTCATGAGAATATCTACTTGCCTTCTAGTCTCATCATTCTCCTTAACTTCATATATGTCACCCCGTGGATTTTGACAAATTTGTTCTCTTTGGGAAGAAAGATCCCATTGTTGAGAATTTTTAGACAAACTTTCATGGTAATTGTATGCTTGATCTTCCCTAAGGCCTAAGAAATTATCATTGTTCATTGACTCAATCATATTTATAGTGTTTTGAGTTAAACCATTGTAAAAATATTGCACAAGTCTCCAAACCTCAAATCCATAATGAGGACATTTAATTAGTAAGTCCTTGAATCTCTCCCAACTCTCATAAAATTTTTCATTTAGTTCTTGGGTAAAATTTGAAATTTATCTTCTAAGTTCATTGGTTTTTGCCATGGGAAAGAATTTAGTTAAGAATTTTGAAACCAAAGTTTCCTAATTTGTAATTGACTGTGGTGTTAAAGAGTTAAGCCAAGCTTTTGCTCTTCCTTTTAAGGAGAAAGGAAATAAGCGCAGACAGACTGACTCATCGTTGAAATTTTGAAATCTAAAAGTTGCACAAATTTTTAGAAAAATCTTTTACATGAAGGTAAGGATCATCTTGGTCAAGTCCTAAAAAGGTAGGCAAAAGTTGAATAAGTTGCAGGTTAAGTTCAAAATTTACCGCAGTGGTGATAGGCAATACGATGCATGAAGGTAGATTAATGGTGACCAGAGTAAATAATTCCCTAAGAGACTTTGTAGCTACTTCACCTCCACCCATGGATTTTTTTTAATTTTTATTAATAATAATAAAAATAAAAAGAAGAAGAACAACAAAAGTCCTACTTGGGGTGAAAATAATTTTTAGGATCTAATCTCACTTTATAATCTTGGATAAAAGTTAGAGTAAAAGATTAAGAACATTAGAAGCTTGAATCAAAAAATTGCTAGTGCTAAGTATTGAACCTAGGACCTTTTGGGAGCAAAATTCAACTTTTACCAACTAGGACAAAATGCATTTAATAAAATAATTTGCTTCACACTTTATATATTCTTTCATCTAGATCCTTCAATTACCCCAAAAACCAATGAATTAACTTCTTTTTTTAATATATATAATTTATTTATTTTTGAGAAGAAAACTAGTAGAATGAAATTTAATTACTAAATTAACAAGATTAAATTAGAGTCCCCGGTAACGGCGCCAAAAACTTGTTGCGATAAATTTTAATACTCGCAAGCGTACGAATCAATTTATAGTATAGTGTGTAAGCGAGGTCGATCCCACAGCAATTCAAACAGTATGTTTTATAATTATCTTTTTAAAGTTTCACTAAACTCCTAATCTAGCTAAGAAATTTTATGATAATCAAACAAATTAAATAAAGCAAATTAAATAAAATAAAACAAAGCAAGTAAATTAAAGTAACGGAACTAAACTAAATAATATAAAGCAAGATAATAAAGTTAATGAATTAATTGACTAGAGTTTTGAAATAGAGGAGAGAATTGTATTAATCTTCATGAAAAACAGTTATTACATAATGGATCCTATATCTCTGTTTATAGATGCTTACTTGCTTGAGAAATAAGCTAGCATCCTAACTAGCTTCGGAGCTAAATGACTGATATACCCATGCTTGCTCTATTACACAACATTACAGTACAACACATTATACACAGATATCACACTTACACCAAATAACAATAACTAGTTTACAAATCATACATATGCAAAATCTTGTTTTATGTAACACGTGGTTTTTTTACCTTGGGTTGAACATCCCATGGACCAAGGTACTTTTTTCAAGAACCGGGTAACCAGGACCTTGATCCATATTACCCCGTAAAGGTTTGAATATTGACAATTAGTTTTTCAGATAACTTGTCTGCAGTTCTGCACCTCTTTTTCCTGTTTAAGTCTCTTTACTTTCAACTATAACTTTCTTCATGGTGGCACTAATTGAAGATAGTCAAAGTTTGTAAAGGATTTCTTCTGGCCCTTACTGTGATTGGCCGATCACTCAATGGGAAGCATCTGGTAATCTAGGATCAGAGTACGAAGAAATGGTCTAAAGGGGAACCTATTTTGTACTCAGACCAAAGAGCTCTGCTTATGCTACTCCAAACCAGCTTAGATGCTTTGGATGAAAAGCCTATAGCCAAGGAGTGTTACTTGGACTTGGGCTCATTTCCGGAAGATCAAAAGATTGCTGCCACTGTTCTTATGGATATGTGGGTCCAATTGTACGGCCAAGATGATCAGGGCGCATAAACCCTCGAAAACCTCCTTGAACTCTCGTTCAGGAATCTTGTTAATCTCTTCCCTACGAGGTATTATATATACCTTCACTCCTCTTATTTTTTGTTATCCAATATTTTTGGTAGCTGATTTACTCACATGATCATTGCTATATAGAGATGGCAAAATGATCCAACCTGGCAGTTTTATGGCCCAACCCGACCATAATGAAGCAGGTTTTAAAAACCAGTGCGAGTATGGCATCTAAAATAGAAACCTAGCACAAATTGGGTTCAGTTTCACATAAATCTTGCCCATTTGACCCGAACTGAATATAATATTTTTACCTTTAAATACCCTTATAATATCATACAATTACAACGGGTTGGGTCTGGTCAAGATGGGACAGTGTGAGTTCGGGCTTATATAAATGGTAAACGGGGAGGATTCAGGTTTTTCAAAACAAAACATGCTCTGGTTTGGGTTCGGTCAAACCTGCCCCAAGCTTGATCCATGCTATGATGATGGCCTGATGGGTGAGACCGGATTGCATTAAGGGGAAAATAGAGGGGTGTGTGAGAGAAATTCATTTAAATATTTTAATTTCTACTGCTTTGAATTTCTAATTTGTTGCCATTTGTCTCACAACTGCCTGACTTCCTTTGTTTTTCAGTTTGTAATGATAATAGAATCTGTGCACATGTTGTAATTCGCATGGATTAATCTATCTTTGACCTCATTCAACACGAAAGGTACAATTGAAGTCGATGGCTACTGTAATGAACATTATGTGATGCAGCATGATCTGTTGAGAGAGCTGGTTATCTCCCGGAGTGACCAAGAGCCTATAGAACAGAGAAAAAGATTAATTATGGATAGAAGAGAGAATGTCCCTCCGCAGTGGTGGGTTGAACAACAGCAGCAACCCAAACATGCCCGCCTTTTGTCTATTTCTACAGGTATACAATCATTTATGAACCCGCCTTTTAAATGTTTGATAATTTCGCGTAATTTGATTGGTTTAGCTAGAGAACAATTGAATTCTCTTACTTTATTCTAAACAAAAAACTTTGTATGGAAAATCAAGGTAAACCACTATTTACCATGAAAACTGATTCCTTTGAAATTAAAATAATCAACACTACTAAAAATGGCAAATATGGAATCATGGGCAATTTCCACGGAAAAGAAATCCAGTCAAACACATTCAATGGATCTCTTTGATAAAAAATTGGAAAATGATTGAAAACACTAGTAGTTTTTATGAGAAGTTGAAAAAGACACTTGATTTGGTCCAGATGTTCTATTACTTTTTTGGTTTTTCAGTGGAAACTAATTCCCTTGGGGATGGGTAAGAAAATTGTCCAAAGAACAAGAGGAAAAATATGGAGAACATCTCTCACCAAAATCACTCATCTGTTTATAACATTTTTTTTATCAAATACACCTTCGTTTATTACTTCATTTATTCTTTTTGCTTGTGGTAATTTGTTGAATACTGATTGCAGATGAAACGTTCGCCTCAAGCTGGTACAACATGCAACTTCCTTCAACCGAGGTTCTACTACTGAACTTCAGGTCAAAGAATTATCTCTTACCTCACTTCATGGAGACAATGAACAAATTGAAGGTTCCGATCGTCACAAATTACGGTTTCTGTCCTGTAGAGCTAAAAAACTTTATACTACTCGGTTATTTATCTGATCTAAGGAGAATCAGATTGGAAAACATTTCAATTCCCTCCCTCAGCAAATCCTTACTGCAACTGAGGAATCTGCAGAAAATATCCTTGATGATGTGTGAGAATGGCAAGGCTTTTCGGAGTTGTTCTGCAACCTTTTTAGTCTTAAGAAGCTAAGTATCACTTACTGTAATGAGCTGAGTGAACTTCCCAATGGATTTGGAAGGCTGGTGAATTTAGAAGTACTGAGGGTTCATTCTTGCACGAAGCTCGAGGAATTACCAGAGTCTATTTGTGGGCTCCACAAATTGAGATATCTTGATATATCTGATTGCGTAGCTTAGGTACAAGTAAAATGCCAGAATGAATTGGTGACTTGCGGGGTCTAAGAGTCCTACACAAGGGGTTGCTGAGGTCTACGAGACTTGCCGCCAGCAGTTGAAGATCTTTGCGAGTTAAACGAAGTCATTTGAGATGAAGAGATTTCGTATTTATGGAAATTAAATGAGAATATGCTCACCAACTTGAAGGTAAATGTGATAAAAGAAGATATCAACCTTGATTGGCTTCACAATGTTGTTTGATAAAATAGAGGAACATAGCCAGGTATGTTAGTTAAAGATGATATGTGATTTTTGAAACGTTTTTGCGTGTGCTGTGATTGTCATTATATTTTTCAATAATCATGTTTTGCTGTAAATTTCCTAATGACTATTCGGATTTTCTTTTATATAAAATAGTACGTGTGGTGATTTGGTAGGTTTTGATCTTGCACTATGATAATGGTGAAAGAATTAGGGTATCATAATTTGACTTGCAAGTTCTGGAGGAAACAGAAGCCCTATTTATTTGATTACTACCCCATATGCATAACAGGAATACTTCTTTCGACTCAAATTAAGAATCTCATTTTGACTATTTCCGGTTAAGAAAGGACTAGTTTCAATTTAATCATTAGTCAACACAACAACTTATTTTCATTTGTACTATTTGGCACATATATTGATTATGTTCCAAAAAATGAAATGGGACTTGGTAAGTGAAGACTTAATTTCCAAAATCGAAAGCAAGATTCTCAAGTTGACGCCATATCAATAGAACAAGTCTAATCCTAGGCGACAATAAGCTGATCGATGGTATTGCAAATATGAATATTACATTTTAGATAATGAATCAGGTTTGTTTATTTATGCAGGGCAATGCACGCACTAGATTAATCTAGCTAGTGTTGTTTAGCTGCTGGCTATAAGAAAATCCAAGCATCCCGATCCCACTACTCCCACCCCTCTTCCCTCTTCCAGTCCCAGGTGAAACTCGAAACCAAGTTCTCTCGAATCCTTGCAAGCGCAAGTTTTGTCAATGGAATTTGTAGAAGCAACGTTTCCTTGCATTACATAGTTACCGAACATTTATGATCTTCACACAGAGAAAAAAGTATTAAATTCCTAAATGGTCAAAACAAACTTTGGTTATTGTGCATATGATACATTGGTTAGTAAAAAACACAAAAAAGTTCTTGATAGGCATTAATTAATACACATGGGAAAACTCGATAGTGTAAAAACACTCATTAAGAACCCATAAATAAAAAAGATAAAAAGTTCTTAGTAAGCATTGGTCTACAAGTAATGCAAATAATATTTAAAGTTAATAAGCAAAATAGTGGATTGGGGCATACAAAAGTGTATTTGAATTCATTTATAGAAAGTACTAATTTTACTCAATTTTCTACGAACTTTTGTACTAATTGGTGTACCACCATTCCAATGAATTGGTAGGCCGCACATTTGCTATTTTATAGGTCTTTCTTTTAATTTAATTGGTGTTACAACTATTTGTATAAATGTTAGCCAATTTGAGTAGTGTTAAATTTACTCAATTTTTGTACAAAATATTTATACAAACTTATGTTTGTACGCCTCCAATTTAATGAGGGAAATTGCTAAACATAGTCAAATTTTATATAAAGCTTTTGTACTAGCTATTGTGCAATTAAACATAGTCAAATTTTATATAAACCTTTTGTAGATAGTTTCATATATAGTATAGTTTCATATGTAGTATAGATAAGATGCTTTGTACGGCGCCTTTGATTACAAGGTTGATGATAATGTGGAAAATATTTGATAAAACAGCCAAAGGTAATGGTTGGGAAATGAGTGAGAGATTTGGTTACATGTTTTATACCACTTTTACTAGATTACATTGAATCCAATCAGCTTTGGATTTAAAACACTTTGTGTTACTACAAGGAGCCATTTCTTACTAAATTTGGAAATATTTTTCTATGAAAATTGAACAACTATCTATCCAAATTTTCGTTTGGGTGTGGTTATCCTTTGGTGTCATGTTATTTTTCAATTTATTCCTCGTAATGGTAATAGGATAGTTAATGGAGTCATCTCCATGGGTTTGATGAGAGGTTAATTGGGACTTGTTGTTCGTAGAACGTAGATTGACTTATGATATGAAGTAATACATCTACTTTCTCTCAAAAGAATTTAATTATTTTGTAACTTTGCGCCAAATCACAGTCATTCTCCTACTTTGCAATTAAACTAAATTTTACTCTAAAAGCTTGGCCTTCCAAACTAAAATAAAATTAAAAATACAGCTAAACACAATTTATGCTATAGCTTGTTCAAACTTAAACTAAATTATTGCTTATCAGAGATGCAGGTCGGAAAATACCCTAGAAGAGGGGGAGGGTAAATAGGGTTTTTAAAACTTAATCGGATTTTTAAAATCGTTTTTAAAAATATTTAAAGTCTATATCAAGTAATCAAGTAAAACACTTAAGTAATCTCAAGCACAAAGAAAATATAGCAATTAATAAAGAAGCTAGAGATAGAAAGATTAAATCGATAAAAGTTGAAAACTTTTTGTCCACACGGTTCAGCTTGTTAGCCCCTACTTCCTCTCTCGGATAGTTTCCTGAGAATTTTCACTAATATCGATCTTTTTTCGGGTGAAGATCAAACCTCTACAAGTGAATACACTTTACAAATGTTGATTTCTCTCAACACTCACACAAGAACAACCTCTTGCTATTTTAAGAGATGAATATCTCTTAATGTTTGAAGAATAAGATTTTTTGTGGGAAACACCAATGTACAATAGCTCTCAAGTGTTTGAAGATTACAATTTAAGCTCACACTAAGAGATATCAAATTTGATAAATAATTTATAGCTCAAAATAATGATGATTGAGCAAAGCAATGTTCTTGAATCTTTGAGTATTGAATATAGATGAAGAAAATGGTGTTAGAATGATTCAAGAGTGTTTAAATATGTCTCAGATAGTGTATATATAGTTTAGAAAAACGTATGGCCATTTTGAGGGAGTTGGCGGAGGTTTGGTACCAAAAATGGTAAAAAATCAAAAATTCAACGGCTAGTTTCTGGGCCATCAGTTGACTGAGTAAGGCTCATCAGTCGACTTAGTGGCCATCAGTCGACTGATGGGCTCTGTCTGGCAAGCCAAAAATGCAATTTTTACACTTTTGCAATTTAGCTCTAAAATTAATTTTGATGCTTGAGAAAGGTCAAATATAGGTTCTTAAGACACCTATTTTCGGTAGAGCTCCAAATAAAATCATTTTGAATTTATTAAGAATTTAATACAAAATGGGTTTTTGCTAAAATGATATTTTGAAAGGATCTTGAAGTGAACTTTGATTTGATCAATCTAATTGTGTAAAAACAAAGTGTATGAGCTATAAAGAGAATCAAACAAAAACCTTTACATAGAAAACATAAGCACTCACTCAAATATAAAATTACGAGTCTTCGAGGGCTTAGTTTGTTTCTTCATTTCTTTTCTTTCTTGGGTCATTGATCTTCATAGATGTGCCATTGTGATAGTGCATTGATCAAGTAGTTGTATGAGGTGTAAGACATCGATAATAAAAACCTTTGTTGGTGAATGATCTTGATTCCGATTTGTCGATTTAGTCCACGTATGATCAATTAGTTGTGGCTATTACTCAAAACATCAACTTAGTTAAATTACACACGATTAACGTTATTGTTATTATCAAAACAAGATTAGTGACTTTTATGTCAACAAATCTCTCCCTTTTTGATGATGACAATAAATTAATGCGTATTTACAATTAAGATCATAAATTAAAATAAAAAAAGGGAAAGCTCCCCCTCAAACTATGCACAAGATAAAATATAACAAGCATGCATAAAACTAATTTCAAACTATTGCAAGATCATAATAAAACTTAAACTTTAACTTAAGTTAAACCTAATTAAATAAAATACTAGAGTCAAAACCAACATAGAATAAAAGCCAAAAATGAAGTAGCATACTTAAAGTTCAAAGCAAAGGCATAGCATAGACATAACAGCTTAGCAAAAGCCTAATCTCATAAGGAGTGTGTACCAAACATTCTAACACACATATTTTCTCCCCCTTTGTCATCGACAAAAAGGAAGGAGAAAGAGAGATCACTTGTCGGCATCTTTTTGTGGCCATTGTCCCCATCCTTGATTGCCGTGCCATGGGTTCCATGGTGGAAAAACATAGTTGGGGTGGTAATGGAGGAATGCGGCTTCATGTGCTCCTTGTCTTTCCTCAATACGATTGAATCTATTGTCCATGGTCACTGAGAGATTTTGGATTGCTTGTAAGATGGCTTCATTCGGATTAGCCACATGTGTAGCTTGGTGGGAACTAGAGGGAGCTTGTGAGGAAGTTCCTTGATGAGGAAAGTCTTGTTCCATGGGCTCCGGATGAGTTGTACCCTCCTCATCATCATCTTCATTTCCGTCAAGAGGATTATTTGAAATCCATTCACCGTCTTCAATGTGATATCCAATTTGTCGAATAGTTTTGGTGGTGTATGTCTCATTGTCCGTGGGAACAATAACATCGGTTTCATCATTAAGGTTGATATCATAGAATTAAAATAGGCGAGTGAGAGCCATACCATATACCAATCCTTGTTTCTTACGACTAGTTATATAAAAAAAGATGATGAAATATAAGATTTGCATAATTGAGCTTGTGTCCCATAACTATTACCCAAACCAAAAAGATGTCCAACGCATTTACTGAAGCTCGACTACCCCATCTTGGAACACTTGAATACTCGATTATAGAGTGAATGAGCCGATTTTGCAAGATAAGTATAGATGCCTTAATTTCGGGTTCCATACCACTATTGTGTTCCCTACAGCATTTTTTAAGAATGAGGGTTAGGGCGGCGACTTTCTCAGAACCAAGTAAATTTCCAAAGTTGGATGGTACGTCCGTCACATTTGCAGTTGAAAAATGAAAAATTCTACTCAAATCGGCTTCATTAAAAGTAAGCTTACGTTCACTTAGCAATGTAGCAAGTCAAAACTTGTTTGAACGTCCGGATTCGAGTATAGGGTGATGTAAGTTGGCATAGAACAATCTAACCAAGCGAGGATAAACATTATCTCTTATAGACAAGAAATTCAAGATGCCTTGATTACGAAATAAGGCAGTGATATTCAGACCATTAGTAAAGAATAATTCGATATTGAATTGTTTACTTTCAACGATAGTGCGAGTAACATAGTCGGTGTTGAATTTTTCTTGAACCTCGTTGGATATGAACAATGGTGGTAATGGCACTTATGGCGGAATGGCCGATGATACACCCTCTTGTGGTACATTCTTTCGAGGGTGACGAGAGCGAGGTCCTTGAGACATTTTTAGAGATCTAGGGTTAAAGGTATAAGTTTTGAAAAGTTAGGGTTTGAGGGAAAAATTCAAAATTTTTGGGTGAAAATTTGTTTTGTATGATGGAAAAAGGTTAAAAATGGTTTATATGGGTAATGTGAGATGATTTTGTAAAGAAATCTGGTGTAGGATAGAGTTTTAGGTGGAAGATCAATAATGGAGGCTAGGCTTAGGGTTAAAGGGAGAGTGAAGTGGGTTTAAGTGATTTGAGATGGAATAAGTTTGATTTGGTGTAGATTTGATGTAGAATGATGTTGGTTTGATGATTAGGGATGATTTTGGTGAAGTGAGATGGAGGTGTAAGGAGATTATGAAGGTTTAAGGTTGTGGAAAGGAGAGGAAGTTCGAAATATGGTAAAGAGGAGAGTGAGAGAAATAGGAAAAAATATGGGAAATAACGGCTGGTCTCAGCCAAGCATTAGTCGATTGATGCTAGACCTTCAGTCGACTGAAGGAAGCTTAGTCAACTGATTACTCCTCATTAGTCGACTGATCATGCAATTTTTGCCCAGAATTTCTCAACTTTTGCTCTTTAGTCCATTTGAGGTTAGAACTAACATATAGGAACACTTTAAAACTGCAAGATCACTATTAGTACACACGATAATATGTAAATGAAGTGTGAGCTATGTACAACTATTATTTGCACAAAAATTAGTTAATTGAAACAAAATTTGTATGCTTTAGAGACAAGCATATTTGATCAATGTACATGAATATTTTGGTCAACTAGATATCACATGCTCTAGTCAAACTAAGTTCACGTCGGATAGTGCAAAAGCAATTGTCGGAAAGTGGTTGTGAAAATATCCGCAAATTGCAATTCGGTGCCAACGAATTCAATATTAACATCACCTTTTTGCACATGATTACGAATAAAATGATATCTTATCTCAATGTGCTTAGCACGTGAATGTTGTATTGGGTTCTTGGTCAAGCTAATAGCACGTGTGTTATCACATTTAATAGGAATGTGGCTAAGATTGATTCCAAAGTCTTCTAATTGTTGTTTAATGTACAAAGTTTGTGCACAACAACTTCCGGCTACCACATATTCGGCTTCGGCCGTTGAAAGGACCACCGGATTTTGTTTCTTACTTGACCAAGAGACTAATGCGTTTCCTAGAAAATGACAAGTTCTACTAGTGTTTTTCTTATCAATTTTGCAACCAGCAAAATTCGCATTGGAATAACTTATTAGGTCAAAAGTGTTCTCTCTTGGTACCACAAACCCAAGGAACTAATACCGAAAATATAACGAAATATACGTTTAACGGCAAATAAATGTGATTCTTTAGAATCCGCTTGGAATTGTGCACAAAGACATACACTAAACATAATATCCGGCCTCGAGGCCGTTAAATACAATAAACTACCGATCATATCTCAATATTTTTTGATGTCCACACTTTTACCAATTTCGTCTTTGTCAAGCTTCAATGTTGAACTCATAAGCGTACTCATTGATTTAGCGCCTTCCATGTCAAATTTCTTCAAGAGTTCATTCACGTACTTCTCTTGATTGACAAATATTCCTTCTTTGCATTACTTCACTTGTAATCCAAAAAAGTAATTCATCTTTCCCATCATGCTCATTTCGAATTCCTTTTACATACATGTGAAAAAATCCTTGCAAAGATTCTCGTTAGTAGAACCGAAAATAATGTCATCAACATAGATTTGCACAAGTAGCATACTATTATCATGATTTTTTATAAATAAAGTAGTATTAATTTTACCTCTAACAAAACCATTGCTAATCAAAAATGAATTTAATCTATCATACCATGCTCTAGGTGCTTGCTTTAAATCATACAATGCTTTAGACAATTTAAACACATAATTCGGATAAATATGATTTTCAAAATCGGGAGGCTGTTTTACATAAACTTCTTCTTCAATAAAACCATTTAAGAAAGACTTTTCAAATTCATTTGATACAACTTAAATTTTTTAAAACATGAATAAGCACGTAGTATGTGAATGGCTTCTAGACGTGCAACGGGTGCATATGTTTCCTCATAATCAATGCCCTCCTCTTGATTGTATCATTTGGCAACAAGTCTAGCTTTATTTATAACAATTACACCACTTTCATCATTTGTATTTCGAAATACCTATTTAGTGCCTATTATGGTGTGATCATTAGGTTTGGGAATAAATGTCCACACTTTGTTTCTCTCAAATTGATTGAGCTCTTCTTGCATAGCCATCATCCAAGATTCATCTTGTTCGGTTTCATTTATGTTTTTAGGCTCATATTGAGAAACAAATGCTACATTATTGCATACATTTCTTAAGGATGATTTAGTCATAACTTTACTAGATGGCTTTCCAAGAATTTGATCAATAGGATGGTTGGACACGAATTTTCAACTTCTAGGCAAATCATTCAAGTTTTGCTCGGTTGTGTTTTCTAACTTCTTAGAAGGAGCTTGAGTACTCGATGTTTCTTCTTTAGATGTATCATTAATTTGAATATCTAAATTTTTTTGGATAATTTCAACATCATCATCGGAACACACTATAGGTGAAAAAGGATTGGACTCATCAAATACAACATGCATAGACTCTTGAATTACCAAACTTTTCTTATTATAAACTCTATATGCTTTGTTATTAGTGGCATACCCAAGAAAAATTCTTCATCGGATTTAGCATCAAATTTACCTAAGTGATCACGATCATTCAAAATAAAACACTTACAACCAAAGACTTTGAAATATGCAATATTTGGTTTCTTGTCATTCCATAACTCATAAGGTCTCTTATCTAACTTTTTACGAATAATAGCACGATTAATCACATAGCATGCGGTGTTAACGGCTCCCGCCCAAAAATACTCTAGCAAAGAATGTTCATTTAATATAGTCTTAGACATCTCTTGAAAAGATCTATTTTTTCTTTCAACAACACCATTTTGTTGAGGAGTTTTAGGTGCCGAAAAGTTATGATCAATACCATACTCATCACAAAAGTTCTCAATATCAATATTATTGAATTTTCTACCTCTATCACTCACAATATACACAATAGAAACATCTTTTTCATTTTGAACTTTTCTACAAAATTTAGCAAAAATATGTCAAGTTTCGTTTTTGTAAGAAAGAAAGAACACCCAAGTAAATCTAGTATAATCTTCAACAATAACAAAAGCATATAATTTGCCACCTAAACTAACAACCGAATTATGACCAAACAAATCAAGATGTAACATGTCAAAAGATCTAGTTGTAGTAATATCCTTCTTAGACTTAAATGATGACTTATATTGTTTACCAAGTTGACATGCATCACAAATTTTATCCTTAACAAATTTGGTTTTAGGCAATCCTTTAACTAATTCTTTCTTAGGTAAAGTATGAATTAAGTCCATATTAGCATGTCCTAATCTTCTATGCCATAACTAAGAAACATCATTAATAGCGGACAAACACTTAACATCTTGTTAAGAAAAATCATCAAGCTCAAGAGTGTACACATTGTTAGTTCTATATACAACAAGTAAGATGGAATCATCACTAACATTCTTAACAATGCAACGATCGGACTTAAAAATAACTTCATAACCCTTATCATACAATTGACTAATACTAAGTAAATTATGCTTTAAACCTTCAACTAAGAGAACATTATCAATACATGCAAAATACTTACCAACCTTACCTATACCGATGATCTTACCCTTGGCGTTGCCTCCAAAAGTTACATTCCCTCCTCGCTTGAGAATGAGACTCAAGAAGTTGTTTTTGTTTTCCGTCATGTGCTTTGAGCATCCACTATCCAAGAGCCATTTGGTTTTGCTACCTTTAGCTTTCAAGCACACCTACACCATAACCTTAAGTAACTTCTCCTTTGGTACCCAAAATGTGTTGGGCCCTTTTGGATTAGCAAACATAATGGTTCCTTTTGGAACTCAAGCAAGCTTCCTCTTAGGGAAACTCTCATTTCTATAGTAACAAAGATCCACATAGTGAGTATTTCTACCACAATATGAGCAAAGATGAGTGGGATCACGAGATGTGTATGTTTTAAAAAAGTTTTTATAATCTTTTTGATTGTCAACTTATTTATAGCCCAAACCGACTTTGTCAAATTCACACCTTTGCATTCCTAATAGTTTATCCAAGTTGTCCTTTCAATTGGTGAACTTGGTTAGACTATTAGTTAAGTCATCCACTTGGTTTTTAAACTTAGCATTTTTCACTACAAGTGTGTTTGGCGTTTTTTTCTCCTTTCCTTTCTCCAAGGTTACGTTTCACACTTGCTAGAAACCATCAAGTTGTCCTTTTTGAGGCTTGCATACTTTTTAAATAAATTTTCAAACTTACTATGCAATTCCTCAAACATTTCATATAATTCATCATAGTCATTCTCATCATGTGCATCATCATTAGTAGAAACATCATTATCACTAAATGAATCATAATTATAGTCTACCTCATCATCTTTTGCCATAAGGCAAAATTTTTCCGTTTTCTCGTCGCTAGAGTTGGCATCGGACTCCCCTCTTTCGGAATCACTCCAAGTGCCTTTAAGGGCGTGTTTTACTTGTTTGAAGACTTTGTCCCTCTTATCCCTCTTCTCCTTTCTTCTAACTTGGTAATTAGTTTTGAAGTATCCTGGTTCATGGCAATGAAAATATTTCTTCACTTTTTCGTTTTCAACTTTTGGTTGAATTGATTGATCATTGTTCCTCCTTAATGAAAAACCAAAGTTGTTTCCTTTTCTTTGAAAGCTTTTCTTCTTGGCTAGAAATTTCATGAATTTTCTAAAAAAAAGAACCATGTATTCATCACCTCCCATTGACTCCTCATCATCCTCTCGTTGACTTGCTTTGAGAGTTAAAGTCTTTTTGGCTTTTGAATCAACCTCTTCTTCTCTTTCTAATTCTTTCTCATGGGTTTTGAGAGAATATAAGAGTTCGTCTATGCTAAGGATTTTGAGGTTCTTGGTTTCTTGAATGGTCGTTACTTTTGGTTTCCATTTCTTGGGGAGAGTTCTAAGGATTTTTCTAATTTTGTCCTCATTATAGTAGACCTTACCAAGAAGATCTAAAGCATTAGTGATAATAGAGAATCTTCTATACATAGAAGCAAGAGTTTCATTTGGCTCCATTTTGAATAGTTCATAATCATGAACAAGCATGTCAATATTGTCATCCTTAACTTGTGAGGTTCCCTCATGAGCAACCTCTAGTTTATCCCAAATTTCTTTGATGGTTTTGCAACTAGAAATTTTGTTATATTCGTCTATGGTTAAAGCACAATGTAGAGAGTTTAAAGCTTTAGCATTGAATTGGATTTTTTTAATGTCATGCTCATCATATTCGGAGATGGACTTAAGGAGAACATTACCCCTTTCATTGGTTTTGGTAATCTCATAGGGTCCAGTAAGTGTGACCCTCTGTGAGAATCTGGACCCGCGACCCGAGAGGGGGCCCTCGTTCTTGGTTTTCTATGAAAACGTGTTTTTTAGAGTCGCCAGTTTGTTTTACAAGAAAACAAACAAAGGGTCATACGAAGGACAATTCAAAAACGAATTATCTTTCATACGTTTGAAACCAGAGTTTAAAATATACTTTGCTAGGGTTCGGGAACTACGTTACGAATTGGGAAGGTGTTAGGCACCCAATTCGCCCTTTCGGTCTCTTAATGGATCATGTATCTAATTCCTATTTTAGATATCTTGCAAGTAGTTTGAATAGTTTTCAGAATAGTCTTTTCTGGATAAATTTAGTTTAAAACAATATTTTGAAATCAGACTCGAGCTTTGCTAGCGCCTACGTATTCATTCGTAGAATGAAATCAGAGTCTCGTAGTTCCTTTCTTTTGGAAACTATTTTTGTATTTTTGTTTGTTTTGAAAACGTGTCAAAACAGGTTTTAGTTTTCTTGTAAAATTTAGAAAGGATTTATTTTGAAAGCAGTGAACTTCTTTGCAAGTTATCTAACTTTTCTGTATTAAAAATGAATTTAAATGCATTATTGAAATTAGTAAAGTGGAACAAAGACGTACCTGATGCGCCTGAAGAAGAAATAAGAACCTTGTCTTGATTGCCTTGATTGCCTCCTTCTCTCTCTAGAACTTTCTCTTTCTAGACTTTCTTTCTCTAGATTTGCTCTCTCAGAATTTCTCTAAAATGACTCTCTAAAGATTTTGACAGCGTTTCTACTTACTAAAAATACTATTCAGTGTTGATGCCTAAAATGAGAGCTCAAGGTCCTAACGGGGCGCTGCCCCGCACCCCGCGACCTGACCGGGCAGGTCGATCCCCGTCTTAGTAAGGGAAGTGGCAATATGGTTGTGGTAGATTCCTGACGCGCTCGAAAATCAAGGCTTTTCCTAATGGTCTCCTGTATGCATGATGACTCAAGACTTGATGCCAAATGCTTGTTTGTATGAAAACCAAATTCATACGAGAGTCGTGGATTGGGGTGTTCACACCCTCCATTGTTCAAAGTCACTACCTTGAAGAAAAGTACACATACGATTTTTTCCATAACTATAATTTTTGCCATCAAATAGAGGTGGCCTAGTGGTGGAAGAACCTTCGTTAAGGCCGGTTCCTTGATAAATAATCATGATCATAAACTCTAAGATTATATAATTAAAACAAGAGTACAACCTCTGATACCAACTTTAGGTCGAAAAATACCTAGAAGGGGGGTGAATAGGGTTTTTGAAACTTAATCGAATTTTTAAAATTGTTTTTAAAAATATTTAAAGTCTATATCAAGCAATCAAGCAAAACACTTAAGTAATCTCAAGTACAAAGAAAATATAGCAATTGATAAAGAAGCTAGAGACAGAAAAATTAAACCGATAGAAGTCGAAAATATTTTGTCCACACGGTTCAACTTGTTAGCCCCTACTTCCATGCTTGGATAGTTCCCCAAGAATTTTCACTAATACCGATCTTCTTTTGGGTGAAGATTAAACCTCTACAAGTGAATACACTCTACAAATGTTGATTTCTCTCAACACTCACACAAGAACAACCTCTTGCTATTTTAAGAGATGAACATCTCTTAATGTTTGAAGAATAAGATTATTTCTAACAACCACCAATGTACAATATCTCTCAAGTATTTGAATATTACAATTTAAGCTCACACTAAGAGATATCAAATTTTATCAACAATTTATAGCTCAAAATAATGATGATTGATCAAAGCAATGTTCTTGAATCTTTGAGTATTGAATATAGATGAAGAGAATGGTGTTATAATGATTTAAGAGTGTTTAAATATGTCTTAGATAATGTATATATAGTTTAGGACAACATATGGCCATTTGGAGGGAGTTGATGGAGGTTTGGTACCAAAAATGGTAAAAAATCAGAAATCCAACGGCTAGTTTCTGGGCCATCAGTCGACTGATGGTTTCTGTCTGGCAAGCTAAAAATGCAATTTAGCTCTAAAATTAAGTTTGATGCTTGGGGAAGGTCAAATATAGGTTCCTAAGACACATATTTTTGGTAGAGCTCCAAATAAAATCATTTTGAATTTATTATGAATTTAATACAAAATCGATTTTTGCTAAAATGATATTTTGAAAGGATCTTGAAGTAAACTTTGATTTGAATAATCCAACTGTGTAAAAACAAAGTGTATGAGCTATAAAGATAAACAAACAATTAAGAACCTTTACATAGAAAATATAAGCACTCACTCAAATATAAAATTACAAGTCTTCGAGGGCTTAGTTTGTTTCTTCGTTTCTTTTCTTCCTTAGGTCATTGATTTTCATAGATGTGCCATTGTGATAGTGCATTGATTAAGTAGTTGTGTAAGGTGTAAGACATCGATAATAAAAATCTTTATAGGTGAATGATCTTGGTTCCGGCTTGTCCGTTTAGTCTAAGTGTGATCAATTAGTTATGGCTATTACTCAAAACATCAACTTAGTTAAATTACACATGATTAACCTTATTGTTATTATCAAAACAAGATTAGTGACTTTTATGTCAACAAGAGATACATATAGCAACAATCCACAAACAGTGGAGGGCCATTTAGTTTCCAAGTCTTACGCTGATCTCCTATCATGCATAAAGAGTCACCATCCCGAAACTTTTTAACAAGCAACTTTTTGTACTGTAGAAGTGGAAACTTTTGCACGTAATTTCTTTGCAGAGTTTTATACTTGCTTGGCAGAAAAGCATCAAGTCAATGTAGATATAGATGACATTGCCTACTTCAAGGGCATTCTAGCCGATCTAGAGATGTTCAATCTAGACATCGAATGGCTAAGTGAATGAATTTATATGATTGTGGAGGTTAAATTATTGTGTCCCCTTGTGGCCGAGCTTGATGAGCCTAGGAAGTGAGTTAAGGATAAGAAGAGGGATGTGGTATTGATGAAGAGGAATTGGCCAAAGTAGAGGCAGAATTGGATGAATTGAATAGTATTTCTGGGGAGAAGGCGGGAGAGGTTAAGGTTGCTTATGGGGATATGGTAGAAAGAATGGATACGAAGCATTTAGCAGATGGCTTACTTCCTAAATTGTGGTGCAACTCTTTTTGCCTTTAGGGATGGACATGATTTTGTTAATATTATTATTATTTATCTTGTTTTTATGTTAATTTTTACGATTAACATAAAACAGAAAACTGCAAGACATTAAAACAGTTTCTGGAAAAACTAATAGAGCAGGGACATCTGGCAGAATATGTGAAACCCGTCTGAAACAAAATTGATCAGGAGAAAGAGTCAGAAGGGCAAGTGGTAGTGGTACAAGTGGACTGACCAACAGTTGGGGTTATAGAGGCGATCCATGGAATAGCCGATCGGTCAGAAGCATTGATGAATCACCTTAGGGCCAGATTGGCCAAGCTGCAGCTTTGGGCACAGGCCCATCCGATTACAGAGGTAATGTCCGTGCTAGCTCCGCCAAAGAGGGACAAGGAAAATAATTTGCTTTATGAGTTATCGTTTATATAGTAAGATTTTAGAAGGGGTGGATATCCCCCACAACGACGCATTGGTCTTATTGGTTAATATCTGCAACCATGATAAAGAGAGTACTCATCGACTCAGGAAGTTTGTTAGAGGTCATGTACTTAAACGCCTACAATCATTTGCAGCGTTTCATTCTAAATAAGAATGTTCGGTCGGTCGAAGCGCTGATCTATAGTTTCAGTGGGGATCTAGTGTGGTTAATATGCATTGTCAATGTCCCGGTCAGAATCGGGGAAGTAACGGCTAACATGGAGTTTTTCTTGATGAACATACAATCTCCATAAAACGAGATCTTGGGAAAAAAACTAGTTGGGAGAAATGAAGGCTGTTATGTCTCCCTTCCACCAAAAGCTCAAATTTCCTTCTCCCAAGGGTGTGGTAGTGGTAAGAAGAAAGAAAGATGATGCCCGCTATTGGTTTAATCTCGGAGTTTGAGGATTGTTGTCTGAGAAGTTGAACTCCTACAATTCATAACATATTGTGGCAATTGTGGAAAACAAAGATGGGTTAAAGAACAAGGAGCAAGCAGATCCCTCTTCAGGCAAGGGGAAAGTCAAGGAAAATGAGCAATAGAAATCAAATGATGTCGCCCCATAGACGGTGGGGCCAAAGGACGACTAGAGAAAAATGTCTTCGAAGACCTAATTTAAATCCCCCTAATTATTGGTGTAGAAGAAAATGAGAAATACTTGTTGGTTGGAAGTAGTCTAGATCCCGAGGAAAGAAATGTTTTTCGTAGAGTTCTTGAGAAAAAATATTGATGTTTTTACTTGGTAGCCCTATGACATGCCAAGCATATTAGCCGAAGTGATGTGCCACAAGTTGCATATTAGTCCGAATTTTAAGTTGGTGAAACAGAAGCCTCGCCAATCAGCCCTAAAAAAGGCTAGGGTGGACGAGGTAGAGAACTTAAAGTTATTGCAGGCAGTGGCAATCAGAGAAACTAAGTTCCCATAGTGGATATTTAACCATGTT
Organism: Lonicera japonica; assembly: GCA_021464415.1. Classification (NCBI taxonomy): domain Eukaryota; kingdom Viridiplantae; phylum Streptophyta; class Magnoliopsida; order Dipsacales; family Caprifoliaceae; genus Lonicera; species Lonicera japonica. The sequence goes on from CM038469.1 coordinate 12,167,690, forward strand.
GTCATTCAGAATAAAATGGTAAGTGGAGAGTATGTATCGATTTCACGAACTTACACAAAGCTTGTTCGAAAGACAGTTTTCCATTATTAAGAATATATTAGTTGGTAGATTTGACAGCCGGCCATGAGAGGTTAAGCTTTTTGGATGCGTATTCAGGGTAGCAATAAATCCCACTTTTCAGGCCAGATTGGGAATCCACATCGTTCATTACTACCATGGGTCTTTATTGCTATAAGGTCATGCCGTTTGGGTTAAAAAACATCGAGGTCACCTATTAGCGACTCGTGATAAAAATGTTCAAAGATGAAATCGGTAAATCTATAAAATTTTATGTTGATGATATACTGGTTAACAGCAAGCGCGCAGTCAATTACATCAAGGACTTGGGTAAAACTTTTGAAATCTTGAGACATTACCGGATGAGACCTAATGCAGCCAAGTGCATGTCCGGGGTTAGTTCGGGAATTTTTTTGGGATTTATTGTTAATCATCAAGAAATAGAGGGTAATCTAAAGAAACTGTAAAAACCTACGGGTATTGTTGTTGCGTTAAATCGCTTTATTTTTAAATGCTTGACTACACTCAAAAATGCATAATTTATACACCCAAGTACAGGCGGTCAAGTTATAATATATATACTTGGAAGTTTAAGGTCGAACCACAGGGAAGGTGGTAATTCTATTATTCTAGCTAACCTTTCAACAGAGAGAAAGAAGAAAAGAAAAATAAAATAAAATAAGGAAAAGATAATATATTTTTGTAGAATGGAAAAGAATAAAATAAGAAATTTAATTTTAAACTTAAAAGAAAATAACTAAATAAAAATAAATAAATAAAGCAAGTATAAAATAGGTAGTAACTAAAACAAATATTTAATAAAATGGCGAAAGATCGTTGGGAGTATCCATAGCTACAACATTACAGATAGTACGATCGATCGATTCAAGACATGACTGTGGGCCTGAGTTTCTACTAACAATGAATGTCCTTAGCTCACCAATTATTAAATACTAAAGTTCACGAGCATATCATGAGAAGTGCATGACAAGACTCATATAAACTGCATGTAACTTTAGTTTTCAATAAAGGAACTTATGATTTTTTATAAAAATTGATTTTCACTTAATAATGCTAGTGCATGACAAAACCAAACTAAATTTAATTAATTTTATTAAATATCAAAATCCTAACTCATCCTTAAAGTTTGATTATGCGTATGCATGACATACGTCAAAACCGTTCTTAAAAAAGTCATTAAAAGCTAAAATTGACACTATTTCGGTACCGATTTCGGAATGACACCAAAACAGTGCCCAAAGCTCCCAAATTACTTGGATAACTAATTCAGCTCAATAGGGGATAAGGATCGTCCTCTATTCAGCCTCATTAAAGTTTTAGTACAAAAATTCGTAATTTGAGATTTTTCGGTTCTTTTGTCGAATAATCGAGAAATAATCTTAAAAATTCATATTTTTAATGCATGAAAGGTTAATATATTTTTCAGATTTATTAACTGACTTACAACCCATGAAAAATTCAAGCCACAATCATAATTGAATCAAAATTACGCATTAATCCGTCATGCCTTCACTACGAACCCCTAATTACGAAATTATGCTAGCATGTTGATAAAAACTAAGCAAAACATGATAAATTCAATCACAAATTGACCAAACATGTTTTTGAAATCTAATTGAATAAGAATACAAAATCTCACAGCAATTGAAACTAAGGAATGATTAATAAATAAAAAATACAATTTAACCAAATTTCGGTAATGAAATACACTGCCAGCAACGAAATACACCCACTGGTCCTGAAAATTTTAAAATTTAGAACTCCAAAACAATGTGATTATGTAGAAAATTTCATAATGATTGTTTTGATAGGTGGATCATCAAAATCTGCCAACAAATGAAGAAGTTATGATTAAAATACGAAAACACATATTTTTGGGGTTCTACGCGGGATTCTACCAAAAATTTCAATAAAAATTATAAATTAAGCATAGATTTCAATCATCAATCACATTTAAACACATAATTAACTAACAATCTAAGCATTAATTGAAAGAAATTAAAAATAAAATTGAAAGAAAAAAACTTATAATTACGTAGATTATCAAAAACTGCATTGCTAATATTATTTAACTCCGTCTCTTCTTTAATACAACCCAGAAGAGAAAAATGAAATATTTGCAACACTGGATTAAGTATGAGTAAAGAGCTGGTCACTTGCCATCTAGGCTAAGGACCCCATTCGATAAATATTTGCACCATGAATTTATGTATTCTTTCGTGCTCAAACCCAATTTATTGGCGCACTGATCGTATTTATGTCATAATTTTATACTCCAAACTTCGATTGATGCAAGATTTTCTCCTACGCGTAGATAACTCAGATCTTTACAACTTTTATTTATGGAGTTTTCTTCAAATTCTGCACAGATAAATACCAGAATTGGCTAGAACATCAGCATTGCGCACAGTGAATCTCTTCTTCATTCAAAAAAATTCCGGTTTGATTCAAATGACTCTTCTTTGCTTGGGACTGCTCAATTGGCTTCTCTTAATCTCTTCCATCATGCTTGAGCTTGGGATTTGCTTTCGGTTCACCTCTTGAACTCAATTCAGCTCCGAATTTGACCGACAATGACTAATTTTGGAGGAATTTTCTTCTAGATTCGTTCTTATTCATTTTTAACCTTTAAAAAGGTTATAATGCACTAGAAATAAACATACTATCATATTTCATGATTAAAACTAACTTCTTAATAATTTAGGATAATTAAAATCAAATTCATGCATATTAAGCCACCTAAATACGTATAAAATACAATATTTTGGCTTAATCAAAGCTCAGATAGATGTATGCATACATTTAAAGCATTTAAAAAAACTAAAGAATTTGTATAGACCAATGAATGTGATAAATTTTTGATTCAGCTGAAACAATACCTGAGCAACCCACCCCTTATATCAATTCCCGAACCCTATAAACACCTTTACATGTACTTACCTTCATCTGACAGGCTATAAGCTCTGCCCTAATCAAAGATCACGATAATGTTTAAAAGCCTATTTATTACAGTAGCTTCTATTTCTCTCTTTCTATCTATCTTTTTAAATGGCAATTATTACCTTGGAATCAGGTAACAAATGATGGAACATGTTAAATGTACAGACCCCACACAAAGAACCCGCCCATTTTCGATAGCACATCCACCCAAACAAAGCAACGACAGCTGGCACGATGCAAAGCCACATCTGTTAGGCATATATCTTTTCAAAGAAATTACAAACGTTTGAAATTCTTCGATCAGTGTATAACTACAAGTACAATTTTTCCACCCCCACACATTGGATGTTTAGCCGAGCAAATTGTCAGTTATACCTTCAAACCGATCATGCAACCTCAACAAATGAGCCGAGATCAAATGCTCGGGGGAGGGGGGGGGGGGAATTGTGGGAGCTAAAAATTACAAATGGGCTTTTTGATCAAGCCCACTTAGAAAATCCATATTATGGTTTGTCCATAGTCCAAAATCCTTAGGCCATCTCCATTACAGAAGAGAAATTGTCTAGCTAAGCAAGATATTTCATACACGCGTAAATTACACCAAAGGACATTGGACTATTAAGTTACGCACTAAACTTGTTCCATTTCACCCACTAAACTATTCAATTATTTTAATTTAGCCATTAAACTATAAGTGGTTTCGATTTAGCCACTAAACTATTCAATTATTTCAATTTACCCATTAAACTATTCATTTGTTTCAATTTTTCCTCACGCTTTATATATATATATATAACATAGATAAGATATATGTGCGTGTTTGTGTGCATGTATAAAGGACTACATAAAGTTTGGTGGCTGATGTATAGTGGATAAATCAAAATAAATGAATAGTTTAGTGGCTAAATATATATATATATATATATATATTTGTGATTTTTAAATAAATATTTGTCTAAGATAACAAAATATATATACATTTTAAAGATCGTATTATTTAAGAAAATAATCACAAAAACAAATACTATTTTGTTTGTTAAGCCATCTTAACTACCTACGTTGTGGGCCAACATTTGTGTCCAACAACTAATATGTGTGAGTCAACCATCAACTGTAGCCAACACAACTAATATGTGAGGAAGACTCAATTATTTATAATAAATTTACTTATATTTCTCTCATATTACAAGATGATATACTTTTAAATGAATGCATAGTCTGAAAAATAAAATAATTACAAAACAACACATATTCTTCTTATTATTTTTTTTAAAGTAGGGATCGAGATTGCCTAACTACCAACATAGTACGTGTGCCAATATTTTTATCCGGCTTCCAATAGTACGTGTGAAAGAACAATTGTTAACAGTCAACAATAGCGGACACAAAAAATCTTATTTATATGATGATTTTTTTCTCAGAACTGACAAACAAAAAAATAAATTGGAGGAAATTTCGGATGGTGATGTTGGCACCCCTAAAATCTCTTGAAAATACTTCCACTTTTCATTCGATCCTTAATAACCGAATAACATATACGTTATTCGGTTGTGAAAGACCAAATATAAACTTGAAAAAACTTGAAAATGCCTTACTCGGTTGTCAAGAACCGAGTATATAAATTTATATTCGATCCTCAACAACCGAATAATAGACACTTTACTCGGTTGCGAATGACCGAATTAAAGTTGAAATATTACCAAGTGTTTTTTTGGGTACCAACATCACCACCCGAAACTTCTCCTCCTCCTCCTCTAAAAATAATAATAATAATAATAAATAAATAAAAAATAAAAAAATTCCGTTTTTCACAGCATTTGTTCTTTTAAAGTATTTATATACCCCTCACAATATTTACTTATAACGAAAACTAAATTATTTATAAAGTCTCACTCTTTTAAGAACCTTCTATTTTGAGAGATAAACCGATAAATTTTTTTTATGAAAATTGGTAGACATAATCTCTATAATGAGTAGATCATCTCCACCAAATGTCATAAAAAAATTCAAATGAAAGTGGATTAATTAAAAATCTAAAATTCCAATGTACATAAATGAGCATATATATCAATTTTTCGGTTAGTCCACTTTCCTATTGAGTTTATTTACGAAATTTGATGAAGATTATCAACTCATTATAAAGATAATTTTTACCAAGTTTTATGAAAAAAAAATCATCTATTTACTCACTCAAAATGGACGGTCCTTAAATTAGTTAATTTAAGGACGGTCTTTAAAAGAATAAGTCTCATTATTTATAATAGATTTACAAATATTTATCTCAAATTACAGGATATTATATTTTCAAAAGAATGCATTGTCTGAAAATAAAATGCTCGCAAAATAAAACATATCCTCATTTTATTTTAAAGTAAAGGTCTAAATTGCCTAACTACCACCATTGGCGCCAATATTTTTATGCGGCAGCCAATAGGCCCAATACGTGTGAAAAAACGGAAGTCAACTGTAGAACCCAAAAAAAGCCTTAATTAAATGATGTATTTTCCTCGGAACTCACCATGAAAAATGGAGGAAACTTCTCCTCCTCATCCTCTAGAATCAGTTCTTGCTTCTTTGTTATTCTTGATTTCATTCATATTCATATCTAATCAGTTCACTTGAATCATTTCTATTTTGAATTAGGAGCCAGAAAAACAAATGGATGGAGCAGGTATTGGAACTGCCGCCATAGGAGCAGTATTTGGTTCAGTGTTGGGAATCGTTAAAGAGGTTGCAATTACAACTTACCACTTCACATCCGAGCTCAATCTCATCAAAGAGAGACTAATTTCGATAAAGCCAAAGATCGATTTGATAGCTAAATCAAACCTAGATCTAAACCGTTCAGATGACACTAAAATGTTCATTGACCAATTGAAGGCCGGCGAGAAGCTAGTTCTCAAGTGCTCCAAAATTAAACCCTGGGAACTACGTAGAAGGTTTATATACTCGATGAGGCTGAGCAATTTTCAAAATCAACTGTTGTGGTTCTTTCAGGTACATCTGCAAACACAATTGGCTTCATTTCCATACTTAAATCTTAATTAGGTTGAATTTAGTGTACGTTTGTATTCACCAGGTAACAATTCTAAAATGATCTTAAATGTCGTGTTCAGCTTTCAAAAGCTAAACAAACAAACAGCTTCTTAAATTCATGTAATCTAACAACTGTTAATATCGTATGAATATTTTCTCGTACACAGCGTTCTAACAAGACTTGGCTCTGTTAAAAGAATATATCCTCTCCATGTTCTTTTGATGTGTATATTCCCTCTCCATGTTCTTCCATGTTCTTTTGAGGTGTAATGCAATTATGTTGTTTTCTTTCATCATTTGCCATGTAATTATCTTATGTTCTTTAGCCTCTTGCCTTGTATATATATATAGGGCCTTTCCCCATTGTAAAGAAGATGAAAAGATTGTAACAATGTAATCCATTATGGAATTCTTACTCATTAATATAATTTCTCTATTTCTTGTGTTGTATAATTTAACATGGTATCAGAGCACAACCTCGCCACTAGCCACCACGACCTCGCCACTAGCCACCACGACCTCGCCACCAACCACCAGCCACCACACAACCTCGCCACCAAGCCACCACACCTATCACCATTATCAAACAAATCAAATACGCCTCCAAACACTACTCGAATCAGACTTTACGCAGCAAACCTGTTCAAATAAAACCACGTTCAAATAATTATTATTGAAGCATTCAGCCTGGCTGGCAAGACCATCAGGTAAACACAGCTTAGTGCAAGGTTCGATTCCTACTAATAGCATTTTATTTTTCCTCTATTTCCTTACAAACTGCAACTGCCACATCATTGAAGCGCCACGTGGCAGCCACGCCAGCGCCACGTGGCATCCAGTCAGCGCCACGTGTCAGTCACGTGTCAGCCACGTCAGCGGTTAACGCCGTTTGCTTGCCGTCAGACTTGACGGAATATTCCAGACGCCGTCAGACTTGACGGAATATTCCAGACACCGTCAGATATATTTACAATTTCACCCCTGTACTTTCTGATATTTCTTTTTTAACCCCTAAACTTTCTATTTTTCTTATTTTAACTCCTAAAGCTTCTGATTTTTGTTATTCTAGCCCCTAAACTTTCTTATTTTCCTATTCTAACATCAAGAGCTGTTGATCTCATTGCACCACTCATCCACTCGTTCAACTTCCCGATTCTCTCCTCCGTCAATCCCAAGCAACACCGTCCATTTCCTCAGTCAATCCTTTCACATCTTCTTCTTCTGGAAAATTCAAGGGCCAAGGCTGAGTTCTTGGTTCTTTTTCAGGTCCCACCAATTCAATTCCCACCCGCCAATTGCCCACTCCTAATCCATACCCTAACCGACAACCTGCAAATTCCGTAAACTCCAAACCCTCGCCCCCAAAAAAAAAAAAAAAAAAAAAAAAAAAATAAATCAGATACCGCTGTCCATTTCCTTTTATTTATTTTTTTCCGCCGTTCACTTTTTCCTTTTTCTTTTTCCGCCGTCTACTTTTATTGACTTTTCTGCTTCAAAAAAAAAAAAAAAAAATCACTGCCATCATCAACTGCCGACATCTTTTCAAAATGCTCCGACCTCGAAATTCGAAATTCAAATTTCGAGATCGGCGCCTTTAACCCTTTCACCAGCTTCCTGCCATCATCAACTGCCGCCTGCCCACTTCCTAAGGCACCACTACCAACAAGCAGATCTACTCTCCCACCATTAAAATCAAAAAGCACCATCCTCACTGCAAATCACCCAAAAGCACCATCCTCACTGCAAATCACCCATTCAAATCCAATACAAACAGCCATGTCGATCAGCATCCGCCAGCGAGGTACTCCATGTCCTGCCTGCTCTTTTTGCCGCAGAGCTTGTCCTCCTTCTTGTGAATCAGTTAAAATCTTTCGAAATGCGTATCATCGTCGAGATTAACAAGTATTCTGATTCAATTTCTTGTTACTGTTATACGTACTGCTCGCGTATTCAGATCAAGTTTTTATTTCCTCCGAAAATTCTACACCGGACCTCGCCGTTCCGTCGGCTCCCGTCATCGCCGTTCCGTCGGCTCCAGTTACCGCCGTTCCGTCTGCCGGTCAAATCAAACATGTCAAACAACCAAAACCAAATTCCATTTTCTCGTATCCAAGCTTCGGATCCCTAAGAGCCTCCTTCAGCTTGAGGGGGGGTGTTAAAAGAATATATCCTCTCCATGTTCTTTTGATGTGTATATTCCCTCTCCATGTTCTTCCATGTTCTTTTGAGGTGTAATGCAATTATGTTGTTTTCTTTCATCATTTGCCATGTAATTATCTTATGTTCTTTAGCCTCTTGCCTTGTATATATATATAGGGCCTTTCCCCATTGTAAAGAAGATGAAAAGATTGTAACAATGTAATCCATTATGGAATTCTTACTCATTAATATAATTTCTCTATTTCTTGTGTTGTATAATTTAACAGGCTCCACTCCATTACCTCTCGGTCCAATTCCGTTTGATGATGGGGTCTAGTTTGCTTACTAATATTTTCATGAAACTTGGTGAAAATGATCTCTATAATGACTAGAACATCTCCAGAAATTTTCATCGGAAGATCCAATTTGGAAGTAGGTGAAATGATCATCTAAAATTTTAGTGGTCGAAAATGAAGATATGTATCAAATTTTTAATACGCCCACTTCCGGTTTGAATTTCTTGATGAATTTTATGGTGATGATCTACTCATTATAGAGATCATCTCCAGCCACCAAGTTTCATGAAAAAAAATCATCTGTTTAGCCCTTGAACTAGACTCATTGGACAAAATTGAACCGAAAGAGTAATAGAGGAGCCAAGTCCGTTCTAACAAATACTTTTACAATAGGGTAATGCTATTAGCACTCCAGATAAATACTCTTGTCACTTCAAAATTATTTTTAGCGAAACTTTATGTATATGGATTTTTTGGGACACTTTTTGTACATTGAAAACACTTTTTGGAGTGCTAAAGTACTCATGTGGAGTGCTAATATCATTACCTGTTGTATATTTGAAAGAATTAAGCAGATTCGATCAGCAGCTGAGATGGATCATAAACATCATGATGATCATCATTAATATTAATGTTACTCTTAATTAAATCCAAAATATATATTCTCGATGAAGCTGAGCGAGTTTCGAACTTTACCGTTTGTTGTGGTTCTTTTAGGTGGATGTGCAAGCACTATTGGTTTGTAATATTTCAAAGTTGTTGGAGGGGCAGGATGATTTGAGTGATAAAATGGACCGGATGCATTTGATCGTTAATGAAGGCAGTAGTGGAGGATACTGCGATGTTCCAGGGCTGCCGGATTTTATTGTTGGATTGGATAAGCCTCTTAAGGAATTGAAGGGGATGGTGTTACAAAATGGTGTATCTGTTGTTGTCCTTTCTGCTCCTGGTGGAAGTGGAAAGACTACCTTGTCAAAAATGCTGTGTAAAGACGAGGAAATTCAAGGTATCTATATCTATATCTATAATTTAATATCATACTGATGTTTGTTGCCTTTGTTTGATTTTGATTTTGGTTTTTATTCGGTATTTGGTGGTTCTTGAATGAATCACTGCCTATTTGTATGTTAGTATTGAAGTATTGACTCAAGTGGAATCATCTTAGTTACAGGTATCACAATCACAATATTAGTTTTAGTTCTAAGACGCGGATGATGTTTAGTTGAATTCAGTGCATTTGTCGAACACTTGGTGGGCTACACACTGACCAACACATTTTCAAACATATTATTTGGTGTATTAATTTTTGCTCATTTGAGTTCATGATTCAAAGGCAGCCCTAATTGGGATGGGAGTAGAGTAATTGCTAGTTATTACCTGGATTTTTTTTTAATTACTTTGGCACATAATGTTAACATAGAATCTTTCAGAATTTTCTAATACTTGAACCCATATGTTCTTGTACCTGCTTAATGATCGATGTTGTCTTTGCACAGGCATTTACGGGAACAACACATTCTTTGTGACTGTTTCAAAAACAGCCAGCCTCAAGGACATTATTCAGGACATATTTCAACATAGAGGTCTTTCACAGCCTCGGTTTCGAAATGAAGAAGATGCAATCAACCAACTTGAAATTTTGATGAGGCGGCTCGTGCAAGGCATACTGCTGGTCTTGGATGATGTTTGGTCTGAATGGGAATCTCTTATTGAAAAATTCAAATTCAGGATAGACAATTACAAGATTTTGGTTACATCCAGATTCGTATTTCCAAGATTTCCTCATACATATAAATTAAATATATTAAACAATAAAGATGCCATGACTCTTTTTTGCCACTCAGCGTTTCGAAATGATGACAGGTCCAAAATCCCAGAAGAACTATTGAACAAGGTAGAATACTAACACTGACTTGATCTAGTGAGTATCCATATTGGTTCTCACTCATCTAACAAAATCATAAGCTAACATGTATTTCTTGCTCGTGTTTACAAAGTGTGTGTTTGATAAAAAAATGGAAAAGGATTGAAAACCCTACTAAAATTTATGATAAGTTGGAAAAAATGAGTGATTGGTGAGATGTTCTATTACTTTTTCCGTTATTCCATGGAATATAATTCTTTGGACAATAGGTAGAAAAATTTCCATCAAAAAGGAGAAAAAGATGGTGAACATCTCACAAAGCCACTCATCTTTTTATCCAACTTCTCATAAATTTAGTAGTGTTTTCAATTCATTTTTGGAAGTTTTTTTTTTTATCAAATGGTTTGAGAGTTACACAAAAACTAGTTTACAAATTATACATATGCAAAATCTTGTTTTCAGTAACGCGTGATTTTATTTTTTTTAACCTTGGGTGAACATCCCATGGACCTAAGTACTTTTTTCGAAAACCAGATAACCAGACCTTGATCCATATTACCCCGTAAAGGTTTGAATATTGAAAAGTAGTAACTTGTCTGCAGTTCTGCACTTCTTTTCCAGTTTAAGTCTCTACTTTCAACTATAACTTACTTCATAGTGGCACTAATTGTAGATAGTCAAAGTTTGTAAAGGATTTCCTCTGGCCCTTACTGTGATTGGCCGATCACTATATGGGAAGCATCTGGTAATCTGGGATCAGAGTGCGGAGAAATGGTCTAAAGGGGAATCTATTTTGTACTCAGACCAACAAGCTCTGCTTATGCTACTCCAAACCAGCTTAGATGCTTTGGATGAAAAGCCTATTGCCAAGGAGTGTTACTTGGACTTGGGCTCATTTCCTGAAGATCAAAAGATTGCAGCCACTGTTCTTATGGATATGTGGATTGAATTGTACGGCCAAGATGATGAGGGCGCAGAAACCCTCGGAAACCTCCTTGAACTCTCGTTCAGGAATCTTGTTAATCTCTTCCCTACGAGGTATTATACCATCACACCTCTTATTTTTTGTTATCTTATATTTTTGGTAGATGATTTACACACACGATCACTGCTATATAGAGATGGCAAAATGACCCAACCCGGCAGTTTTTTGGCCCAACCCGACCATAATGAAGCAGGTTTTAAAAACCAGTGGCACAGGTCGCGTTCAGTTTCATGTAAATCTAGCCCATTTGACCCGAATTGAATATAATATTTTTACCTTTAAATACCCATATCATATCATACAACTACAATGGGTTGGGGCAGGTCAAGGTGGGGCGGTGTGACTTCTGGGTTATGTATACATAATATGGTGAATGGGGAGGATTTGAGTTTTTCAAAACAGAACCTGCTCTGATCTGGGTTCGGCCAAACCTGCCCCAAGCTCGATCCATGCTATGATGGCCTGATGGGTAAGACAGGATTGCATTAATGGGAATGTAGAGGGGTGTGTGAGAAAAGTCATTTACATATTTTGATTTCCACTGCTTTGAATTTCTAATTCGTTGCCATTTGTCTCACAACTTCCTGACTTCCTTTGTTTTTCAGTTTGTAATGCTAATAGAGTCTGTGCACATGTTGTAATTCGCATGGATTAATCTATCTTTGATCTCATTCAACAGGAAAGGTACAATTGAAGTCGATGGCTACTGTAATGAACATTATGTGATGCAGCATGATCTGTTGAGAGAGCTGATTATCTCCCGGAGTGACCAAGAGCCTATAGAACAGAGAAAAAGATTAATTATGGATATAAGAGAGAATGTCCCTCCACAATGGTTGGTTGAACAACAGCAGCAACCCAAACATGCCCGCCTTTTGTCTATTTCTACAGGTATACAATTATTTATGAACCCGCCTTTTAAATGTTTGATAATTTCGGGTAATTTGATTGGTTTAGCTAGAGAAGAATTGAGTTCTCTTACTCTATTCTAAACAAAAACATTGCGGCAAGATGGGTTATTATTTTTTTTTTCTATGGACAAGGGGAAAATCAGGGTATACCACTATGTACCATGGAAACTGTTTCCTTTGAAATTAAAATAATCAACACTGCTAAAAATGGGAAATATGGAATCATGGACATTTTCCGCGGAAAAGAAATCTAGTCAAACACATTCATAGGGTCCATTTATTAAAAAAATGAAAATGATTGAAAACACTACTAGGTTTTATGAAAAGTTAGAAAAAGAGATGAGTGATTTGGCCCAGATGTTCTATTACTTTTTTAGTTTTTCGATGGAAACTAATTCTTTAGGGGATGGGTAAGAAAATTGTCAAAAGAACAAGAGGAAAAATATGGAGAACATGTGTCACCAAAATCACTCATCTATTTATAACATTTTTTTTATCAAATACACCCTTGGTTTATTACTTTATTTATTTTTTTGCTCGTGGTAATTTATTGAATACTGATTGCAGATGAAAAGTTCGCCTCAAGCTGGTACAACATGCAAGTACCTTCAACCGAGGTTCTAATACTGAACTTCAGGTCAAAGAATTACTTCTTACCTCACTTCGTGGAGACAATGAACAAATTGAAGGTTCTGATCATCACAAATTATGGTTTCTGTCCTGAAGAGCTAAAAAACTTTATACTACTCGGTTATTTATCCGATCTAAGGAGAATCAGATTGGAAAACATTTCAATTCCCTACCTCAGCAAATCCTTACTGCAACTGAGGAATCTGCAGAAAATATCCTTGATGATGTGTGAGATTGGCAAGGCTTTTGGGAGTTGTTCAAGTGAAATCCCTCAAATGTTACCAAATCTGTTGGAGATTGAGATTGACTATTGCAATGATTTAGTTGAATTTCCTATCGGGTTCTGTAACCTTTTACGTCTTAAGAAGCTCAGCATCACTTACTGTAATGAGCTGAGTAAACTTCCCAATGGATTTGGAAGGCTGGTGAATTTAGAAGTACTGAGGGTTCATTCTTGCATGAAGCTCGAGGTATTACCAGAGTCTATTTGTGGGCTCCACAAATTGAGATATCTTGATATATCGGATTGCGTAGGTTTGAATAAAATGCCTGAACGAATAGGTGACTTGCAGGGTCTAAGAGTCCTACACATGAGGGGTTGCCAGGGTTTAAAAGACTTGCCGCCCTCAGTTGAAGATCTTTGTGAGTTAAAAGATGTGATTTGTGATGAAGAGATTTCGTATTTATGGAAATTTTATGAGAATAATCTCACCAACTTGACAGTAAATGTGATAGCAAGAGATATCAACCTTGGCTGGCTTCACAACGTTGTTTGACAAAATGAAGGAACATAACCTGGTATGTCACTTGAAAATGATGTGTGATTTTTGAAACGTTTCTACAAGTACTGTAATTGTCTTTATATTTTTCAATAATCATGTTTTGATGTAAATTTCCTAATGACTATTCGGACTTTCTTTTATATAAAATATTAAGTGTGGTGATTTGGTAGGTTTTGATCTTGCACCATGATAATGGTGAAAGAATTAGGGTATCATAATTTGTCTAGCAAGTTCTGGTGGAAACAAAAGCCCTAGTTATTTGATTACTACCCCATATGCATCACAAGAATACTCCTTTCGACTCAAATTAAGAGTTTCATTTTGACTATTTCGGGTTAAGAAAGCACTAGTTTCAATTTAGTCATTAGTCAACACTACAACTTGTTTTCAGTTGTACTTTTTGGCACATTGATTATGTTCCAAAAATGAACTAGGACTTGGTAATCGAAGACTTTGCGAAACAGAAAGCATGATTCTCAAGTTGACGCTATATCAACAGAACAAATCTCATCCCAGTAGACAATAAACTGGGGGTATTGCAAATATCAATCTTACGTTTTAGATAATGAATCAGGTTTGTTTATTTATACAGGGCATTAATGCACACACTAGATTGATGAACTGCTGGCTATAAGAAAATCCAAGCACCCCCATCCCCCTAGTCCCACCCCTCTTCCTATTCCGGTCCCAGGTGAATCTCGAAACCAAGTCCTCTCGAATCCTAGTGTGCGCTTTTCTCACGTCGGTTTTGTCAACGGAATTTGTAGAAGCAACGTCTCCTTGCATTACATAGTTACCGAATATTTATAATTTCCACACATAAAAAAGTATTAAATTCTGAATCAAATGGTCAAAACAAACTTTGATTATTGTGCACATGATACATCGGTTAGTAAAAAAACACAAAAATAAGTTCTCATTAACCATTAACACACGATGAAAATACTCAAAGGTGTAAAAACACTTGCTAAGAACCCATAAATAATAACGTAAAAGTTTTCAATAAGCGTTAGTCCATAAGTAATACAAATACTGTATAAAGTTAGTTCACAAAATCGTGGACTAGGGCATACAAAAGTGTATTTGAGTTCATTTAAGGAACATGCTAATTTTACTCAAAAATTTTTGAAACTTTTGTACAAACTAGTGTAATACTGTTCTAATGAAAAGTGGGTCACACATTTGCTATCTTATATGCCTTCTTTTAATCTAATTGGTATTACAACTATTTTTTATAAATGTTAGCCAATTTGAGTTAAATTTACTCAATTTTTGTTTACAAATTTATGTTTGTACGCCTCCAATTAAATGAGGGAAATTGCTGAACATGGTCAAATTTTATATAAACCTTTTGTACAAGCTAAATGTGCCACTAAGAAATTCAATTTTAAAGGGGTGTATTTAGAGTCCATTAGATAGGGAAAAAAATTTTAAAAATTGATTGACACCACAACCAAATTTTATGAGAAATTAAAGAGAGAGATTGATTTGGTAGGAAGTCATTTTATCTTTTTCTCTTATTTATGTGATTTTTTTTAATCCATTCCCCAACTAATTGGTTTCCATTTGTATTCCCAATTTATTTAAATAATGTCTTGCAGCTTATACAAAAAAAGGGTTAATGATACACCAAACCGTAAAGTTTGGGTCAAATTCTATTTGTATATTCAAAGTTTCAAAAGTTGCAAGTGGAACCCTGAAGTATATTAAGTGATATGTTTTAAACCTTCAGCCTAATTCCGTTAGCTTTTGTGGACGGAATGTTGACGTGGCTCACACGTAAATCTAGATTGGTAAAAAAATATAAAAAAAAAACATAAAATGAATAAAGGAGAAATAAAAAAAATTTTAAAAAAGAAGAGAAAAGGAAGAAGAAGATACAGCCACACCCCTCTCCCTCCTCCTACCCCATTGGAAGTTCAGAGGTCAAAAAATGTGGACCATGGATTTGAAAATTGGAGATATGATATGGGCAAAGTTTAAATCTCATATGTGGTAGTTGGGGGAAATTTATAAAGAAGCTTTAGCATTTCGCAGAGTTTGTGAGACAAAGAGATAGTGGGTGTAATTGGAAAGTGTGATTGAAGAAGTTTTGGTGTATTTTAATGGTATGTGTGATCGAAGAAGAAGTTTTGATGTATTTTAATGGTGGGTGTGATTAGAGAGAAGAAAAAGAAGAAGCCCCTTCAGCTCCATGCTTTCTCATTCTCTCTACAATGGCTCGAAGTATCTCGATTTGTGGGGAGGAGTGATTGTTCTATTGGGGCTTCTTTTTTTTATTATTTTTTTTGGGGTGGGGGGGGGGGGGGATGTACTGTTGATCTTCTTCTTCCTTTTATTATTTTTTCTTTTTTATTATTTCATTTAAGCCACATCAGCATTCCGTCAAAAAAATTTAACGGGATTAAGTAGAAGGTTTAAAACATGTCACTTAAATGTACTACAAGGTTCCGCTTGCAACTTTTGAAACTTTAAGTATACGAATAAAATTTGACCCAAACTTTAGGGTTTACATTATCACTAACCCAAAACAAATGAAGAGACTGCATTTTTAATACAATTTATTACTTTCGCCGTGAACTATTAAATAATCGCGGCTCCTTTAAATCTCGTCACTTCGCATTCACTGCAAGAAAGTAAAAATGTATAAACCATCTACCACTCTTAAATCCCAAAAACGTATGTCAATTTGTTTGTACCTTTAGATCTCATTCAACTTAAAACTGCAACATGCGCTGGAAACAAGATGATGATGAAGTTGTGGGAATTGGTTTGCCCAATAAGAAGATGTGCATAAGAGATATTTTTGAAGAAGAAGAAGAAGAAAAAGAAAAGATGGGAATTGGTTTTCCCAATGAGCAGACGTGCATTAGAAATATTTTTGAAGAACAAAAAGAGGAAAAGGAAGACATGGGAATCGGTTTGCCCAATATTTTTATTAAAGAAGAGAAGGAAAAGGAAAAGGAAGAGGAAGAACAAGATCAAGAACAAGAAGAACAAGAAGAACAAGAGGAGGAGGAGGAGGACGACGACAAAGACGAAGACGAAGAGGAGAAGGAAGACGAAGAAGAGAAAGAGGAAGAAGAGGAATACGAGGAGGAAGAAGAAGAAGACAGTAAAATTGGGTAAGTAGCATAATTAATTTCATATTTTGAATTCCTTCTTTTAGCATTATTATTTAATACTAATTTCTTGCGCGAAAAGAGTAATTTAAAAATTCTATATACATAATTCCATATATATTATAGATAAGATGTTTCGTATATTGCCTGATTATGAAGTTAATGATAATGTTGAAAATATTTGATAAAACAGCCAAAGGTAAAAGTTAGGAAATGAGTAAGAGATTTGGTTTAGATGTTTTATACCACCTTTACTGGATTACATTGAATCCAATCAGCTTTGGATAAAAAAAAACATTTTATATGAAAATTATGTTACTACAAGGAGGAATTTCTTACAAAATTAGGAAAATATTTTTCTATGAAAATTGAAGAATTATCTATCCAATTTTTTGCTTGCGTGTGGTTATCCTCTTTTGTCATGTTATTTTTCAATGTATTCCTTGTAATGGTACTAGGGTAGTTTATGGAGTCACCTCCATGGGTTTGGTGAAAGGCTAATCGGGACTCGTTGTTTGTAGATTAACTTTGCTTTTCTATTCATATATATGATATGGAATACTATATCTACTTTCTCTAAAAAAGAATTTAATTTCTTTGTAACTTTGCAACCAAATTACAATCATTCTCGTACTTTGTGATTAAACAAAGTTTTACTCTAAAATCTGGGCCTTCTAAACTAAAATAAATTAAAATTACAGCTAAACATTATTTTAGCTTTAGCTTGTCCAAACTTATATTAAATTTTTGCATGTCAGAGATAAAACTAGCAGCTATCCACAAGCAGCGGAGGGTTATTTAGTTTCCAAGTCTTATGCTGATCTCCTATCATGCATAAAGAGTCACCATCCTCAAACTTTTCATTAAGCTACTTTCTGTACATTAGAAGTGGATACTTTTGCGCACAATTTCCTTGCAGAGTTTTATACTTCCTTGGCAGAAAAGCGTCTGATCGATGTAGATATAGATGACATAGCCTACTTTATGGGTGTTCTAGCAGATCTAGAGATGTTTAATTTAAACATCGAATGGCTAAGTGAATGCGCCCGTTGATATGATTGAGGAAATTAAATTATGCTGTCCCCTCTTGTGGCCGAGTTTGATGGACTAAAGAAGCGGGCTGAGGATAAGAAGAGGGATGAGGCATGGATGAAATAGGAATTGGCCAAAGTAGAGGCAGAATTGGATGAGCTAAATAGTCTTTGTGGGGAGAAGGCGGCAGAGGTTAAGGTTGTTTATGGGGATACAGTAAAAAGAATGGATACGGTGCATTTAGCCGATGGCTTGCTTCCCAAATTGTGATACAGCTTTTATGTTAATTCCCGCGATTAATTTGATGAGATATAGCTAGTTCTTGATTGAGGTGAAATTTTTTGACACATTATGATATGAACTGTGATCGTATTTCTATCCAATTAAGATGGATCCGCAACCCTAAACGTCGAAGACGCAAGAACCTTGGAATCACGCGAAGTTGATGGAAGGTGGAACCTCGACCCAATCCCGTAAACGAGAACGAACCTTGGTATAGTCGAAGACAAACAATCAATCGATGGGTTAATTGATTGCTAAGCCGATGAACAATAAGGATTTTATTCTAGCTGTTCGATATGTTCTTAGAACACAAGAGGTGAAAACACTCGAAATTCGTATTAATCAAAAAGGTTGCTCAAACAATAGAGTTATCTCCTTTAAATAGGAGTAATTAAACCTATTAGGTTTAGGAAAATAAACAAAAACGAAATTTAATGGCTTTTCCACATAATTGGGCCCAAACAAAGTTAAAACATAACATAAACATAAAATAAATAAAGACTAGCCCAACCCATTATTAACTACGCGTTTTAACTCTCTTTGCCTTGGGTTTGCAATGTAACATCTTCAATTGGGCCTTTAAGCAATATCTTCCATTCTTGAGCCCGATCTCTTCAACGCTCCTCCATGCTTCAGCTTTGATCATCATCTCTTAGACCATGGCCACAAGTGCTTCCTTGATCTTCTTGGCTTTAGCTCGGCTGATTGGACCACCTGGAACCCGGATGGGGTCTGCATAGTCTTCACTCCATGATCCAGCCCCAATACTACCATTCGACTCATCATTCCCCTCCTCTTGAAAAAGAATTATCCTCAATTCGTCACCTGCACTAAACAGACTTAGATCAGCAACATTAAATGTAGCACTCACATTATACTCACCTGAAAGATCAAGTTTGTATGCATTGTCATTGAGCCTTTGCACAAGTTGAAATGGTCCATTTCCCCTCGGTAACAGCTTAGAATGCCTTTGAACTGGAAAGCGTTCCTTTCTCAGGTGCAACTAAATCCAATCTCCTGGTTCAAAAACCACATTCTTTATTCCTTTGTTTGCTTGTTGCACATACTGTTCAGTTCTTCTTTCAATGTTCTGCCTCTCTTTCTCATGAATTTGTCTAACAAACTCAGCTTTCCTCCTGCCATCTAGGTTAGCATGCTCAACAAGTAATGGTAATAAATCCAAAGGAGCTAGCGGATTAAAACCATACACAATCTCAAAATGAGAAAACTTAGATGCAGAATGAACAGATCGATTATATGCAAACTCAACATGAGGCAAACACTCTTCCCATTCTTTCAAGTTCTTTTTTATTATGGCACGCAACAAAGTGGACAGAGTTCTATTTACTACTTATGTTTGACCATCAGTTTGGAGATGACCTGTAGTAGAAAACAACAATTTGGTTCCCAACTTTCCCCACAAAGTCTTCCAAAAGTAACTCAAAAATTTTACATCCCTATCAGAAACAATGGTTCTAGGCATGCCATGCAATCGTACAATTTCTTTGAAGAACAAATTAGCAATTCGTGGTGCATCATCAGTTTTATGACAAGTAATAAAATGAGTCATTTTAGAAAACCTATCAACCATCACGAAAACAGAATCATTCCCATTTTTAGTCCTAGGCAAACCCAACACAAAATTCATAGAAATGTCAACCCAAGGGTCTCGCTAAGAATGGGCAATGAAGTATATAAACCATGAGGGTTTAACTTAGACTTTGCTTTTTTACAAATAACACATCTCTCACAAATTCTTTCAACATCTCTTTTCATGTGAGGCCAAAAGAAGTGTTCTTGCAATACTCCTAAAGTCTTAGCTATACCAAAGTGTCCCATTAGACTCCCACCAAAGGCCTCCTTCACAAGTAATTCACACAATGAACATTTAGGCACACAAAGTTTATTTTCACGCATTAAGAATCCATCATGCCTAAAATACTTATCAAATGCTATTTTTTCACACGCATTAAAGATATCTCTAAAATCAGCATCATCACAATACAAATCCTTGACGTACTCAAATCCAAGCAATTTAGTATCTAAAGTAGCAATTAAAGCATACATGCGCGACAAAGCATCTGCTACAACATTCTCTTTACCTTGCTTGTACTTGATCACATATAGGAAAGTCCCTATGAACTCCACCCATTTGGCATGGTGCTTGTTCAACCTTTGTTGTCCCTTCAAGTGCTTCAACGATTCATGATCCATGTGAATCACGAACTCCTTCGGCCAAAGATAGTGCTTCCATATATCCAATGCTCTTACCAATGCATAGAGCTCCTTGTCATAAGTAAGGTAATTTAAGGTCGCCCCACCTAGTTTCTCACTAAAGTATGCTATTGGCTTCCCTTCCTGCATAAGAACAGCACCAATACCATTTCCTAAAGCATCACATTCAATTTCAAAAGTCGTTGAAAAGTTAGGTAAAGATATCAAGGGGCGTTACGTAGCTTGCTTTTTAGTAATTAGAATGCCTTATCTTGCTCCTCTCCCCATTTGAACCGAAAATTCTTCTTAATCACCTCAGTCAATGGCACCGCAATTGTGCTAAAATCCTTCACGGATCGCCGATAAAAACTAGTAAGTCCATGAAAACTCCGCACTTGTCCAACACTTGTAGGACTTTGCCATTCTTGAATAGCCTTCACATTTTCTTCATCAACCTAAATACCTTGTGCACTCACAACAAAACCAAGAAATACAAGCTTATCAGTGCAAAAGGTGTACTTTTTCAGGTTAGCATATAACTTCTCCTTTCGCAAGACATCCAAAACAGATTTTAAATGAATTACATAGTCATCTAGATTCTTGCTATAAATTAGGATATCATCAAAATAGATCATAACGAATTTGCCAATGAATGATCTCAAAACATGGTTCATCAATCTAATGAAAGTGCTAGGTGCATTAGTTAAACCGAAAGGCATAACCAACCATTCATATAAACCATATTTTGCTTTAAAAGTGGTTTTTCATTCATCTCATTCTTTCATCCTAATTTGATGATATCCACTTTTCAAATCAATTTTAGAGAATATACTAGACCCATGTAACTCATCAAGCATATCATCTAAACGTGGAATAGGGTGATGATACTTTACCATGATATTATTTATGGTTCGGCAGTCCACGCACATTCTCCACGTTCTATATTTCTTCGGCACTAGCAACACTGGCACCGCACATGGGCTCATACTATCCCTCACATACCCTTTCTCCAGCAGCTTCGTCACTTGCCTTTGAAGTTCTTTCATCTCCTCCGGGTTACTCATATAGGTTGGCCAGTTTGGAATGAAAGCTGCAGGTACGAAATCAATTTGGTGCTATATTTCTCGAATGGGTGGTAAACCGCTTGGCGTATCCTCTAGAAAGACATCACCAAAATCCTGCAACAAAAAAGAATTTAATTTGTGAGTGTTCAAAAGCGCTTCTTTGTACACAAGTACAAGAAATTGACTACAAAGTATCGCTCTTTTCACTTCACTAGCACTCGTATCGAAATTATTTTGCCTCATCTCAAACTTACTCTCAATAGTCACTAATTTTTCTATTCTACTTTCCTTTTTCTCAATTTCTTTTCTTTTTCCCTCACTTTCTTTCTTTTTCTCACCACTCACTCTCTTTTTCTTTTCAGCTCTCTGTTGCTCCTCCTCATTTCACAACTTCAACTGATCGGCATAGGCTTGCTGTGGTGGTAAGGGTGCAAGAATGATTATTCTCTTGTTCATCTCAAACGAATATTTGTTGGTGAAGCCGTTATGTTTAACTCTTCTATCATATTTCCACGGCCTCCCTGATGTGATCTACGATCGTATTCTATCCAAGCAAGATGGATCCGCAACCCTTAATGTATGAAGACGCAAGAACCTTGGAATCACGCGAAGTTAATGGAGGTGGAACCTCGACCCAATCCAGAAAACGAGAAAGAACCTTGATATAGTCGAAGATAAACAATCAATCGATGGATTAATTGACTGCTAAGTCGAAGAACAACAAGAACCCTAATTCTAGCTGTTCGAGACGTTCTTAGAACGCAAGAGATGAAAACACTCAAAATTTAATTAATCAAAGCTGCTTAAAACAATAGCGTTAGCTCCTTTAAATAGGAGTAATTAAACCTATTAGGTCTAGGAAAAAAAAAACAAAATTAATGGGTTTTCCACATAACTTAGGCCCAAACAAAACTAAACATAAATTAAACTTAAAATAAAAAAAAAGCCTAGCCTAGCCCATTTATCTAATACATGTTTTTAATCTCTTGGGCTACTATTTAGACGTCTTCAATTAGGCCTTTAAGCAATGTCTTCCATTCTTGAGCCCGTTCCCCTTCAATGATCCTCCATGCCTCAGCTTTGCTCATCATCTCTTGGACCATAGTCATAAGTGTCTCCTTGATCTTCTTGGCTCTAGCTCGAGTGACTGGACCACTTGGAACCCGGATGGGATCGGCATAGCCTTCACTCCATGATCCAGCATCAGTGCTATCCTTGGGCTCATCATTCCCCTCCTCTTGAAAAGGAATTGTCCTCAATTCGTCACCTTCACTAAACGGACTTAGATCAACAACATTAAATGTAGCACTCACATTATACTCACCTGGAAGATTAAGTTTGTATGCGTTATCATTGATCTTTTGCACAACTTGAAATGGTCCATCTCCTCTCGATAACAACTTAGAATGCCTTTGAACTGGAAAGCGTTCCTTTCTCAAGTGCAGCCAAACCCAATCCCCTGGTTTGAAGACCACCTTTTTTCTTCCTTTGTTTGCTTACTGCACATACTGCTCAGTTCTTCTTTCAATCTTTTGCCTCGCCTTCTCATGAATCTGTCTAACAAACTCAGCTTTCTTCTTGCCATCTAGGTTAGCATGCTCAACAGGTAATGGCAATAAATCCAAAGGAGCTAAAGGATTAAAACCATACACAATCTCAAAAGGAGAAAACTTAGATGCAGAATGAACAGATCGATCATATGCAAACTCAACATGAGGCAAACATTCTTCCCACTCTTTCAAGTTCTTCTTAATTATGGCACGCAACAAAGTGGATAAAGTTCTATTTACTACTTCTGTTTGACCATCAGTTTGGGGATGACATGTAATAGAAAACAACAATTTAGTACCCAACTTTCCCCACAAAGTCTTCCAAAAGTAACTCAAAAACTTTGCATCCCTATCAGAAACAATGGTTCTAGGCATGCCATGCAATCGCACAATTTCTTTGAAGAACAAATTAGCAATTCGTGGTGCATAATCAGTTTTATTACAAGCAATAAAATGAGCCATTTTAGAAAATCTATCAACCACCACGAAAATAGAATCATTCCCATGTTTAGTCCTAGGCAAACCCAATACAAAATCCATAGAAATGTCAACCTAAGGGTCTCTAGGAATGGGCAATGGAGTATATAGACCATGGGGGTTTAACTTAGACTTTGCTTTCTTACAAGTAACACATCTCTCACAGATTTTTTCAACATCTCTTTTCATGTGAGGCCAAAAGAAGTGTTCTTGCAATACTCCTAAGGTCTTAGTTATACCAAAGTACCCCATTAGACTCCCACCATGAGCTTCTTTCACAAACACCTCACGCAATGAACATTTAGGCACATAAAGTTTGTTTTCACGCATTAAGAACCCATCATGCCTAAAGTATTTATCAAATGCCACTTTCTCACATGCATTAAAGACATCTCTAAAATCGGCATCATCACAATACAATTCCTTGATGTATTCAAATCTAAGCAATTTAGCATCTAAAGTAGCAATTAAAGCATACCTGCGCGATAAAGCATCTGCTACAACATTTTTCTTACCCTGCTTGTACTTGATCACATACGGAAAAGTCTCTATGAACTCTACCCATTTAGCATGGCACTTGTTCAGCCTTTGTTGTCCCTTCAAGTGCTTCAACGATTCATGATCCGTGTGAATCACAAACTCCTTCGGCCACAGATAGTGCTGCCATGTATATAACGCTCTCACCAATGCATAAAGCTCCTTGTCGTAAGTAGGGTAATTTAAGGTTGCCCCACCTAGCTTCTCACTAAAGTATGTTATTGGCTTCCCTTCCTGCATAAGAACAGCACCAATACCATTTCCCGAAGCATCGCATTCAATTTAAAAAGTCTTTGAAAAGTTAGGCAAAGATAACAAGGGGGCGTTACTTAGCTTGCTTTTCAGTAATTGGAATGCCTTCTCTTGTTCCTCTCCCCACTTAAACCCAACATTCTTCTTGATCACTTCAATCAATGGCGATGCAATCGTGCTAAAATCCCTCACAAATCGCCCATAAAAACTAGCAAGCCCATGGAAACTCCGCACTTGTCCAACACTTGTAGGGCTTTGCCATTCTTGAATAGCCTTTACCTTTTCTTCATCAACCTAAATATCTTGTGCACTCACAACAAAACCAAGAAATACAAGCTTATTCGTGCAAAAGTTGCACATCTTCAGGTTAGCATATAACTTCTCCTTTCGCAAGACATCCAAAACATATTTTAAATGAATTACATGGTCATCTAGACTCTTGCTATAAATTAGGATATCATCAAAATAGACCACAACGAATTTGCTAATGAATGATCTCAAAACATGGTTCATTAAGCGCATAAAGGTACTAGGAGCATTAGTCAAACCAAAAGGCATAACTAGCCACTCATATAATCCATATTTAGTTTTAAATGTTGTTTTCCATTCATCTCCTTCTTTCATCCTAATTTGATGGTATCCACTTTTCAAATCAATTTTAGAGAATATACTAGACCCATGCAACTCATCAAGCATATCATCTAAACGTGGAATGGGGGTGACGATACTTTACCGTGATATTATTTATGGCTCGACAGTCCACGCACATTTTCCACGTTCCATCTTTTTTTCGGCACTAGCAATATTGGCACCGCACATGGGCTTATACTCTCCCTCACATACTCTTTCTCTAGCAGCTCCGTCACTTGCCTTTGAAGTTCTTTCGTCTCCTCTGGATTACTCCTATAGGCTGGGCGGTTTAGAATGGATGCTCCGAGTATGAAATCAATTTGATACTCTATTCCTCGAATAGGTGGTAAACTGCTTGGCATATCCTCTGGAAAGATGTCACCAAAATCCTGCAACAAGGAGATAATAACACTAGGTAATGAAGAATTTAGTTCCTTAGTGTTCAAAAGCGCTTCTTTGTACACAAGTACAAGAAGTTGATTACAAAGCATCGCTCTTTTCACTTCACTAGCCCTCACATAGAAATTATTTTGCCTCCTCTCAAACTTACTCTCAATAGTCACTGGTTTTTCCACTCTACTTTCTTTTTTCTCAATTTCTTTTCTTTTTTCCTCACTCTCTTTCTTTTCCTCACCACTCACTCTCTTTTTCTTTTCAGCTCTCCTTTGCTCTTCTTCATTTTGCAATTTCAACTGATCAGCATAGGCTTGTTGTGGCGGTAAAGGTGCAAGAATGATTGTTCTCATATTCATCTCAAATTAGTATTTATTGGTGAAGCCGTCGTGTTTAACTCTTCTATCATATTGCCACGGTCTCCCCAATAGCATATGGCCGGCTTGCATGGGAACCACATCACAAAGCACTTGGTCCTCGTATTTCCCAATGCTAAAGGACACCAAAACCTCCTTGTTCACCCTCACCTCACCGCTATCATTCAACCACTACAGTTTATAAGGCCTTGGATGCGTAGTCGTGTGCAATGCTAGCTTCTCCACCATAGTCGTGCTAGCCACATTAGTGCAACTACCTCTGTCTATCACCAAGCTACACACCTTGCCTAGCACCAGGCACCTAGTGTGGAAAATATTCTCGCGCTGCTCCTCATCCTCCCTTGCTTGCACACTAAGGGCTCTTCTTGCAACTAACAACTCGCCCTGGATAGCGCTATCCTCTTCTTCAATATCCTCCAAAGGTGGCATAGCTTCAGCGCCTTGTTCATCAGTTTCATATTCTCCATTATCCAGAAGCATCATTACTCGCTTGTTCGGGCATTGAGTAGACACGTGGCCTCTCCCTTGACACTTCCAACAGATAATGTCCCGGTTTCGAGTAGTATGAGTATTAGTAGTGTTAGGTTTACCTTGCTTTCCAAGGCTGGTCGTCCCTTGTTTGGGCTCGGTTTTGGGCTTTGATGCGGTTGATTTCTCCTCATTCTTCGAAAGGGGATTTGATTTCCAAGAGGGTGTGGTTGGAATTTGGTTTTGGCATAGGCTACCCCTCCTCTTGAGCTGCCTCTCTATTTTAATTGCCGCGTGCACAATATCTTCAATCTCAACGTAGGGCTGCAATTCAACCGCATTGGCAATTTTCCAATTTAACCCGCTCAAGAACCGTGCGATGGTAGCTTCTCTATTCTCATAAACCTTGGCCCGAATCATGGCCACTTCCATTTCCTTGTAGTACTCATTAACACTACGATTCCCTTGTGTAAGCCCCTGCAATTTTTGATACAATTCTCAATAATAGTGATTGGGTACAAACCATTTTTCATCAACCGCTTCATCTCATCCCAAGTTTCGACAAGCCCTTCATCACTACGCATTCGCTCTGTCATCAAACGATCCCACCAAACAAGTGCAAATCGGAAAATTCAATAGCCGCCAATTTAACCTTTTTGGACTCGGAGTAATTATGGCAAGCAAACACCAATTCCACTTTCTTGACCCACTCAAGATAGGCCTCGGGGTCATTCTTCCATTGGAATGATGGAATCTTCATTTTGATCCCATTCATGTTATCATCCTCCCGATTAGTTCCTCTACCAAATCGCCTACCATTTCGTCGGTTAGCGGTTACCGAATCAACGTCACTATCCCCGTCATCAAAACTATATCGGTAATAGTTATCAGGATCATTCTCAGCCCTCCTTTCTCTAGAATGCATTTTCCCAGTTCTTTGAGCACTACGCGATTTGCTAGATTGTTCATTTTGAGTGCTCTCAACTCTATCCACTTTCACCCTTATTCATTTTAATTCGTCACTAATCTCATCTACTTGCTCTCTAAAGCCACCCAACTCCTCTCTCGTCATATTTTGTAATGTACTCGTCATGGCTTCTTGGAACAATTTAGGATCAAAATTTGACATATTGCTGCAAAACAGAAATTAGCACAATATAAAGAAATAAAGATTTCCTTACTGCACTCCCTTACGTGTTTCACTCAGAATATGTCACTCTGATTTTATCGCTTGTGTTTAGCTCTCAAAAGTAATGATATACCTCTCAATTTCACCTTTTGGAACTTTCAAACAAATCGAAAAGCCAGAACCTTCGTCTTGGTTCCCAAACAGACCAATCACAATCCAGACAGATCAATTGTATGCTAGGACAAGTATGTTTTCACCAAGAACTCAATAAACAGGAATCCCAATGAATTATGGACACGATACGAAGGGATAAAATCGAGCAAAATGAGTGAAAATTCAGTCTCATGAAAATAGGATTTTTTGAATCCTTGGACCCTATAGAACCCAAATCCAAAATGAAATAATTGCGAATGTCGAAAATTTTTGTACTCTTTTTTTCTTTTTTTTTTCTGGGTGTCTCGACGTCTACGTTAATCTGGTGTAGTCGAAAATTCCAGAATTCAAAATTTCAGCAGAAAAATATTCACGATCTAAAATCGACAATTGAAGGAATTCGCAATCGAAATCAGCACTATTTGTACGTAACAATCAGAATTAATTAACCATAACAATCAAAACTCAACAACTAGTGTTTATACGCAGCAATCGAAACTCATTATAATCGAATCTCAGCAACTAGGGTTTATATGGAATTATCGAAGTTTCTACTTTATGAAGACATAAATACAGGATCGTTTGATATTGCGTATAAATTGAACAAAAAAAACTTTTGCTAAAACCCTATAAGAATAAATGGATTTCACCTTTGTGGAGCATGTAGATGATCCATATGAGGAGACTAGGGTTTGAAAATATCAGATTGCGATTTGGTCAGATTTTTTTTAATTCTCGCTGGGCTGCGAAAATTAATTTTTTTCACCTCCGAAACGACTTCTGATCGTCCTGATTTTTCACACAATAATAGTAACTTTGCGTTCCGAACCAAATATCCAAAAATCAGCCCGATCCAATGGTGGGATCAAAAGTTACGATTGATTTGTGATTGCTGTGCTGAAAAACCTAAAGATCTTCTATCGTATTCCTTCCGCCATCAAATCTTGCATCGAGTGTGGGCTATGGTATCACCAAGATTTTCTCCTCTCTCAATAGAATAAATCCTAACTCATGAGAATTATTGTTATGATGAGAAGAGACAAGGCCGGCGTATATATAAGGCTACGATAGGGACCTTAAAGAGAAATAAGTTTGGGCTTCCTATGAAAAGTTAGAATCCTAATTCTACTATGAATTAGTTCCTTCCATAAATTATAATTCACACCACTAAAGAATTATAATTGCACTCCCGTCCTTATCACAAAATTAATTTCGAGCTCCTTGTTATTAAATACTTATTATTCTCCCCACGTTAAGATTACAGATAACCGTCATTTAAATTAAATTACTGACAATTATATTTAAATGACTTCTTAATCCTTAAGCCTACCACTTAACTTATTTGATATGTCGGATTAACATAATCCACCTGCAGGGTTTGACATGATCAAAACTTATAAGCTTCTCAAGGGGCTATCATCAATCCCTATACCGGGACGTAAATTCCGTCAATAATTAATATTCATCATACATATAATGTCATCATCCAATTCACGAAGATTATTGATCCATAAATGAATCTCACTCATATTGAGTCAAAACAATACACACTACATATATATGTCTATTAATTATTTCAAAATTAAGAGCATAAGTAATCATAATAACCATGGGATTTTAAATTGTTTTATATAGTCAGTATAAAAACAATTAACCCAAACTGATCCTATTCAATACACACAAAGTGTACTAGCACAACGAGTTAGAACTATACCGTTTTATGTAGTTAAGATAAACTACTAAAACTTGTGCTACAATCCTACCGATGGGTGTAAGTTATACTCTATACACCAAACCATCTACTATATGGAATAAAAGACACACATGCACAATATTTAAATAAATAATATAATGCAACCATTGCCCATACAGATTCTCATTCAAATAGCAAAACCAAGTTTATAACATATCCAAACCAACAAGAAAATTATGGCTTTTAGTATATCACTCTAACACTATTAACCCTAATAATCGCAATATTAACAATCAAGAGCAGATTCGAAACACACTTAGTAAGAATAGATTCACAGCTAGGGTTCAATTCGCAATAATTTATCAAGAACAGATTCGACAATTTCTTAGCAAGAACAGATACAAAGATTAACTTTCAATCATGAACAGGTTCAAAATTATGTTGCAGAACAGATTCAACAAATATTTTTTTTTCACAGCTGAAAATAAGAACCCTAGGTGTTAAGAAGATACAATAAAACAATCTACGAATTGAAGAAAACAGAAACAAACGAAAGATAAAACCTGGATAGAAAATTCCCTCTTATACCAACTGATGTGATCTGCGATCGTATTCTATCCAAGCAAGATGGATCCGCAACCCTTAACGTATGAAGACACAAGAACCTTGGAATCACGCGAAGTTAATGGAGGTGGAACCTCGACCCAATCCCGAAAATGAGAAAGAACCTTGGTATAGTCGAAGATAAACAATCAATCGATGGATTAATTGACTGCTAAGTCGAAGAACAACAAGAACCCTAATTCTAGCTATTCGAGACGTTCTTAGAACGCAAGAGGTGAAAACACTCGAAATTTAATTAATCAAAGATGTTTAAAACAATAGCGTTAGCTCCTTTAAATAGGAGTAATTAAACCTACTAGGTCTAGGAAAGTAAAAATCGAAATTAATGGGTTTTCCACATAACTTGGGCCCAAACAAAGCTAAACATAAATTAAACTTAAAATAAAAAAAGCCTAGCCCAACCCATTTATCTAATACATGTTTTTAATCTCTTGGGCTGCTATTTAGACGTCTTCAATTGGGCCTTTAAGCAATGTCTTCCATTTTTGAGCCCGTCCCCCTTCAATGCTCCTCCATGCCTCAGCTTTGCTCATCATCCCTTGGACCATGGTCATAAGTGCCTCCTTGATCTTTTTGGCTCTAGCTTGAGTGACTGGACCACTTGGAACCCGGATGGGATCGGCATAGCCTTCACTCCATGATCCAGCATCAGTGCTATCCTTGGGCTCATCACTCCCCAACAGCATGTGGCCGGGTTGCATGGGAACCACAATCACAAAGCACTTGGTCTTCGTACTTCCCAATGCTAAAGGACACCAAAACCTGCTTGTTCAACCTCACTTCACCGGTATCATTCAACCACTGCAATTTGTAAGGCCTTGGGTGTGTAAGTCGTGTGTAATGCTAGCTTCTCGACCATTTCGTGCTAGCCACATTAGTGCAACTGCCTCCGTCTATCACCAAGCTACACACCTTGCCTAGTATGGAAAATATTCTAGCGCTGCTCCTCATTCTCTTCTTGCTTGCACACTAAGGGCTCTTTTCTTATAACTAACAACTCGCCCTGGATAGCGCTCTCCTCTTCTTCAATATTCTCTAAAGGTGGCATAGCTTCAGCGCCTTCTTTGTTCATCTCATATTCTCCATTATCCAGAAGCTTCATTACTCGCTTATTCGGGCATTGAGTGGAAATATGGCCTCTCCCTTGACACTTTCAACAGATAATGTCCTTGTTTCAGGTAGTAGGAGTATTAGTGGTGTTAGGGGCTGTCTTAGCTTGGCTTCCACTAGGAACTTCTGATTTTGAATCAACTTTTAGTTTCGGAGTGGTTGCTTTGTCGTCCTTTTTCCACGGACTTTGTTTCTTATGGAGTAGAGTAAGAAGTTTGGCCTATCTTGAAACTACCCCTCCTCTTTAGCCGTCTCTCTATTTTAATTGATGTGTGCACCATATCTTCAATCTCGACATACAGCTGTAGTTCAACCGCATTAGCAATTTCCCGATTTAACCCACTCAAGAACCTCGCCATGGTAGCTTATCTATTCTCAGTAACCTTGGCCCGAATCATGGCCACTTCCATTTCCTTATAAGTATTCATCAACACTGCGAATTCTCCTGTGTAAGCCCTTGTAATTTTTAGTACAATTCCTGATTAATATTGATCGGGTACAAACCGCTTATTTATCAGCCGCTTCTTCATCAGTCGCTTCATCTCATCCCAAGTTTCAAAGGGACCTTCATCACTACGCCTACGCTCTGTCATCAAACGATCCCACCAAACAAGTGCATAATTGGAAATTTCAATAGCCGCCAATTTTATCTTTTTGGACTCAGAGTAATTATGGCAAGCCAAACACCAATTCTACTTTCTTGACCAACTCAAGATAGGCCTTGGGGTCATTCTTCCCTTAGAATGATGGAATTTTCATTTTGATTTCCATTCATGTTGTCATCCTTCCCGATTAGTTCCTCTACCAATCCGCCTACCATTCCGACGGCTAGCGATTATCTAATCAACGTCACTATCCCCGACGTCAAAGCTATCACGGTAAAATTTATCAGGATCGTTCTCAACCCTCTTTTCTCTAGGCTGCAGTCTACCACTTCTTTGAGCATTACGTGATTGTTCATTTTGAGTGCTCTCAACTCTATCTACTTTCACCCGCATTTGTCTCAACTCCTCACTCATCTTATCCACCTGCTCTTTAAAGCCACCCAACTCCTCTCTCATCATCTTTTGTAAGGTACTCGCCATGGCTTCTTGGAACAACTTAGGATCGAAATTTGACAAATTACTGCAAAACAAAGGTTAGCACAATATAAAGAAATAAAATTTTCTCATTACACTCCCTTACGTGTTTCACTCAAAATAATATAACTCTGATTTTACCGCTCGTATTTAGCTCTCAAAAGTAATGATATACCTCTCAATTTTCACCTTTTGGAACTTCAATCGAATCGAAAAGTAAGAACTCTTTTCTTGGTTCCCGAACAGACTAATCATAACCCAAACAGATCAATTGTATGCTAGGACAAGTATGTTTTCACCAAGAACTCAAGAAACAAGAATCCCAATAAATTATAGACATAATACGAAGCAAAAGATCAAGAAAAAATGAGTGAAAATTCAGTATTGTGGCAACAGGATTTTTGGAATATTTGGACCCTATATAATCCAAATCCAAAAAGAAATAATTGCGAATTTCGGGAATTTTTGTACTCTTTTTTTTTAATTATTTATTCTGGGTCTCTCGGCTTCTACTTTAATCTGGTGTAGTCAAAATTTCCAGAATTCCAATTTTCAGTTAATAAAAAATTAAAAATTGAAACTCAAAAGAAATCGAAATCAAAAGCTTGAAGGAACTCGTAATCGAAAAATTTTGATTGCTCTACAATCGCAATTTGAAACTACTTAGGTTTTCATGATTTTCGAACAAAGCAGCCATGACTTAATCAAGCAAGATTAGTTTAACCATGTAACAAGGAAAATGTAATTTTAGGGTTTAACACAACTAGAGATTATCATAAATAACAAATCAGAATTAGTGCTTAAAATCGCAGTCAACAAAACTAGGGTTTATATGGAGTTATCAAAGTTTTTATTAACTCTAAAAATCGCAGTATTAACAATCAAGATCATATTCGAAAGGACTTTAGCAAGAACATATTCGCAACTAGTAAGCAAGAGCAGATTCGACTTCTTTTCCTTTTTAAAAAAACAATCGAAAAACCCTAATTCAAACAAATACGAAACAGTGGAGAATTTTAATAATAGGCATGGATTGAAGAACAAAATAAAAAATCAAATGAAGATAAAACCTGGATAGAAAAGTCGCTCTGATACCAATTAATATGAACTGTGATCGTATTTCTATCAAATTAAGATGGATCCGCAACCCTAAATGTCGAAGATGCAATAACCTTGGAATCACGCGAAGTTGATGGAAGGTGGAACCTCAACCCAATCCCATAAACGAGAACGAACCTTGGTATAGTCGAAGACAAACAATCAATCGATGGGTTAATTGATTGCTAAGCCGATGAACAACAAGAATTCTATTCTAGCTGTTCGATATGTTCTTAGAACATAAGAGGTGAAAACATACTAAATTCGTATTAATCAAAAAGGCTGCTCAAACAAAAGAGTTATCTCCTTTAAATAGGAGTAATTAAACCTACTAGGTTTAGGAAAATAAACAAAAACGAAATTTAATGAGTTTTCCACATAATTAGGCCCAAACAAAGCTAAAACATAACATAAACATAAAATAAATAAAGACTAGCCCAACCCATTATTAACTACATGTTTTAACTCTCTTTACCTTGGGCTTGCAATGTAACTGTAGGTCGGAAAATACCCTAGAGGGGGGGTGAATAGGGATTTTGAAACCTTTAAGCAATATCTTCCATTCGAAAATTGAGCCCGATCCCCTTCAGCGCTCCTCCATGCTTCAGCTCTGATAAGAGCATAAATAAGTATCTCAAACAATTGGACCATAATAAAGGATTGAGTAAGAAAGATTGAACCATAAGTGCTTCTTTGATCCACACGGTTCTTGGCTCTAGCTCGGGTTCCCCGATTGGAATTTTCCACCTGGAACCCTTCCGGATAGGATCTGCATAGTCTTCACTCCATGATCCAGCCCCAGTACTATAAGATACCCTTGGACTCATCACATTAGGATATCTTTAAAGAGTAATTTTGTTTCCATGAGATTTACCCCAATATACAAAATTTGGTGATTCAATTTATTTCTCAAGTGTTGTTAAGTTAATCCACCTTACCTTTTAACCACGGGTTCAAAATTGTCAAAATATATAGACTTACAAAAAAATTATTAGGGACTTAATAGAAAATTTTGTAAAAAAATAAGGTGATTTAAGTGTAAAAAGTTAAGGTTAACATAATTAAAAACCATATGGCCGTTGGGGATTAAGAGAGGTTTTGGCAAGGTGTACAGTTTTTTTTCCAACAGCTATTAAAAAAAATGTAAAGTTTTGTTATTTCTCCCATTTAACCGTTGATATGAAATATCAGTGTAGTAGTATAAAAATGAAAATTACATATGAAAACAAAATTTTCAATTTTCAATTAATGGCAATGCAACACCTTCTTATACATGAAAACTAATGTATATATTACCAAAGAATAAATATTGTGCCACTAATAAATACCTTTTGTTATGAAAACTTTGTTATTTATTGTTATTTTATCTAATCTTGTGTTCATTTGTTATTGTTGCCTTGTCATTTAAAATATTTGTTCTTACTTTTTACGTATAATAATCTAATCTTGTAATCTGGTTATGCAGTTTGACTAGTGAACCTTATATCCATATATATAAATGTTTATATTATTTAAATTATTGCGTGGTGTTTTACATATGCCATTTAATCAGTGAATCCGATGGTTGAACTAGTGACCTACTTATTTAGTCCCTTTGATCGGTTAACACTGGGTCGGATTTGATAATTATGACACATATTTCTATTTGGTGTTGAAAGAAGAATGATTGATATATATATATATTATAAACTCTTATTGTTCATACAATTCCAGGGTTTATATTCTTTGATCGACCAGTTGATCAATCAAAAAATTAATATAGGAAAGAGTTTTGAATAGATCCTTAAAGAAAATTAAAAAATAAAATTATATGAAAGTATATTCTGATTAGGAATCTAAATTAAAAATTAAATATACATTTGTAAAATAATTTTAGCCAGTGGATATACTTCTCAATTTTTAAAAGAGTAATTTTGTCAAAATTGAAAACCAAATCTCCCATTTTTAAATTGAAAAATTATGTGATATTATCTCAAGCACAAACCATTGAAGAAAGTGTTGTTGAATTGAGAATGAAGAGAGATTAGTTCAAATGAGACCAAACATCGTTTTGTAGCAACTTAACAAGCTAAGTTTACATCTCAAGAAATATAATGTTCTTCTAAGATGATATATGTACCAATTTAAATAATTACATTAATAATTTAAATAATGTGTCATAAACTTCATTGATTAGTATTCTAAATAGACCCAAGGTAATAATTATTATACTTTCTGACAAATTTAGACTAATAATTTAATCATTTAAATTTATACCTTTTATAATGTTTTTTTTTTTGGCTTTCTATTTTTTTTTTTATAATATATGTATACAGGCCAAGTAGTTTTTAACTTTTTTTTTCTTCATACATGCTGTCAACTACGTTAAATACTGGTGTTTCGCTTCCTTCAAATCGGCTCTTTCTCCTAAGCCTAAAGCCCATTGTCCCTTCAACCATAATCTCAGAATAAAAAACTAAATAAATTTATTACTTGTATTGTTATTATTTATATTTGAATTTATCATCGTGTCAATACTCTCCATTCCCTCCACCGAGAACCACCTGGATATCATTACTTGTATTGTTATTATTTTATTTTATTTTTATGCAATTTAGCCCCCCTCCATGAAATCTTGGATCCGACTTGATTATGATCTTTTGGTTCATCTTATTTTTTATAGTTAATAACATAATTTTCTTACTACTCTATTTTAAAAAATTAAATTTTTAATAGTTAAAATCCTACTCTATTTTGACTTTTATATGGCCTTTTGGTTAGTAACAATATTTTTTCTACTCAATTCAGTCATTTAGTTAATAATATTTAATTAATGTGTTAAAAATCCTAATCTATTTGGTGTTTTAGTTTTAAACTAATTATACAGTCCTCTCTTTTAATTATATTACATCTCTTACAATTTATCATAATCTATGTCAACTACAAATTGATTTGCCAAACTTATATATATATACACATATATTCTTTTATTGTTACTTAACAATCATAAAAATATGTGTTTATCTTGATGAATTTGCACAAATTCATCTTTCGTGTTTAAAATAAAAAGATACTAGGAGGTAAGGATTATAATTTACTGTGCCAACTGAATTATACTACCAACTTTATGGATATTTTATTTGCACTGTGAATTATACTTTCTACTAACAAGAAGAACTCTTAGGCTCTGTTTGATAATAATGTAGAAAAGGAAAAATAAAAGCACTTGATTTGGTAAGAAGTTGGAAAATAAGTTGAGGGCATGTGATAAGACACCCTTCTCATTTTATAAGTAAACGTCTTCCATTCCTCATAAATTTTTTATGGAAATTTTTTCTTCATCAACCACCAAAAAAATTTTCTCCATGAAAAAAGACACAAAGTAAGAAGACAAACTGTTTTTATTTTCCTTGTCCATGTTGTTTTCAAACATGCCCTTAATTTATTCCATGAGTCCCACTTTTTTGAATTCCAAACACATGCTTTTGGTTAGCAGATTATGTAGGATTTACGCTTGATACTATGTTTTTGTTTATTTGTTATATGTTTATTTATCATATAATTTGTGATTATTTTACCAAAACAAATGTAATTATTTCCAGAGCAATACACCACAAAGAAAGCATATTGTACAACTTCTCATAGTAGTACTTTGCTCTGACAAATTGATAATTGCTTTTGTACTATCAATCATTTGTTTGGACATAATTTTTATTTTTATACTATACACTAATTATTCAATTCTTGGTACCCGATTCTTAGTATTAGACATTAAAACCACGTGTAACGCATGTGCACAAAACATAATCTTGCATAAAAGATTGGTCTCTTGACACTAGGATAAAAACATTACCAAACACATTTTAAGCTATTCTATATACTTGCTACATAACTACATCCCAAATTATACCCTCGGATTTTTGGTAGTTCCCAAAACATATATACTGTTTTATATTAAACTAGAATATGACTTAAGGGTTATGCTTTGGTATGCATTTGAAAATGACTAACATACACTCTATTACGTGGTAAAACGCTCGAAGACCTAATTATTATGTTTTGGTAAGCATTTAAAATTATTAATAGAATACACTCTAGGATACACTATTACTTTAGCAAAAGATGTATTACAAGAAATGACGATCAAACCCATGACATTTACTACAAAGGGCACATATCTTAGAGCATTACAACAGTCTAATTTATGTATAATAAATAGTAGAAGGAGACAAACATAGAAGATATATTCGAATACGAACCTCAGGTTTTTATATGATAAGGAACTAAGTTAAATTTAAGTTTATTATTGTGACGCCTCGAATCCCGTTCCGAGAGTTTCACCTCCGGGACTTGGTTAAATACGACGATGTACGCGACGATAAGATTAAATTAAAACAATTTAAACAATATCTAAAACATTTCTCATATAAAATTCCAGTTCAGAAAATTTTTGGCATGTGGAGTCCATAAATTTAATAATTCCAAAACATGTATACAACAATGTAAGTTTCAAAAGCCTTTGAAACAAACTCCACATTTGCATAAACTCACACCCAACCACTTCATTACATATGTTATACAATCCAATTTCCTCCAACGAGGTCCTAAGCAATACTAGTAAGTTTTACAACATTTTCACAATACATGATATCTTAATTCAATTATACAAAGTATTCAAAAGATACGGGGTTTCATAATCATTAAGTCGTCCTGAGACAATTACATAGTTCTAAGTTATGAAAGGCTCCCTAAACTCGTGTACACGCCGTCCCTCGAAGAATACCTGCAAAATTGTTTTGGAAAAATGGGAGTGAGCCAAACGGGCTCAATGGGAACTATAAGGTTTTATATATGAAAGTACGTTTTAAAAACAATGCATGTGGTGAGCATTAATAGAAGATGGTTTTCTGATGCATATGTAATGTAAAGACGTTATTTCCCTGAATGATGAATATACATATATTCAACTCGTAAAGCTAGTGTAGTAAGAATTGTTTTATATGTATACCAATGCTTACCCCATCCCCAAAGTATAATAAGAAATAGTTCAATTGAAAATACTGTTGAAATCATACAAAGAACATGGAACGATCATAAACCTTATACATACTAAAAAATAAGTATTACCGGGTCTTACACCCAGGAGACTGTGTTCTAATTTTCGGCCCTAGTCGTTAGAAACCAAACCCGAGACCTCCCATGAACTAGTACAATTGTATATGTATATAAATCGAATCATTCACGTATCAACCCAAAGATGAACAATTGTGCCACTTAAATGATATGACAGTTCATACAGAACCCCTGAACTAGCCAGCTAAGATAAACGACATGGTATGCGATAATCGTATAAAAATCATAATTATAACTTATAAAAGTAGGGAGTACCAAGCTATCTATGTGATTGAATTAAATATGTGTCCAATGCAACTTTATATATATAGCTTGTATATGTTTCAAACCACAAGATTATGTAAATCATATAATAATATTATTGTTGTACTTAAACTCGGTTAGCCAAGTCCATTAACTCATGTCTCTTTTAGGAATCTCATAAGTTTATGAAACCAATCGGGGAATCTCATGTTCATTTTTCTTACTTAGCTCCAAGTCGTATATTAATGTTACTTACAATTTTTGAGTTTCATATAAACTTTCACATGTTTAAGAAAATTAGACATAATGTGCTATCGTCTAGATAGAATATGTATTAGGGATTTTATTGTGTAAATTATGTATTATGGGCCATAATGGGCTTCCTTGTAAACCCTATTTACTATTGTGTTTGTGTCTTATTTAAAGGGCTCATCTAATGAAGAATTAAACAGAGTTGTTCCTACAACACGTTATCAACACGCTCAGAGCTAATAACCCTAACTAAAATAAAAAAAATTATCGCCGCCCACATCTAATTTTGCTCTTGCTCTCTGTTTTTAAGATAAAATAGAGATTTAATTAAAATAAAAATTGTTTTTCAGATAAAACAGAGATTTAATTATCTTAAAAACAATTTTTATTTAATTAAATTCCTGTTTTATATTAAAAACGGTTTTTATTTTAATTAAATTTCTGTTTTATCTTAAAAACAGTTTTTATTTTATTTAAATTTCTATTTTATATTAAAAACATTTTTTATTTTAATTAAATCTCTGTTTTGTCTTAAAAACAATTTTTATTTTAATTAAATCTCTATTTTATCTTAAAAATAGTTTTTATTTTAATTAAATTTATGTTTTATCTTAAAAACAATTTTTATTTTAATTAAATCTATATTAAAAATAGTTTTATCTTAAAAACAGTTTTTATTTTAATTAAATTTTTATTTTAATTAAATCTCTGTTTTATCTTAAAAACAGTTTTTCTTTTAATTAAATCTCTGTTTTATCTTAAAAACAGTTTTTATTTTAATTAAATTTCTGTTTTATATTAAAAATTTATGTTTTATATTAAAAACAGTTTTTATTTTAATTAAATTTTTGTTTTATTTTAAAAACAATTTTTGTTTTAATTACCAATTATGCCCTATAGAATCCACGTATATATGTGAACCAAATTTTGTAAATTTATCATTGAAATTCATCTACATGTAATTATATGTAGATTGTATATATATGTATAGTTTATATAAATTTAAAACTTCCTTTGTTTATATATATACTTAAGGATTTAATATATATATATATATATATATGAATTTGTTTCTAATGCAATAGAGCAGTTTGATTTAATGTGGTTTTAAATTCCACCCCTATATACTGACCACTCTGTAGCCAAAATTTACACAATATTATGCATGGTATATTTTGGATGGACTAATTAAATTTATAATTGCTATAATTGTGGTAAATCAGCCTGCTAAGAAAATTAGAATATTACCTATATTCTTAATTGTTTTATTTAGTATGTCATAAATTCAACATTTGCCATGATGATAAAAGTTCATGCGCATTATAATTACTATGATAAAGTATTTTCATATAGTATCGAAAAATGTGACCATTATAGATCTTGATTTTTGAAATCTAATTCATAATCCTGAAAAATAACTAACATGGATGTATTCATAACTGTGTAATATCTTCTTTATTATTTATTAAGATGGCCGACCCAACTTGACCTGAATTTGACATTTTGGACTCAAAAGGATTTGAGTACCATCGGCGAGTTTCTGATGTAGAAACCTCTTTTGTGGTTAAAGAATACTCTGCCACACTTACTAACCCCAAAGACCCCACAAACAATGGATCGTCTGACAAGGTGAAAGCAAATGCATTAATGTTTATAAGAAAACATATTGCCCCAGCCTACGCTTGGAGTACCTTCAGTTGAAAACACTTAAAGAATTATGGGATGCCCTTAAGGGACGTTTTGAGAACATTCATTACACTTTACTCCTATAATTAACCATTCAGTGGAATAAAATCCTCTTGCTTGACTCTAAAAAGGTTAACGACTTTAACAAGGACATGATGCCCCTAAAAGTATGTCTTAACTTCTGTGGAAATGATCTCACAGAAGATGATATGATTCAGAACACCATTTCCACTTTTCCTACTTGAGCACTTATACTAGCGAACTAGTATAGGCTCGAGTATGATAACTAAAGAATCACAACATTCAATAAGCTGATCAACCTACTGCAAGTGGCTGAAAGGCATAATAAGGTTCTTTTGAATAACAATGCCAAGCCCGTCGGGATAAAGAGAATTCCTGAGGCTAATTACGGTAAAATGAACAGTGAAAAGAACCTCAATGCAAAGGGGGCTGGACGTGCTAATCCCTACTCACGTGGTAACAATGCGCAACATGCAAATGGATGTGAAAGTCGTGGTACGGATCGTGGAGGTTCTTCCAAAGTATAGAGAATAAAGGGTGCTATTGGACCTAGTGGTCAGGAAAACAAGATGAAAGATACACCTAAAAACCCTTCAGTCAAAAAGGAAAGAGTTGGCGATGAGCCATGTTACAAGTGTGGAGTTGATGGGCATTGGTACAAAAACTGCCATGCAAGCGCTAAAGTACGTAGTAGCGAATCACAAGAGATATCGAGAGTCTAAAGAACAAGAATCTCATTTTATGAATGGAGAAGATAATGACGCTAATGTCAACTTTACAATTGCAGATTTTAGTGGCAAAAAGGACTTTGCTCAGTCAACGGATGCACTCGATTTTGACGGATCTTCTTCATTCACTTTATTTTTCAAAAAATAGTTGAACATGCATATTGCCTAATTTTTAATTAGAATATGGTTTTGTCTTAAAGTTTATGATTGATTGGATAAATTAGATTTCTAAACAAGATATTGGATTAATATTGTTGGTTTTATTCGAATTTTATTCTAAAGTAATTGAATTTATTCGTTTTATTACTACATAGTTCGAAGTTTATATTTGATTGCATTACTGTAAAAATGAATCGATGATAACTTTAATGATTGGTTGATAGTGAGAACTCTATAGCCATTCAATGAAATAGGCAATTAATAACCTATAATACCTATGTGACTATGATGATTAAATCATTATAAGAGCGAAGAACTGCTCAACAATTTTGTTGCTAAAATGGTGTTTAAGGTCACATACGCTCTATATGCACCCAAAGTGACCTGAACTTTGTTAATGATATTTATACCAACAGTAATCATACAAAAACTAAATGTAAGAATGGAACAAAAATATATTTATTTTATCTCTAAACAAATGTGTAAAGAAACGCATTTTAAAGAAACTTATGAGTCATTCTAGTGGAATGTACCCCACTAAGATAAGGATTGTCAAATCCTATGATGTCACCAGCAATGTACCGTGGGACATAGACTCATATAGGCTTTGGAATGCTTGCCTAGTGCACCCTAGTCATGATGATCCGTGTGTTAAAATACTTATATGGACATCATCTCTTCTGAATGATAAATAAATAGGACAAAAATCTAACACATTGCAATGTGTTGATACTAGCAATGCTCAAAAGTAATTCTTGATTTTCAAAGTATTGGAAGCCATATCCCCCTTCCCATTATGCCTAACTGACCATGTCAAAGGAACGACACCCCATTTTTCAAAGCCTGCCCTTTAGTAAAAATAGGATCGAGACCTCCTTATGCTAAAGATACAAAATAAAATATCCCATTCTTACAATATATATTTATAGATAAATCCATCTAGAGTGCGGAACCATTCAAAGTACTTTATGGATCTGGTGGATAATTCGACATTCTGGTCATATGTCGAATAATTATCTACAAGAAATGCTGCATTTACAAACCTCTTAGCACATATTATACGCTTAAGGGCTCACCACCTTGATTACTGTATCATGTTTATAAGACTCGATAAAGCTGGAGAGTTTACATCAAAAGTACTTGATGATCATTGCATAAAATCGAAGTAAAGAATCTCGTCCTCCATGTGTATACGCAAAAAGGTCCCATAAAAGCAACCATCAAAAGGATATAGATGGTAAATAGGGCATTGGTTATGCACACTATATTGCCTATATATGCCCGGGATTTATGCAATATTGCACGCAACTTTATTATTTGTTTCAAGGTCCAATATTAGACAACTATTATATGTGTACCAGTTAGTAACTGGATATTAGCCTAATATTTTATGCATATGTGCCGATTGCGCCCCCACAGCGCACCAAACTGGGCTCGCTGAAACAATTAAGTATTAACGTTGGATATGAATTCTCAACGATAATCTGCTATTTGGAATCCTTGTCAGGTGATCTTTTTCCCGCTAAGAATTGTGGATTGTCACTTTGATGAGATAGTCTTCCCGTCGTTAGGGGGAGATAGGAAAAGAAATTTTCAAGGGAATGACGGGAATTGTCGTGGTCCCCACTTTGTCTCATCTTGATCCCCACGCATATCACAATGTATAGTGAAGTAAAAAAGAATAATCAATCTTTAAAATGTAACAGATTAGATGCCTGATAATTTAATGATATTGAAAAGTGACGAGATCAAACATAACAGCTGCAATATACCTGCAAGGTTATAAGTCCCCAACAAGGGGCACAGTGTCACAGAAAGAGACGCTGCAACTACACTTAGTGGAGGTGTGGTTGAGACCATGGCTCTTTAAAGGAATAAAGGGAGACCATTTGGTTCGACAAATACTCACACAAAAGAAGAGGTGGAGTAAAGCATAAATTGATCAATCAATCATTAATGTAAAAGCCTTTTTTATGAGATTATTATGATTATACTTATGTCCATGAATCAATACTGGGGGATGCCCCGAAGTTATAAATGATTTCAGAGAATAAATAAATCTCAAAGGATTAAGAGAGGGCATATGAGTTAATGGAAAGATTCTCCATATGCATTAATGATAGACTGTTGCTCAAGGAATCAAAGAGCGCGATGATGTCGAATCTCGCTCTATTGCAAAATGTCAAAAAAGGAAAAATTGGCCTAAATGAAAATAAGCAATCCAGACAGAATTAGATTATCTGGCAAAGAGACAGGTATTTGGTCCGGTAGTGCTAACCGTGCCAAGTGTAAAGCCTGTAGGACATAAACAATTATTTGCTATAAAGCGTAAATGAGAAAAAAGAAGTTCTGAAGTAAAAGGCTCACCTTGTGGCTCAAGGTTTCTTATAGACGCTCTGAAATTGCCTAAATGTTATAACATTCCGCTACTTAATTAGCTTGGAAGTTTTCGAAAAACTAAGAATGCAGCTCATGAATATGGTCACTACGTATCATTATGGGGATCTTAACTCAGAGATATATATGAAAATGTTTGATGGCCTTACATTACCCAAGTCAAGTAACTTTAAACCATGGAGTGCGTTTGAAATTA
This sequence comes from Lonicera japonica, assembly GCA_021464415.1. Lineage (NCBI taxonomy): Eukaryota > Viridiplantae > Streptophyta > Magnoliopsida > Dipsacales > Caprifoliaceae > Lonicera > Lonicera japonica. The sequence goes on from CM038469.1 coordinate 12,211,429, forward strand.
AGTTGAAACGTTCACTTTACAGAACAATCCGAACGAATATGGTATACCCGTCTAAGTGACTACTTGATTGGGAAGGGATATAAGAACGATGAATTATACCCATGCGTATTCATAAACAAAACAAGTTTCAAATTCGCAATTGTAGCTGTATATGTCGATGATATGGACATAATAGGTACTCTTCATGAAATAAGAGAAACAACTAGCTACTTGAAATCCAAATTTGAGATAAAGAATCTTGGAAAAGCTCGAATTTTGTTTAGATCTTAATCTAGAATATCGAGCTTGTGGAATACTAATCCATTAGTCTGCGTATGTTCAAAAGATAATCAGGCGATTTAACCTAGATGAAACGCATTTTACTAGCACTCCCATGGTTGGTCAAAATTTAAATCAAAGGAAAGATCAATTTCGTACAAAGTAAGATTACGAAAATATGTTGAGAGGTGGGAGATGAAACTTCTTATCTAAATGAAATATGCGCATTATTTCACTTAACACAACATCCTTGACCAAACATAACATTCGCATTGAACTTGTTAGCTAGATTTAGCTTAGTGCCAACGCAGCATAATTGAACACCTAAAAGGAACAATTGGCTTGGGATTGTTCTTTCCTTACAGAGAGGAAAAGGTGTATACAACAGCAACATCTAAAGTAAATGATGATGCTAAAATGGCCACCCCCTACATTGAAATCCCAAACAAAATCTTGATTGATTTTGTTTGTGTTGGGTATCTCTCTGGCCCACACAAAGCTCTAAGGAGAATATGGCAAACTAGTTCACCAAGTCTTTTCCTAAGGCCATATTTGAAAAGCATGTGAAAAATATAAGGGTGCTTAGGCTTTCCCAACTCTCATGATTGAAGTAATGATAAAGGGAAGGTGTGAAATATGATGAAATTTTCGCACCTACGTTTTACTCTTTTCCTTAGACCAAGGTTTATTTTTCCCACTGGATTTTGTTACTTGGTAAGGTTTTTAACGAGGCAACGATACATGCATAAGCTTTTCAAATTTCTTGATTAATGTAAATATCAGGGGGAGTCTAATATCCACACGACGTTACGTTATGCTCTTTTCCATAAGATTTATTTTTCCCACTGGGTTTTGTTACTTGGTAAGGTTTTTAACGAGGTAACGATACGTGCAAGCTCTATTGATTGAAGTAAGGATCAAATGGAAATATAGACTCAATGGAGGAAGTCTAACAAGATTGTCATAATGTTGTACTATTTTTCCTTCGATCAAGGTTATTTTTTCCCACAGGGTTTTTGTTACTTGACAAGGTTTTAATGAGGCAACAAGACATGTGCCATTCTATCTCCGACTCAGCACAAGGGGGAGTGTTTAAGAAAATTACACATAGTATGCTATCGTCTAGATATAATATGTATTAGGGATTTTACTGTGTAAATTGTGTATTATGGGCCATAATGGGCTTCCTTGTAAACCTTATTTGCTATTGTATTTGTACCATATTTAAAGGGCTCATCTAATTAAGAATTAAATAGAGTTGTTCCTACAACACCCCATATAATTTTCATATATGTTCGGATTCAAAAGTACAGTACAAGTCTACACGGCATAGCTATGGACTGGCTAGTATTTCATAAATTCTATAAACAATCAACCAATAGTTCAAGTACAATAATAATATCACAAAAGTGGGTAATCATAACCAAATTTTACTCCAAAACCCATTTATATATCATTATAAAAGTTTATCATGATTCATCAGTTGCTGCGTATCTGTAAGTAAGGGTTTTGGATCAATCTTTACCAATATGAATAGATAATTGGGGTTTCTTGTATAGTAATCGTAATAGAGTTATATAAAGTGCAAATCATCTAAAGAATCAAAAGAAAGCAACCTAAACCCCCATGATTATGCAATTTTTGGAATTATAGTTAAAACCCCCAAATTTGGTTAGATTCAAAGTAATTAATTTCTAATAACTTGAAAAGAAGTTTCTATACTAGTGCTCCTACCTCTCATGAGCTTAGATTCCACTTGAGCTCCAATGGTGGGAGATATGAAGATGATGATGAATAGTGCGAATTTGGCCACAAATCTTGTATAGACAAGATAAACCCTCAATGAACCCTCAAGAATCCCTAACTCTCTCTCTCTCTCTTTCTAGAACCCCCAAATGTGTTGTTTATGTGTGCTGGTCGAATATGGGTGTTTGGGGGTGATAAAAGGTGAGAGAAACGTGTCAAAAGTGGTCAAAATGGGTTTATACTGATGAGTAAGATCAATCCTAGTCAAGGCAAAAAGTGCACTAGTCTATTTTCTCAACAATTTCTGATGAGTAAGATCGATCTTACTTCGGGCAAAAGTGCACTGCTGGTATTTTGGTTATAACTCTTTGCTCGGAACTCGGATTTGGATGATCCACATATTGACGGAAAGCTAATTCAAAGATCTACAACTTCCCTCAAGGAAGTTTCCTCAAATTATGAATGGATAATTCCCATAAATACTCTAAAAACAAAACTTTACCGAAGCATTACCAAACGATTAGAATTTACTAACTGGCTTACTTCGCACGATGTTTTGACTAACGAGGAGTACGAATTGGACTTCTGTTAAAACACGAAAGTTGTAGAATGGTATGAAATGCAGACGTAGGCGCCAACAACAACCAATTTGGGTACGAAACGTAGAAATTACGATAGACCAAAGTTGGCTAGAAACAAAGAAATCGCGTAAGACCGAAACTTACCATTTACAAGACGAAATCAATTTGGACCTCTCGAATCACTAAACGATCACTCACAACAGTATAAGTAGACTAGTATAACTAATACATAATGCTAGAACACTACGAGACTCCATGAATCGAGTTTTCAACACTCGAGATGAAATGAACGGTTGAACGAATTTGAATACGGTGAGATGAAAGTACGGAGTATTACAATTATTACCCTAATATACATCACAATATAATAGAATAATTTTCTTTTTTCATTTTTGGTAGATCAATAACCACAAAGCAGGGACGTACATATAATTTTCATTGAGGGGCTACATATATAAAAGACTATAAAAGCGATCTTATTTCATAAATTCTTGTAAAGAATATGCACATTACATACATATATATATATATATGAGAAAAATGAAAAATCACATTCATATGTAATATAGGCATTTTTATTATTTAAAAAAAATCTCTTCACAAACTTAACCTATGAGATTTATTTATCCATCTTTACCTTCACAAGAATAAAGATAAACACTAAAAGTTCTAACAAGGTTAAAGAAGTTTTAAAAAATAATAATGTTGCACCTAATACAAAAACAATTTTTGGTGTCTCATTCACAAAAATGTTAATTACATTATTAAAAATATTATGTCATCACTTAAAATATTAGAATTAATTGCTTCAGCATGCACATATATGAATCGCATTGTCACCAAAGGTAAAAATTACTTGTTTAAAATAAAGAGCAACACTTTCATTTTACATGAAGACTCAAATTATTTATTATTAATACCAAGCATAAAATATTTTTAATTAATATATATATATATTAAAAAATTGAGGGATTATGATTGTACCTCCTCGGGGATAAGTGCGTACATCCCTAGCCTGGGACGTACGCAGGAATTTGATTGAGGGGGTACAAACGTAAGAGTTTTAAAACTGCATAAATAATTTTTTTCAATAACTAAAAACCACAACAAATCAAAATAATATATAGATATAAATATGAACGGTTTACATACAAAAAAGGGGCAAATATATGAATGTTCTACGTACCAAAAAAGCAAAATGATATTTTTTATAATAATCCTCTAAAAGACTTCATGTTTGAAAACGCTGAACGATAGCTTCATTGTCAAGTGTCTCGAATATGTCCTTCTCAATATATGTGATCAAGCAATCATTCAACAAGTCATCTCCCAATCGGTTGCGTAGGTGATAAATGATAACCAAGTCTATATTCATGATACATAATTATTTAAATAATTAAAGGTAAAATTTTACTTACTTTCATAAAGAAGGAACATGGAAGAAACCGGAGAGAAAACATAGCAAAATGGACAAAAGAAAGATATGTTGAGGAGGACAATCTGTTGCTGCTTTTAGCCTTTTCAAATCCTTTAAATACCAAAACACACCTTGTATTGTTGATGTTTATTGCACATGGGCCCTCCGGCAACTTTCAAAAATTTGTAAATACAATAACAAACTTTGCACTATTAACTTTAATTACAAATAGGTCCATCTTTTCAAGAAAAACAAAATTCGATAACTTTTTTCGAAAATCCCAGGAAGTACGGCCGTACCCCCTCGGGTCTATGTGTGCACGTCCCTGTCCCTGGCCCCAAACGGCATCATAGAATAACTCTATCCTATGTATTTATTGATTTGGACTACTATATATACTCTCATCCACTCATACACAATGATTTTAATTTTTTTTAAAATGTATAATATACATACACATTAAGTATGTGGGATTCAATTCAAGTTTATGATTTTTCATTTAACAAGAATCATATATCTTTAGAATGGATTAGATTTTTGCTTGTCAGAGATGCATTTAGCAAAGATTCACCAATGGCTATATGGGAGGGCCATTTAGTTTCCAAGCCTTATGTTCTTCTCTGATCACGCATAAAGAGATCCCATCCAGAAACTTTTGATCAAGCAATTTTTTCGACAAGAGCGGTGAATACTTTCGCGCACAATTTCCTTGCAAAGTTTTATACTTTTTCGCCAAAAGATGTCTGGCTGATGTAGATCGTTACGATATAGCCAACTTCAAGGAGGTGCTAGCCAATATTGAGATGTTGAATGGCTAAGTGAACGTGTTGATAAAATTGAAGAGGTGAAGTTTTTTAGTCCCTTGGCTTTCTGTTAGCCTATCAATTATTTTTATTGTTTATCTTAAATTGATGAGTTATATTAATAATTTAGCCTCTTAAAATTTATATGCTTTTGCACTTTAATCCGAAATCTCATTCGTCGTTAGGGTTTTGTACAAAAAAAACCATGTCCATTGCAAGTGGGCATTGAAGTGGGGTAAAATGGTTAATGTCACACCCCAATTTTTAGGGAAATATATATATATATATATATATCACTACAGACAAAATCCAATATATATCTTGTCTTCCAAATACCAAGAGTGAACGGAAAATAACCACTAAATAATAAAAAAAAAAAAAAAAAAAAAAACAATAAAATTCACCACACAAACTATTCAATGTACTCAATAAGCTAAATAATTCCTTATAGAAATATCTTTTGTCCAAAATAAATCCATTCAAAAATATAATTACATTAAAAGTCTTCAACGTTAGTCAAATAAACTAATGAAAAATACCGTGGCCAACTATAAAAAAAAATCCATACATAGTCTCTAATTGATAAATTCCATTGTTCGACTAATAAATTAAAATAACCCAAACGAAAACATGAAGCCAAAGTAAAAGGGATGTAAATCATTGCGAAGCGAGCAATCTCCCTTTCGGCGTCTATCTCTCTTGATCGTTCTGTTTGGCTAAGCACATAAAAGAACGTACCCAAGAAGCATGGAAAAAACTTGGGTCAGTACTAAATATTGGTATGAGTTGATTTGTTTCACCCAACTATGCCCATGATGCAATTATCATAAATACAAATTTTAAACTGAAATAATCATGAGACAAGACATGTAGTTCCACATACTTATCGAGACAAAACAATAGTTTCCCGATAAACAGGTGGCAGTTAGTTTCTTGTCACATTCATCCATAAAACTTTAACGTAATACTTATCAGAATTCTATGGTAGACCAACCCTGCACAAATGTTAAAAAAGGCCTACCTTCCTTCACAAAAGAATTTAGTAACAAGGATAATATCTATATCATAAAATAAATTGTTGTGGTAAAAATTATTTGTTTCTGCCCAAACCGTGCGGAATTTGGGAAAACTTAAAACACGAATAATGTCCAGAATTATGATTCTACAAATACTCGCGAAAGATTGCAAAAATTGACCGTTTAATACCCCAAACCAGTGATTCAATGTAGACACTTTTCACAAACGAGATTCAGCCATAACTTCTAAATGATAAGGAATTAAAGAAAACTCCAAAACATGAAAAATGAGCATAATCAAATTTCCTTCCAGGTTCATGTGCTAGAATTGTCATTTAGAGATCCAATAATTTGTACAAATTAAACAAAGAAAAGTCCTACACTCCTAATCCACTAGACTCTTTGGTTAGCGTGTGCACCTTAATTACGTACCACCTCGGCATACTCTCCTATGGCATACACAGATCATCATTCCCAGTGTCTCCCGGTATAGATAGCGATAACTCCGAACCGAAACTCGGAAGGGCATATCGTCTAAAGTTCCGACCTTATTCGTAAGGCTAACTATACGTTCGCCCGCTAAACACTCGCCCTTCTGCGAAAATATTGCAACTATCCACTCATCTAACCAACAATAGAATGAGTGTACAAACATCTCAAGTCCACATGAGCTTGTAAAAATTCATAAGAAATTTTCATTGGATACACCAACGTTTTATTAAGTCAAAACAAAAACCATTCTGGACTTTCTCACCCAATTATTATATAACAAGTCCCAAATCCATCATATAAAGGAGCAGTGGCGTAATTAAGGAATTTTCCTAACATTCTAGTCAGTTTTTAAGAATCCTAATCAAATTACACGAAAATCATAAGTTAAATTGCACACAAACAAAACAAGAACACAGACAGGAATTAACTTCAATCAAAACAATACCTCTCAACATAAAAATCATATTCAATCAATTCCAAAGCCCAAAATCTCCTAACACATGATATTAACTTCTCTAATTTTTCCAAAGTTTTACACAAAAAATGAGTATCCCAAACGAATTCCTATATACACATGTAAGACAGCAATCTGATTAACACTAGGTATCTTAATACACTTGTTTTGTAAAATTTATATCTCCCAAATTAAAAACCCTACAATTCAATTCCAAAGCCAAAATTCTTCTAACTCACAATATTAATCTATGTATTTTTCTCAGATTTTTAGTAAGAGCATACAACTGAAATTTCTTTATCAAGAAACTTATAAATAATAGAACAAAAACACAATAATCCTCATTTATAAAAATTAGGTCAAAAGAAAATCAAAACATGTATGAATAGAAATCACTAGAAGAGGGTGAGAATCACTCATCTTAAATTATCGATAAATGGAGAAAGATATCTTGAAACTAAGGAACAAAAATAATCGTTCGCAATCGTATCTCCTTCTACGCCTTAGACCAAGTCGTCTCTTCCCCTTTTTCTACGTATGTTGTTTTCTTTTTCTTCTCCTTCTTCCAATATAACTAAATATATTATTATTAAATAGGCAATGGGTTTAAGGCTTTATCTTAAATCTTATAAGATTAAGTATTATAAACACTAATTATATAATAAACTTGGGCCACTACCCAATACATGTTGGATTTGGAAAACCAATTAAACAAAAATATAAGACCCACTAATCTATTATAGTAGGCTACTAAAATAATATTATATAGAGCCCATCCAACTCATGAATGTAGAAAATAAATAAATTGTAATTATAATTATGTAGACACTTAATTTGACATTACCATAATACCCATATAATATATATATATATATATAAGTAAAAAAAACTAAAAATTTATGGGTTTTATAGATATACACACCTTAAAGAAATCTCGTCTTGAGATTTAAGCTAAGACAAATGATCCAAGAAAAGTTTAGGGTGCGACTTTCTCATTTTCTCTTCCAACTCCCACGTGACATCATTCTCCTCCTCACTCCACTGAACCTTTACCAAATTTACCTTCTTACACCGCAGCTGTTTTACATCTCTATCTAATATTTTAATAGGTCGAATCATATAGGTAAGATCATCATTAATCTCTATCTCTGTTGGCTGCACAACTTGTGTATGATCCAGGACACACTGTCGTAGCAAGGACACATGAAACACATTATTTATTATAGACAAAGCAGGTGGCAACGCCAGTCGATAAGCTAAGCCCCCAACTCTCTGAGTGATCTCAAAAGGCCCTATAAACCATGGAGCTAACTTCCATTTTCTTCCAAATCGCATCACACCCTTCATAGGTGAGACTTTTAAAAATACAAAATCCCTAAATTTAAATTTTACCCCTTTTCGCTTCCTGTCTGCATAACTCTTCTGCCTGCTCTGGGCAGTCTTAATTTGATCCTTGATAAGACTAACCTTCTCTGTTGTTTCTCTCACCAACTCGAGTCCCGACATAGGAACATCCCCTACTTCTGCCCAACAAGCTGGTGACCTACAAGGCCTTCCATATAAAGCCTCAAAATGAGCCATTCCAATACTCAAATAATAACTATTATTGTACGCAAACTCTACTAAGGGCAAATGATCTAAAATATAAGCCCTAAGCATATCTTCAAGAATCTGGTTAATTCTCTTAGTTTGTCCATCCATTTGGGGATGATAAGTTGTACTCAAATCTAACCTTATACCCAAAGCACGCTGAAAATTTTCCCAGAATTCGACCACGAACAATGGATCCCTATCTGAAATTATAGAGACTGGTGCCCCGTGCAATCGAACTACTTTGCAAATATAAAATTCGGCTAACTTATCTGCACTTCTATGGACACTAATAAGGATAAAATGAGCAGACTTGGTGAGGCGATCAACAATCACCCAAATTGACTTGTTTCCCCGCTTCGACCGGGGCAAACCATCCACAAAATCCATGGATATATATTCCCACTTCCAAGTTGGAATCTCGAGAGGTTACAACAACCCAGATGGTCGTTGATGCTCCACCTTTACTTGCTGACAAGTATAACATCGAGATACATACTCTCCAACATCTATTTTCATGCCTTCCCACCAAAAAGTCCGTTTTAGGTCGTGATACATTTTCGTCCCACCAGGATGAATGGTGAAACGAGATCGATGAGCTTCATCCATAATCTCCTCTTTTCGTACAGCTATATTGGTCACACAAAGTCTACCCTATAGCCTTAAAGCACCCTCAAAATCTACAGACCAATCTGTAGGGCAATCATCCAATGTGTCAACTACCAAATCATTTAATTTATCCATAAAGGTCGAGTCTGTATGTTGTTGTTGAATAATTCTACGCAATAAGGTTGGTTGTACCACCAAGCTACCAATGTAAGCTTTCCCAGTATTTTGAGTTGGCCGAACATTGTGTGAGGCTATAACCTCAAGGGACTTCCATTCTTGAATCATAGAGAAGTCATCAAACTATGTTGCCTACTAAGTGCATCAGCCACCACATTCCCTTTTCCCGGGTGGTAAAGGGTCTCAAAGTCATGACTACTGATAAATTATACCCATATTTGTTGCCTCATGTTTAGCTCCTTCTGAGAGAATAAATACTTTAGGCTTTTGTGGTCCATATATAACTCAAACTTCTCTCCATAAAGATAATGATGCCAAACTTTTAACTTAAAGACCACGGCCGCAAATTCCAAGTCATGAGTAAGGTATCGTCTTTAATGAGGCTTCAATTGTCTAGAAACGTAAAAAATAACCTTCTGATCTTGCATTAAGACACAGCCTAAGCCAGTACCACTAGCGTTAGTAAACACCACGAGTTTTCCTCCTGCTACAGGAATAGTTAACATCAGAGCTGTAGTCAATCGTTGCTTCAACTCTTGGAACGTCTTCTCGCAATCGTCGGTCCAAATGAACTTCATATCCTTACGAGTCAATCTAGTTAGGGGTGCAGCAATAATAGAAAATTTCTCAATAAACCTTCTATAATAACCAGCTAAGCCCAAGAAACTTCTCACCTCGGTTGGATTCCTAGGCTGCTTCCACTCCTTCACAGCAATTACCTTCTTTAGATCCACAACTATTCCCTCACTAAAGATTGCATGTCCCAAAAATCTCACATGTTTTTCCCAGAAGTGACATTTATTGAACTTGGCATAAAGTTTTTGTTTTTTTAGTATCTGCAATACTATCCTCAAGTGATTATTATGCTCTTCCTCACTCCTGGAATATACCAAGATGTCATCAATGAAGACTATCATAAACTTATGTAAGTAAGTGCAAAAAATTCTATTTATAAGTTCCATGAAAAATATAGGTGTGTTCGTCAACCCAAATGGCATGACAAGAAATTCATATAATCCATATCTTGTACGAAAGGCCGTTAGTGGAATACTCTTTTCCTCCACCCCCATTTGATGGTACCCAATTCTCGGATCGAACTGAAAGAAGGTTGAAAGAAAAAAAGTGCAAGAAGAAGGCTCGAAGAACAAGTCAAAATCCATTCCGAGGCCCGAGGTTAGGAAAATTCCTCAAACTACCCCCAAAATCCATTCAGGTGCCCGGGCACCAGTTAGCCCGCCTTTTAGAACACTAATATTATATATATATAATTGTATGTAATTTTATTGATTTTTATATGTAAAATTTATATTCGTCAATTTATGTTTTTTTTTAATTCTTTGTTTTCAAAATTAGGGGCTCCTAAATTTTGTGGTCCAAAGGAAGTCAATGCCAAATTCAAGGAGTTATATATATAGTTTATTTCTGGTACAGATCGGGTTTTTTAGCGACAGTTTTTCGGCGATAAAGTATTGGGAAAATGTTTTTAGCGACAAAAAAACGTCGCAAAAAGTTCAGTTCATACAGACTGATTTGCACTTTTTTTGTCTATATATATATTACGGCAACTTTTCCCAAAAGGCACAACAAAGCTTTCTTCAGATAGTGAAATCTTCTATGCCTTTTATTTTAGGGACATTACCGGCCAAAGATTCTAGATCATTTAAATCAAGTCCTTCATTTGCGTTAAACTGATATACTCGTCTTCATGAGAGTTTCGCTGTCAATTGAAATTTTTTCATACCATAATCTCATCACCATTGAGTTTTATGGCTATAGAAAGAGAATATATACTAATAGTGAAAATTATTGATTTACGTTGCCTTATCGACCCTAAGCTGACACGTGGCTATTCACATCGGCCATCGGGCCTGCTTGAGCACAAGGAGCTCGGAGGAACCCCGTCATGACTTCGCATGAATAGTAGAGCTCTTCAAGAAATTGGAAATCCCCTCAAAGGTCAACCACGTATGACAAACTACGAGCACCGAGCTCTAGAGCTCATTCAGCAAACTCCAAAGCTCTCCCTCTTTTCTTCTCCCTTTCACGTCCAACCACTCTGCCAGAGTAGTTAGCGGAGAGATGGACAACTGCCACCTGCTCTGCAAAATGCGTAGCACTCCTCTCACCTTCATTAAATACATACCAACTGCATTTAATGCACCGGAATTCATAGAGAAATAACGACAGAGTTGGTACTAATCGAAGTATGGCACCTGACCTGCTCTGAAAGTTCTGGCCACGCACCTACTACAGTCATATATATACCAGAAGCATTTATTTCTGCAACCAACCCCAAGTTATGATCAAGCTCTAATTGAGAAGAACCAAGAAAGAGCAATATACACCAAAACATAAACGTAAAAAGAGAAAGACAGAGCTCGTTAATTTGTTTTTAAGGTTCTTCGAACAAAGAGACTAAGAGATAGTTAACTCATCTTTCCCTTTATTAGGAGGACGAGAGAACATGATAGTTAGAGAGGCTTTTGTGAGTTTGTAATATCTACTGGTTCATTATAAATAAAAAGCAAATCGAGCTCCTACCTCTATTCCACAGGGGAGGATTAACCCGTATTTTCATACGAGGCCAACCTCCTCTATAAATCTTTGATCCTCTTAAATTCAATAACTTTATTGCTCTAATTAGTTAGTATAATTATTCGACTGTGCGATCATTTTAGCACCAACAGTTTGGCGCCATCTGTGGGAAAGATAGTTTTACCAAAGTCACATACCTCTCCTGAAATTGTATAACCACCTAAGAATTTTACTATGTCTTCAAGACGAACTCGGCCAGACCCTATATTGGCTTTATAAGAACGGCAAGCTGCCCTTCAAATCCGAATCGACAGACTCCTGGCCCAAAGGCAAAGTCCCTAAGTCAGCATGAGGAGTAGGTTGTCTTCAGCCTCCGTGTCTGCTGGTGATGGAGGCAAGGCTGTTGTGCAAAATGAAGACAATTCAAAGGCCATCCAAGTTCCAACTAGCCCAAGTACAAGGTCGCGGGCTAAGAAGTTAAAGACATAGCTTAATGGATTAATTCAAGCTATTTGGGCTCAAGAAGAAGGTACAATCAAGCCCATTGGGAGGAAAAAATGTGGAGCACAAAATGGAGGCTGGATTGCACTTATTCAAGCCCAATTGGAGTAAGAAGACCATGTCTTTGCGGCCCAAGATGTGGAGTCAAGCCAGCCCACACGTTTTTATTTATTATTTATTATTTATTGTTATTATTTCTTTTAAAGACTAGTTCTTGTTTGATTAGGATTTGTTTTGAGGATTCCTTGTTGGATTGGTTTCTTGTTGCCTAAGTTTTCTTCACCCTATTTAAAGGGGGTTCATTGCTTTATTTTATCATCTAAGACTTTATTCATAATAATATTGAGTGATTTAATCCTCTTTGGTTCTTCACGACCTACTTGAACTTATCAGTTTGTCTGTGGCGTTCATTCGACTTATCAATCGATATTCCGCACCCGATTGTGGCATCTTCGTTTTCCACCAGAATCTGATTGTAGAAACGGTCCAGGTCAATAATTTGGTACGGTTTTCGTGTGTATCTGTGTTGAGGTTCGCACAACCAATTCATTGTGTTTGCGGGTTTTAAGCGATATCACCATAGGTCGTATCAGTTGGTATTAGAGCGGGTTCTACTATCAGGTTTTATCTATCCATTAATTAGTAATTGTTTGATTAGTGTTTCTGTTCTTCGTGTTTTTGTTCTTCTTTCTGCTTATTTACTTATCGTGATTGTTTTGTGTTCATCGTCCTAAAAAAAATAATCGAAATTCTCATTATTCTGCATATATTCTTGCTTAGTTCTTTTCAAATTTGTTCTTGATTGCTAAAGTACACTCGAATTGCGCCTATTACGAATCTGCTTCATTTGTGGTTTAGAGTCGAATTCCTTTAATTTGTTCTTTTGAACCCTAGTTGCGTATCCGTCCATCATAGTCTGTTTGTTATCGCGAATCAATTTATATTGTTTCTACGTAGGGTAGGATTTTGACATAGTTGGGGTTAGTTTTCGATTGTAATACAACCCTTACTACCTTGCGTTTTGCTGAGATACGAGATTGTTAGGGTTATTAAAACTTCGATTTCTGCATATAAACCCTATCTGAGATTGATTGTTTCATTAATCATATAAACCCTAGCTGTTGCGAATCTGTTGGCTGCTTATATAAGCTTCGTTTGGTTTGATTTTGTTGAGTTTCGAATTGTGTTATTTGTTTCAGTTAAAATTTTGAATTCTGGAAATTTCGACTACACCAGATTAAAGTAGAAGTCGAGAGACCCAATTATTTATTTTTAGATTTGGATTCTATAGGGTCCAAGGATTCCAAAAATCACGTTTTCACGAGACTGAATTTTCGCACCTATTTCGCGTTCTTTTGCCCCTTATTATGTCCGTAATCGTTGGGATTCTAATTTCTTATTGATTCGCTGTATGAACTTTCCATTCACATTCTGATATTCAATTGAGTAGTTCAATAAGAACCTATAAAGCATTAAATTGAGCGAAAAAGGCGTAAGCTGTGAGACCATTAGAGAGTAAAAGCCAATAATTATGGAGTGATACACGAGTGAACTAAGTGACTCATTCTTTGAGCGAACCACATGAGGGAGTTCTTGTGAGGTCCTTAATTCTATTTTGTAGGTTATATAAATAATGTCAAAAAGCCAAGAAGTGGCCTCGAAATAGGAGGAGGGTCATCAACCAGCCATCTCGAACTTTTAAGTATAAGTTTTGTTAGGGGAGATGAGGAAGATGTTAAGAACTGAGATGGAGATGGCTCATGGGTGGATAGACCGGATAGAGAACACACAAATCAAGCAATCAAATAATGCTCATGCTCGTAGGAGAGGGAGAATCCAACCTAGAGAAGCGAGGGTTGAGGATGAAGAATCCTACGATGGTGGGTTTGATGATGACGACGAATGGAACCCGATGGCCGCCAATAGGAGATATGCTGGGCGGAATAGAGAAGGAATGAACAGGGAAGATAATAATATGGGTAGTATCAAAATGAAGATTTCGTCGTTTCAAGGGAAGAATGATCCCGAAGCTTATCTTGAATGGAAGAAGAAAGTTGAGCTAGTGTTTGATTGCCATAATTACTCCGAGATAAAGAAGGTAAAACTTGCTGCCATTGAGTTCTCTGAATATGCAATTGTGTGGTGGGACCAATTAGTAATGAACATATGAAGAAATATAGAGCGTCTTATTGAAACATGGGAAGAGATGAAAACAGTGATGAGAAAGCGATTCGTACCTAGCCATTATTACTGGGAGCTGTACCAAAAGTTACAAAGGCTTACACAGGGCAACTGCGGCGTGGAAGATTATTTTAAAGAGATGGAAGTGGCAATGATCCGAGCGAACGTAGACGAAGATGGAGAGGCTACTATGGCCGGGTTTTTGAATGGATTGAACTGGGAAATTGCTAATGCGGTGGATTTGCAACATTATGTTGAGTTGGAAGATATGGTGCACGTGGCGATCAAGATTGAGAATCAACTCAAGAGGAGGGTTAGCCTACGCCAAAACCAAAGTCCAACCAAACCCTCTTGGAAATCAAATCCCCTTTGAAAGAAAGAGGAGAAATCAGTCGCGTCAAGGCCCAAAATCGAGCCCAAACAAGGGACGGCCAGCCTTGGAAACCAAGGTAAACCTGATCCTAATACACCTCAAAATCGTGATATTAAATGTTTCAAGTGTCAAGGCAGGGGTCACAAGGCGAACCAATGTCCCAATCAAAGAGCTATGGTGATTCGAGACAACGGTGAAATAGAGTCCGATGAAGAGTCCAATGATGATTATATGCCATTATTAGAAGATGTTGATGATAAAGAAGAAGAGCTTGCAGCTGAAGGAGATTTGTTGGTTGCAAGGAAATCTTTTAGTGTACAAGCTAAAGAAGATGATGAAGTACAACGAGAAAATCTTTTCCATACTAGATGCCTAGTGAACAATAAGGTATGCAGTGTGATCATTGATGGTGGAAGTTGTACGAATGTTGCAAGTACTATTATGGTGGAGAAGCTAGGGCTGCCTATTATTAAGCATCCCAAGCCATATAAGTTGCAATGGTTGAATGATAGTGGGGAGATCAAGGTGAACAAGCAAGTATTAGTCGCATTTCGTATTGGAAAGTATGAAGATGAGGTCTTATGCGACGTAGTACCAATGCAACTTGGTCATCTATTGTTAGGGCGACCATGGCAATTTGATCGCAGAGTGAAGCATGATGGATTCACCAACAAATATTCTTTTGAGCTCAATCATAAGACGATTACTCTTGTCCCTATGTTACCGAAGCAAGCGTATAAAGATCAATTAAAATTGCAAAGGGAGAGTGTAATGACCCGGTCCCACCTCAGTACGATATTGTCCGCTCTGGGTAGCGTCCTAGCCAGGCCTTAGCCCCGGAACGTCTACCCTCACGGCTTTGTTTTTGGGAGCTCACGACCAACTTCCCAGGGGGTCACCCATCCTGGGATTGCTCTGGTCCAAGCACGCTTAACTTCGGAGTTCTCATGGGATCCGAAGCCAGTGAGCCTCCCAAAAGCCCTCGTACTTAATTAGCGACCGTTTCTTACTTATATGGGTCTCCAAGGATCCCCCATCTTCCGATGTGGGATGCCCCCTTTGAGCTACCTTTCCTCCACCCAATGGAGTACTCCATCACTCGCAGGGCGTCACAGAGAGTGAGTTAAAAAAAGAGAGTGAGCAAAAGAAAGAGAGTGACAAAAAGAGAGAAAGAGAGGAAAAGAAAAAAAGTGAAGTTGAAAAAAATGAGAAAGGGCACGTGCGAGAAAGCATGAGTTAGTGCGTTGTTCCGGTGATTTTAGTACCTAAGAAGAATGGGATGTGGAGAATGTGCGTTGATTGTCGAGCTATCAACAATATAACGGTAAAGTATCAACATCCTATTCCTCACTTAGATGATATATTGGATGACTTGCATGGAGCTTGTGTATTTTTTAAAATTGAATTAAAAAGTGGGTATCATCAAATTAGAATGAAAGAAGGAGATGAATGGAAAACTTCTTTTAAAATCAAACATGGTTTATATAAGTGGTTAGTGATGCCCTTTGGGCTAACTAATGCACCGAGCACTTTTATGGGTTTAATGAATCATGTTTTACGTGCATTTATTGGCAGATTTGTTGTTGTCTACTTTAATGATATCTTGATTTATAGCAAAACCTTGGAGGATCATGTTGAGCATTTAAAATCAGTTTTAGATGTGCTTCGAAATGAAGAGTTATTTGCTAACATAAAGAAGTGCACTTTTTGCACTGATAAGCTTGTCTTTCTTGGTTTTGTTGTGAGTGCACAAGGTATACAGGTTGATGAGGAGAAAGTACGTTCAATACAAGAGTGGCTGAGTCCTACAACTGTGGGGAATGTATGAAGTTTTCATGGACTTGCTAGCTTTTACCGGCGGTTTGTGAAAGATTTTAGTACTATAGCCGCGCCGTTGACGGAGGTGATCAAGAAGAACGTGGGATTCAAATGGGAGGGATGAGTAAGAGAAGGCGTTCCAATTGATCAAGGAGAAGTTGACCCATGCGCCCGTACTTGCATTACCAGATTTCACTAAATCATTCAAGCTTGAGTGTGATGCATTGGGTTTGGGAATAGGGGTTGTTCTTATGTAAGGAGGAAAACCAATTGCTTACTTTAGCGAGAAATTGAGTGGGGCAGCATTGAACTATCTGTCGTATGACAAGGAATTGTATGCATTGGTTAAAGCATTGGAAACTTGGCAATACTACCTTTGGCCTAAAGAGTTCGTGATTCACACCGATCATGAGTCTTTGAAGCATTTAAGGAGCCAGCACAAGCTAAATAAGAGGCATGCGCACTGGATGGAGTTCATTGAGACATTCTCATATGTCATTCGGTACAAGAAAGGTAAAGAAAATATTGTTGCTGATGCGCTTTCGCGAAAGTATGTGTTAATCTCTACCCTTGATGCTAAATTACTTGGTTTTGAGCATATAAAGGAATTGTATCCAATTGATGTTGATTTTTGTGAGGAGTATAAAGCATGTGAGAAAAGCCCAGTGGGTAAATTCTTTAGGCATGATGGTTTTTTATTTCGTGAGAATAAATTATGTATGCCTAATTGCTCTATGCGTGACTTGTTAGTGAGGGAAGCCCATTGGGGAGGTTTGATGGGGCACTTCGGGATTGCTAAGACCTTAGATATTTTGCAAGAATACTTCTTTTGGCCACGTATGAAAAGAGACGTTGAGAGAATTTGTGAAAGATGTGTTACGTATCGGCAATCAAAGTCTCGTGTGCAATCGCATGGCTTATATACACCATTACCTATTCCTAGTGAACCTTGGATAGATATTCCATGGATTTTATTTTAGGTTTACCTAGGTCTAAGAATGGTAGAGATTCGATTTTTGTGGTCATTGATAGATTTTCTAAAATGGCTCATTTTATTCCATGTCACAAAACCGATGATGCTTCGCATGTTACTGATTTGTTCTTTAGAGAAAATGTGAGATTGCATGGTATGCCTAGGACCATTGTTTCAGATAGAGATACTAAATTCTTAAGCTACTTTTGGAAGACCTTATGGTGTAAGTTAGGAACTAAGTTATTATTTTCTACTACTTGTCACCCACAGTCTGATGGTCAAACTGAGGTTGTGAATAGAACTTTATCTACTTTGTTAAGGGCTATCATTAAAAAGAACATTAGAACATGGGATGAATGTTTATCGCATGTTGAGTTTGCTTATAATCGCACTGTTCATTCTGCTACTCAATTTTCACCTTTTGAAATTGTGTATGGATTTAATCCTTTGACTCTATTAGATTTATCTCCATTACCTTATTCTCAATATACTAATCTTGATGGAAAGAAAAAGGCGGAGTTTGTTAAACAGATCCATGAGAAGGCAAGGCTTAACATTGAAAGGAGGACGGAGCAATATGCAAAGTAGGCGAATAAAGGACGTCAGAAGCCGGTTTTTGAACCTGGAGATTGGGTATGGCTGCACATGCGAAAAGAACAATTTTCGGAGCAATGTCATTCTAAGCTACTTCCTAGAGGAGATGGACCTTTTCAAATTCTTGAATGCGTCAACGATAATGTTTATAATCTTGACCTACCAGGAGAGTACAACGTTAGCGTTACTTTTAACGTTGCTGACTTAAGTCCGTTTAATGCCAGTGATGATTTGAGGGCAAATCCTTTTCAAGAGGAGGGGAATGATAGAGGCAAGACTGTTGTGCAAAATTAAGACAATTCAAAGGCCATCCAAGTTCCAACTGGCCCAAGTACAAGGTCACGGGCTAAGAAGTTAAAGGCAAAGCTTAATGGATTAATTCAAGCTATTTGGGATCAAGAAGAAGGCACAATCAAGCCCATTAGAGGGAAAAAATGTGGAGCACAAAATGGAGGCTAGATTACACTTATTCAAGCCCAATTGGAGTGAGAAGACCAAGTCTATACGGCCCAAGATGTGGAGTCAAGCCACCCCGCACGTTTTTATTTATTATTGTTATTATTTCTTTTAAAGACTAGTTCTTGTTTGATTAGGATTTGTTTTGAGGATTCCTTGTTGGATTGGTTTCTAGTTGCCTAAGTTTTCTTCACCCTATTTAAAGGGGGTTCATTGTTTTATTTTATCATCTAAGACTTTATTCATAATAATATTGAGTGATTTAATCCTCTTTGGTTCTTCATGAACTACTTGAGCTTATCAGTTTGTCCGTGGCATTCATTCGACTTATCAATCAGTATTCCGCACCCGATTGTGGCGTCTTCGTTTTTCACCAGAATCTGATTGTAGAAACGGTCTAGGTCAATAATTTGCTACGGTTTTTGTGTGTATCTGTGTTGAGGTTCGCACAACCAATTCATTGTGTTTGCGGGTTTTGAGCGATATCACCGTAGGTCGTATCAGCTGGTGTTCGCCCAATCCCTCCATGAGTCCCAGTCAGAGAAAGACTGGGGGGCCGTGGCAGAGGATTCAAGGAGAGCCGCGGCAGAAATGGTGAGCTCGAATCCCACCACTCCAGCTCTAATTGAGAGACCTCGTATGGATTCAAGGAGAGCCGCGGCAGAAATGGTGCCAGACGAGGTTCCGCGACATCGAAGCCCAAGTGTAGGTTTACCTCCCCTCTTGTCAGATCGAATGCCAAGGCGAAAGGTGGAAGTCAAACCCAGGGGGTCCATTTTTTATAGGATCTTTCACAAAAAATCGGTCGAATAGGTCGAGAAGATACTGAGGACGAAGATGGAGGCCCAAATGACGGAAATGATGAAGACCGTGGGTCATATGGTGGGGAGGTCGGTGGCAGCTCTAGTGAGGGACGCCAGATCTCCATTTATGGATCACATTCAGAACTGCTTGGTCCCAAAAAAGTTTAGACTTCCGGCATTGGAATCATATGATGGAACCACGACCCTATGGACCACTGGCAGCAGTACAAAAACATGATGGGACTTCAGAACGTCCCGGACGATGTGGTATGTAGGGCCTTCATCACCACTTTAAAGGGAGCAGCCCGAACATGGTGCAACAGTTTGCTGCCGAGGTCGATCTCAAGCTCGCAAGAGCTCGGTACCAAGTTCATCTCACATTTCATGGGAACCAAGTGGCAATCCAAGACTTCTACTCACTTATTCACCATAAAATAAGGACCTATCGAAAACCTAAAAGAATATGCCCGCCGTTTTAACCAAGAGAGCCTCATGGTCACTAGCCTAAACGAAGGAGTGACGGTGGCAGCTTTCATGGAGGGGGTAACCTCCTCATACTGCCTTATGACACTGGCGAAGATGGTGCCAAAGACAATGTCTGAACTCTTAGATGAGGTCAATAAGCAGGTCGGGGTTGAAGAAATTTTGCAAGGAAGGAACCTGGCAGGTTTATCGACCCTCTTGTCTTCTTCCAAGCGCCAAGGGGGCGCAACCCGCCCTACAACCAGGAGATAGAGGGAAAGAGGAGTAAGAAAGAAGTAGACATAACCGAACCAAAGGACGGCAAGGCACGCTAATAGTTCACTCCTTTGACAGCCCTTCCCAGGGAAAATACCAAAAGCTCGAAAGATGAGAACCCTTGAGGAAAAACGGGACACTACCAAGTATTGCTGATATCATAAGGACCACGGCCACGAGACTGATGACTACTAGAAGTTGACGGGGGAAATCGAGAAACTCATTCAGAGAGGGCAACTCGGATAATACGTGGACAAAAAAAAGAGAGCTCTTCCCGAAGTCAAAGGAAAGACCCCAGAAAACGAGATCTTTATGATTGAGGGGAGTTCCTCCTACTCCGGAAACAAAAATCGATCCAGAAAAGCCTGCATTAGACAGGCCAAGACCTCGAGCTCGGAGGCAGAATGCTTCAGCTTCAAACCTACCAAAATGGTGAAGTACGACGTCAAGGAGCTCGTGTTCAGCGACGAAGACATGAACGGAGTAGATTTCCCTCACGACAACCCTCTGGTGGTGACAGCGATGGTGGGCAACCATAATGTTCATAGAATCTTCATTAACACAGGGGCCACTTCTAACCTCATGTACTACAGCGCCTTTAAGGCCATGGGCTTCACCACAGAGCACCGGACTCCTTCCTCGGTCACCTTGGTTGGTTTCTTAGGAGAAAAAACTAAATCTCTAGGAACAATTAAGCTCGCTGTAACCCTAGGAACAACCCCCAAGCAAATCACCACAATTGCCGAATTCTTGATACTGGATAGAGCTCCCCATTATAACGCCATCTTCGGTAGGGGAACGCTCAATGAAATCAGGGCTACCATCTCGACCTACAGCTTGACCATAAAATTCCCGACCCTCCATAGAGTCGACGAGTGCAAGGAAAATCAGGTCAAAGCTCGTAGTTACCAATTCAAAACACTAAAGGAAGTTAGGACTTCAGACATCACAATAGTTGAGGTAGAAGCCGGTGTTGGGGAAAAGCTATTGAGGGTAGGAGAGCCTACAAATGCAGAAAAGTAGGAAATCGACACTTTAGATCCCAGAGATGAAGAAAAAGAGCTCCGAGGCGAACCGGTGGAAAACCTAGAAAATTTTGTTCTGGACCTTTCCCAACCTGACATGGTCTTGAAAATCAGCGATCAACTCTGCACAAGAGTCAGAGAAGAGCTATGTCAATGCCTGCGAGCTAACACAGATGTCTTCGCATGGTCCCACGACGACATGATGGGACTGAACCCAGAGGTTATGGTACACAGGCTAAACGTTGACCCTACTTTCGTACCCGTAAGGCAGAAGAAAAGAAATTTTGCGACATAAAAGAACTCGGCCGCCAAAGAAGAAGTTCAAAAACTCCTCCGGGCTGGCTTCATTCGAGAAGTACACTATCCAAAGTGGCTCTCCAATGTAGTGGTCGTCAAAAAGCACAGTGGTAAGTGGAGGATGTGTGTGGACTTCAAAGACCTCAACCAAGCATGCCCGAAGGACAACTTCCCACTACCCAAGATCGACTAACTTGTAAACGCTACTATGGGACATGAGATGTTGAGTTTTATGGATGTATATTTCGGTTACAATCAGGTCAGGATGGCTCCAGAAGATGAGGAGAAGACCTCATTCATCACCAACGAAGGCACGTATTGCTACAAAACCATGCCTTTCGGTCTAAGGAACGCGGGGGCTACATACCAAAGGGTGATGAACGTGCTGTTTGAAGACTAGATAGGCTGAAACATGGAGGTTTATGTCGATGACATGTTGGTTAAAATTCTTAAAGCCATGAACCATGTGTCCGACCTTAACGAAGCTTTTGCCATACTTAGGCAGAATGGCATGTCTCTTAACCCGGCCAAATGTGCCTTTAGTGTTAAAGGAAAAAAATTCTTGGGTTTCGTGGTCATCCAAAGAGGGATTGAAGCTAACCCGGAGAAGATACGAGCCCTTATTGACATGAAAACCCCGTCCAAACCAAAAGAGGTCTAAAGTCTAATAGGGAGAGTGGCCGCTCTTAACAGATTCATCTTCAAAGCAACCAACAAGTGCCACCCTTTTTTTAAAACTTTGCAGAAGGCCTTCGAATGGACCGAAGAATGCGAGCTGGCTTTTCAGCAGCTCAAATAGTATCTGGGAGCTCCTTCCCTTCTAAGTTCACCAAGGAAGGAGGAGATCCTGAGCTTATATCTGGCGATATCGCGAGCAGCAGTCAGCTCAGCACTGATGAGGAATGATGAAGAAGCTCAACTACTAGTGTCCTACACGAGCAGAGCTCTACACACTGCCGAACTAAATTACCCAAGACTGGAGAAATTGGCCTATGCTCTGCTTATCACATCTTGAAAATTGAGACCTTACATTCAGGCCCACACCATAGAGGTGCTCACAGACCAGCCACTACGAAGAGTCCTCGACAAGTCAGAGCAATTAGGTCGACTAACCATATGGGCTATTGAGCTTGGACAATTCGTGATTAATTACTGGCCTTGGACCTCAATCAAGGGCCAAGCTGTTGTCGATTTTATAACCGAGTTCACTTACGCTGAAGACCAAATTGAAAAGCCACAAGAGCTACTACCGCTTGCGGCCCCGGACACTTCAACCCCGGCCAGTTCGATGAATTTACTACCAGGGGTACCCATGTGGATCTTGCATGCTGATGGTGCTTCTAACCTATAAGGATCTGGAGATGGTGCGGTACTGATAACTCTTGAGGCTAACACCCTGGAAATAGAGCTGAAATTCCTATTCAAGGCTTCCAATAACAAGGCTGAGTACGAAGCCATAATCTCAGGCTTGAGAATATCTAATGATTTGGGAGCAAGGCAAATGGTGGTCTAAAATGACTCCATAGTAGTAGTCGGCCAAATACTTGGTCACAATATGGCCAAAGAAGAACGCATGGCTGCTTACTTAGCAAAGGCCAAAGCGGTGGCTCAGAGGTACTCTAACCTAGTGTTCATCAAAGTCCCGCGAGCTCAAAATAACAAGGCAAATCCCTTGGCCAAACTTGCCACAACTTCAGACTTACCAAGCGAGATGCACATTGAATACCTGAAAAGAAAAGCCATAGACAAGCCTGCAGAGCAGGACGCAGCCCCAGTACAAATCTGCAAATGCTGGATTGACCCAATTTTGAATTATCTGGTTAACGGAGCTCTCCCCGAAGATAAGAAAATGGTCAAAAGAATAAAGTATATGTCCAACATATACGTGGTCATCGAAACAACACTGTATAAGAGGGGGTATGTCCTCCCTTTCCTGCTCTGCCTACACCCACAGCAAGCCCAAGTGGCCCTGCTGGAGATCCATGAGGGCTTGTGCGGAGGACATCTGGGAGCTCGCTCTTTAGCGCTCAAAGTCGGCAGACAAAACCACTTCTGGCCCACCATCCTATAAGACGCAAAGGAATTGGTAAAGAAATGCGACAAATGCCAGCGGTTTGCCAACACACAACAGCTCCCCGCTGAGCTCATGACCCCCATCAGTAGCCCTTGGCCTTTCTCTCAATGGGGCATGGACATAGTGGGGCCTTTTCCATTGGGTAAAGGACAGGCCAAGTTCGCAGTAGTAGCCATTGATTACTTCACTGAGTGGGCTGAGGCCGAAGCATTGACAACAATCACCACCACGAAAATCCAGAGCTTCGTGTGGAAGAACATCATATGTCGCTTTGGTCTCCCAAAAGTATTGATCACTGATAACGGAAAATAGTTTGACTGTGATCTCTTTTGGGACTTCTGTGAAGGGCACGGTATCGAAAACCACTACAGGTCACCTATCCACCCTCAGGCCAATGGCCAAGCAGAGGTTACCAACCGAACCTGTAGATCTCGTTGAAGAAGAGACTCGATGACGCCAAGGGAAACTGGTCTGAAGAACTCCCCTCGGTGTAGGCTTACAGAACCACGATTAGGGGCCCAACAGGTGAAACCCTTTTTTCCTAACCTACGGAACTGAAGCAATCATCCCGGTGGAAATTGGGGTCCCAACTTATAGAATCAACCATCACGACTCAACTCGTAATGACGAGAACCTGTTGGCTAACCTAGACCTCCTTGAAGAGAAGAATGAGAAAGCTCGAATTAAAGAGGAAGCATATAAAAGAAGTATGATCAGAAATTACAATAAAAGGGTCAAGCGCCGAGGCTTGAGTGTTGGCGATTTGGTGCTCCGAAAAGTCACCTTGGCAACGAAAGTTTCTGAACATGGCAAACTCACTGCCAAGTGGGAAGGCGCCTATGTGGTCATCAAAGTCTGCAGACTAGGCACTTATTATTTGAGGACTACAGACGGCCTGGAGCTCATGAGGCCGTGGAACATAGAACACCTCAAGAAATACTATCCTTGAGCTAGGACAGTTTGTACATTTTATAATAGATTCATCCGAAAGAATGTGAATGGAATGACCTGTTTAATATTTTATTATTTGTAACTTACACTCAGTTTAGTAAGTGTTTAGCTCGCAGAAGCACACCTGCACTCTGCTTTCAAAAGAAAAACCTCTTACAAAGAGGTCAGTTTAGTAAGTGTTCAGCTCGCAGAAGTACACTTACACTCTGTTTTCAAAAGAAAAACCTCTCACAAATAGGTCAGTTTAGTAAGTATTCAGCTCGCAGAAGCACACTTGCACCCTGTTTTCAAAAGAAAAACCTCTCACAAAGAGGTCAATTTAGTAAGTGTTCAGCTCGCAGAAGCACACTTGCACCCTGTTTTCAAAAGGAAAACTTCTCACAAAGAGGTCAGTTTAGTAAGTGTTCAGCTCACAGAAGCACACTTGAACTCTGTTTTCAAAAGAAAAACCTCTCACAAAGAGGTCAGTTTAGTAAATGTCCAACTCGCAAAAGCACACTTGCACTCTACTTTCAAAAGAAAAAACTCTCACAAAGAGATCAGTTTAGTAAGTGTTCAGCTCGCAGAAGCACACTTGCACTCTTCTTTCAAAAGAAAAACCTCTCACAAAGAGGTCAATTTAGTAAGTCCTCAGCTCGCAGAAGCTCACTTGCACTCTATTTTCAAAAGAAAAACCTCTCACAAAGAGGTCAATTTAGTAAGTGTTCAGCTCGCAGAAGCACACTTGCACCCTGTTTTCAAAAGAAAAACCTCTCACAAAGAGGTCAGTTTAGTAAGTGCTCAGCTCGCAGAAGCTCACTTGCACTCTATTTTCAAAAGAAAAACCTCTCACAAAGAGGTCAATTTAGTAAGTGTTCAACTCGCAGAAGCACACTTGCACCCTGTTTTCAAAAGAAAAACCTATCACAAAGAGGTCAGTTTAGTAAGTGTTCAGCTTGCAGAAGCACACTTGCACTCTGTTAAAAAAAAACTCTCACTAAGAGGTAAGTTTAGTAAGTTTTCATCTCACAGGAAGTACACCTGAGGGGGCATGATCACAAGAAGTACACCTGAAAGACAAATGTTCATTTCCCACACTAAAGATCACGAGAAGATTAATATCAGTATACAGGATTATCCACCACTTTTATCTTGCTTAGCCCTGCTCAATTTTCTCTAAGTTATGGGGGCATTAGAATATCCATAAGAGCTCATTGCTACATCTCACAGAACAACTTAAACAAAAAGAAGTAAAGCAAAACTTATTTATTTCAAATTCTAAAACAAAGCTTGTTCATTTCATTGATAAAAAGGGATTACAGCAATCTCAAACTTGTTATTTCTCCTATATATAAAAAAGGGGGAGAAAACCCTACCATTACGACTCCTATGACCACTAGATAACTCGGCCATTAAACCCCCCCCCCCAACGTTGCTACCGTCTCCAGAAGGGGAAGCCTTCCCAGTCTCCCACTTCTCCAATAAGCCAGGCTCCTCCTCCCTGATCAGTTGAAGGATGGCCAAGATATCTCCCATTTTCTCCAAAATCTTGACTTCTAGCTCGTTAGCTTCCCTTTCCCGTTCAGAGACTTGATCCCTCGTGGTCTCGATAAGATGGGATGCAGTGAAAAGTTCCTCCTTAGTGGCAGATAACTCTACTTGAATCTCTTTGATTTGGGAACTGGCTTCCCTTCTGCCTTCACGCTCAATCTCCACCAGTCTTTGGACTTCATTCTTTGCCACTCATTCGAGCTCCAATAACCTATCGGCCTCCCTCTTGCCTTGACGTTCGAGCTCTAAGGATTGTTGTACTTCCTCCAGAGTTGACTTCAGGTCGGCAGACTCTTTTTTATCCTTTTTTGCCCGGACTAAGACCTCATCGCGTTCAGCCCATAGCCCCTTGAGGTCATTGTTGGATTTCTCCAGAGCTGCAGAAAGAGGCCAAAAGCTAGTTCCCTCCTGAGCTATGTGGAGGGTCGAATAAAAGAGATAAATGGCCTGAAACTAAAAGAAACATAATCAAAATGTGAAGTACGGCGAAAGGTTGGGTAAATGCTTACCTGGCTTATATGGAAGCCGAATTCATTGGCCACCTTACTTGTCCCCGCCTCTCGGGAGTTTTGAAGCATACCCTTACCCAGAGGAGGCAGGTTCACCCTAGGCACGAAGAATCCCAAGCTATCCTACTTGGAGGATTGGGGAATATCGACAGTAGGACCACTCCCGAAGGCCGATTGCTGGTGAGCGATGGTGGGATCTATCTCCTGCACATCCTCGTCGTCCACGAACACTATCTGCTTATAAGCGGTTTTGATAGGAGAGGCGCCCGAAAGAGGCGGGACACCCCCATCCTGGAGCTCTTCCAACCTCATGAATCCTGTCTCCTGTGAGCTAAGGGGAGGGAGGTCCACAAAGGGAGTGGTCATCAGCTCCACAAATAAGCTGACGTCTTTTTCCCCTCCCACGACTTGCTCCAAAACCAACTCCGTATCCGCTTGTTGGGAAGGAGCGGAGGATTCCTCCCTGACTTTGGATTTCTTCATCAAAGGACCTCTTTGAAGAGTCCTTTTTCTTTTGGTTACTTTCGCCGGATCTATCACTAGAGGTCTATCTGCGAAAGACGAACAAAAAACATGTTAGAACAGGTAGAAAGAGGTCACGCACAAAAAACCCTAGAGGTCAAACAAAAAAAACTTACTAGGTCGCGTACAAAAAACCCTAGAGGTCAAACAAAAAAACTTACTAGGGGGCGGCGAAAAGGGGATATGACGAAGAGGGACAATGTTCAATGGAGCCCCTTTTACTGAACCACCAGTTGGCTGCTTGGATTTTCTCCTCATAAACCCCCTACCTCCTCCATCTCCTCTACCTCCTCAATGGCTGGAGGAGCTGTGGCACCATCTTTGGGGGTCTTGGCCGTAGCGGTTGAAGGAGTTGCCCCGATTAGTGCCATAAACGGCTTGTTGAGCTCGAGCTTCGCCATGGTCTGGATGGCAGGATCCATATCCCTAAGTCTAAGACCCAGGCCAAAATGCCAGAGCATTTCTAGAGCAGTAAGGGATGCATAGTTCTTCACCGAAAACTTCTCGACATCTTTAATCCACTCGTCGGAGATGGAGGTGGGTTTCCTCTCTACAAAAGCCATCACGAAACAGTAGACAGGTTATGTATAGCCAAGAAATGAAGAAGACGGGACAAGGTAACTCATGAGCTTAAGTACTTACGAATGGAGTTTAGGTCGGTGAACCACGTTTTCAGATCGATAACGCTAGGACATTGCGCCTCGTGCTCCCAACCAGATTCGGATAAAAAGAAGAATCTCTTTTTCTAATTCGAGATGCTAAAAGGGAGATCTTATATGATTTTAACGGCCCCTAGCCTTGAAGAACAGCTCAGGGTTCCTCTATTCCTGCCCCCCACCGTCCTTACACTATAACAGGGTCAAGAACTCGTCAACAGAGATCTTGTGACTCCCTGTGGAGATGGCCCTGAAGATCAGAATGGACCCTATAAGGCAACTCCACATATTGGGGGGAACTTGCACAGGGGCCAAGTCCAAAGAAGCGAGGATCTCTCTCAGGTGATCATCCATCGAAAACCTGAGCCCGTGCTCGAAAGTGGACTTGTAGAAACAGACCTCTCCAGGCATGAAGTAGCAGGCCCTTTCCTCCGGCTCTGGAGCCCTAATCCTCACCCGATCAAGAATCTGATACATATCTTTGAAGATAAGGATGTTTGACGCAGAGAAAGTGGAGGCAATGGAAAAGACGGTTAGAGAACTGAGATATTCCGTATACGTGACAATAGCGCTCTCAGTATTCTCAATGGTAGGAGGGAGACAAATGGTGACCTCGTTCAAGTCGCTGTCGAGTATGCGTATGGTGTTAGTAGGAGGTGGGGGCAAGGTCGGACGTACAGGGGGAGCGGCTTGAGTCGCTCCTGAAGATGATCCAGCCTCACTAACATTTTGGATGTCCGGGTTTCGCCCTTGATCGGTGAAATTATCTGTGAGAATGGCTAGGGTATGAACAGGAGTAGAAGGGGCAAAGTAAGGTATTGTCTCGATGAAGTCTACCAAGAGGACACTAAAAAATCTCCTAAAAGAATGGTCTGAGGGAGGTCGGTATGCCAAGGTAACGAGAACGGGAATAACATAAGACACTCAAAGCTCTGAAGACACCTAGGGTTTAAGGGAAACAAAGTGGAGAATCCGCTAAGTCCAAAGGGTTTATATAAGGTGTGTGTGAGAAGCCAACAGTCCACTCAAAGCTGTAACTGTCCACTCATAAACCTGTTACCACACGTTTGCACGTCCTTCAAGAAAAATAGAATTGACTCACACGATCTCCCCTAAAATGGTAATGGCTCCGCAAGTGGACTCCCCTACATATAAAAATATACTTGCATAAATAAGGGACCCATATAATTTATGGGTTCATGACAGATAAGGGAACATAACTCCCTTAGACCTTATTTGGAAGTTTATCATCCACAATCATCTCTTCTGAGCTGAATGAAAAGGATAGGGGGCAATTGATAGTGCAAACTATTGATTTACTTTGCCCTTTCAACCCCGACCTGACACGTGGCTATCCACATCGGCCATCGAGCCTGCTTCGGCACAAGGAGCTCGGAGGAACCCCGTTATGACTTCGCATGAAGAGTAGAGATCTTCAAGAAATCGGACACCCCCTCAAAGGTCAACCACATATGACAAACTATGAGCACCGAGCTCCAGAGCTCCTTCAGCAAACTCCAAAGCTCTCCCTTTTTTCTTCTCCCTCTCACGCCCAACCACTCTGCCAGAGTCGTTAGTGGAGAGATGGACAATTGCTACCTACTTTGCAAAACGCGCAATCTTATTATGTGTGATGGCCATAGAATAACGCATGCAAATTAATTATAGATACATGTAAATCACTGCACTTGGACAATTTTTTATTCTTTGTACGTACAGTCGCATTGATTTAGAGAAATTCAAAACTCTAACTTTCCAATTAACTGAAAAAGTGACGGCACAACTATGGGTCCATTTAATAATAATATGAAAAAATAAAAATAAAAATATTTGATTTTTATGAGAATAGAAATCTATGCATAAACCAACTTTTTAATGAAAAACTCCAAATATGCTTTCGGTAGTTGCATTTCAAAAGCATGTAAAATTGTGCAATAAGTGACATATACTTAAATAAGATTCAACCCTTATCGCATTAAAATTGGATTAAATTTAGGATAACTAGACTCATCTCACCAAATTCAAAAGTGCACAAAACTATAAATAGTCTTAAGATTGTTGGAGTGGTGAAAATAAAGTATTGGTAAATAAAATAATTAAAATTATGAAGTAAGAGAATAAGGGCATATATAGAATTAAGAATAGAAAGCTTATCCGATTTTGCAATCGAGGCTAGTTTTGGACGCTATATCCTTAAGACGATTTTGTTGAAATTGTCCTCGCTACGGTGCTGACGGACTCATGGACGCTATCTTTTAGGATAAACAATTGCCATGTACTTAAGTAGCACTTCCATAAGCACGCTCTGGCGAATCGGTGATTACTGCACTCTCATACCGGATTCGAAGAAAAAAAGTGAATTATTTGAAAAATGGAAAGAAATGGCTAGGATAAAATTTTACTGTTGAAAAATTCGACCCTAACAAATGTAGCAAAGGGAAGTTTATATAGAAATTCAAATAACATTTCGAAAAGGTTGTAACTCTTTAAGGGGGGTGTGTTCAATTCAATTTTTAAAAGATTCTAACTGACTTTTTAAAATCCGGAGATTCTGTTAAGTCTATGGATTGTTTTAAATCCTAGAATCTGACAGATTTTAATGCAAGGATTCTTTTGGATTTATGTAGATTTTAATAAGTTTATGGATTTCTGCAGATTTTAATAAGTTCATCAAAAAAAATATCAAAAGACAAAAGACAAATAATAAAATAAATTAATTACGAGTTTAAAGTAACATTATCAAAAATGTAAAGACAATTAACGAAATACATTATAAAAATTCATACAGCTCCATTCAACCATCATTATGATTATCATAACCCTCTTCATTCTCATTGTTGTCCTCTTAATTTCCATTCTCATTATTTTATAGCCACATATTTACTTAAAAAAATAAAGGCAACAATTTTTTATGATTTTCTTATAGACATCAATGGAATTTTACACTTGATACTATGTTTTGTTTATATGTTATTATTATTTGTATTTCATACTAATTATTCAATTCTTAGTATATACGTATTTATTAATGGATTTAATGACATTTGTCAAGCACTACAATCACGTGTAATGCACGTGCATAAAAATTAGTTATAATAAAAAACAAAGGATAAATAATAAAAGAATTTTGATTACAAAGTGAATATAAATAATAACATTATTATTCCAGTGTATATCTATTAATTTAAAATTCACGTTTGAACTAAATTGAGTACTTAAAGTTTGTGAGATTTTGGTCAGATTACTATCTGGAGTATTATAAAAGTGTAATAATGCATGCTGTGTTAGTCCATGAAATGAATTACCAAAAAAAAAAAATATGTTATGTCCTTAACCTTTGTTTACAGTAAAAAATTAATAGTTATTACATAATAAGTGACATGAATTGTTTTTAAAAATTTGAATGATAATTATCGGTCTAACCATTTGAAATTATGTTAATGCGTGATAACCACATTATTAGTAAAAGAGAGAATAAAGACTTTATAGGAATGAAGAAAAAATTAATGCGTTCATCACATATAAGAAATTTGGATTTTGAGAGAGAGAGGGGGAGGGGGAGAGAGAGAATGTTGAGTAAAATTCTTAAAAGAATTAGAAATCTATCTGAATTTCTAAAAGGATTAGAAATTCAACAATAATTCTCATATATATCTTTTCAGAAGTGTTAGATCTCTTCTTAAGGCACACTTAATGATATAAGGTTATGTCTCTTTTCAAAAGACATGTTATTTAATTGTCAAGGGACATGTTCCTTCGTGGTAAGTATTCCTCTAAAATGAAATTAATTTTTACGCGCATTATTAAATTACTAATATTTGATTGATTAATAATTCCACAATTTTTGTCGAGATTCCATTAGCTGGAGCCACAATTTATGTTGTGCGCTTCAATTCCTGTTTGAGGACTCTTGTTTTGAAAAAAAAAATGTTTTATGTTAATTTTGTAGTTTGTTCCTCTTTTTCCCGCTATTGTGGGTTGCTTATTGTCAGGAAAAAAAAATCTTAGCATGTTTGATTACATCTAAAATTTAATAAACATAAGTAAACGTAATTACAGATTAGGCTTCTTTAGAGTGATGAAAAAATACTCTAATTTAGAGCTAAAACTGGGTGTGTTAAATGGGTTGAACCTTCATAAAATAGGATACAATATATTTAAGCACCCGATAAAAATAAGTGTTAAGATTTGTAGGTAAAAAAGTATTTTCAAATTTAAAAGGGTGCTAAAACTAGCAATTTCAAAGAGTGATTCATCTTTGGTCCCCAAAGTCTTAAGAAAATTTAATTTCAACTCCCAAAAATTTGACATTCTGGTAAAAAGAAAAGAAAGAATGTTTTGCAAGTAATCTATACTATAATAGTAAGGGGCAATTAAAAAAAAGGACTTATTAGAGAAAGATTTTCACACTAAAGCCAAGGAATAAATTTTTTTTAAATAAAGGGCCTATTTTTTATTTTATTGATAATATGACATGTGTCTTTTTTTTTAATTATAAAATGACATCCCAACCCTTAAAATAAACAAAAATACCAATATGCATTAAAATATGGACTGCAATATGAACTTTGCAGTCTATATTTCACTGCAATATAACTTTGCACTCTATATTTCACTGCAATATGAACTTTGCAGTCCATATTTCACTGCAATGTGAACTTTGCAATCGATATTTTTAGTGCAAAGTTAATAATTGCAGTTCATAGTTTACTGCAATTTGAACTTTGCAGTCCATATTTTTAGTGCAAAGTTCATATTGCCAGTCCGTATTTCACTGCAATATGAACTTTGCAGTTCATATTTTACTGCAATATGAACTTCGCAGTCCATATTTTTTGTGTAAATTTCATAAAAAGGGGTAATTTAGGTAATACATAACATGTTTTTTATTAATTAATGATATTTAAATTTATTCAAATACATTCATTTAAAATAAAAAAACAAAATAGGTCTCTTACACTATTACCAATAAAAAATAGGCCCTTCATTCAAAAAAATATTATTCATTGGATTTTTGGTAAAAATCAATGTATAATAAGCCCTTCTACCTAATTTCTAGTAATAGTAAAATAGAGGAAGTGCCTCCATTAATGATACCATTAATAATATCATTTATATTAATTAAGGCAATTTTATTATGTTTACGTCTCTATTTATTTAATTTTTGTATCATCTATGAAGGCAACTCTATTATCATTCTCTTTTCATCCATTTAATTATCTCACAAATTTATTTTTTTGAAGGGTCTCTCACCAATTTCTCTTTCCAAATACTATAACTATTTAATTTGTCTTTTCAAATTGGAATTTATGCATTTTCATACATCAAAGTTAAGTTATGTGAGATAATGAATTATAATACTCATGTAATAAATAGTGAATTATGTTGTCATATAGCATATGCGTAACCTCAATAATGAATTTAAACTTTATATCTAGGTGATCGAGTAATGGAAGATAAGAGCATTCATATTTTAGCTTTTTTTTGTAATTATTTAAAACTAAATACACATTTGTAATCTTTAAAATAAAGTCATTTGATCGATAATTGATATTCTTAAAAATAATCTTTTTAAATTTATAAAAAAAAAATAGGGCAATTTAGACTGAGGTACTTTGATAATAGGCGAAATTAGACTTGGTTACTTTTTTATTTTAAAATTAGAGTTTGGTGCATATTCCATCTGTTTCTGTCTAAAACTAACAAACACATGCATTTTCACGTGATTTTAACCAACCCATCCCAACCTTAATCAACTCATTAAAAAAACAAAAACAAAAAAAAAAGGGAAGAAAGAAAATATTAGCTCTTTCTTTCATCAACACCACCTCCATACTTCATCAACACAGCCTCCACCTCCGACTCCAATCACTGACGACCTTCATTGGCATCTCAACTTTCATTTTCCCTTATTCAATCCACACAAACACACTCTTATGCATTTTCTTCCTCCCCCAAATCAAAGCATTTTACTCTCTCTCTCTCTCCCTCTACACACAATATAACTACCGTCCGAATTAGTCAAAATGTACGTCCATACATACACAATCAGAAATAAAACAATCCTAAACAAAACTAAAAAAGTATAAATTGTAAAGAACGAGCAAGCATCCACACAAATGGGTTGCACGCAATCAAAGATCGAGAATGAAGAAACAATAACCAGATGCAAGGACCAAAAGTAGTTCATGAGACATTGGACCACTCGAATCTCCGATCGTGCATGGGTTTACAATTGGAGATGTGGAAGACGAGGGTTTGACACCGCCACGGAGAAATCGGATGACACCTCCGCCTGCAGAGGCAAAACGAATAGCGTCATGTGAGTTCTTTCCTTCAATGGAGAACGTGCCTGGGCCTACTTTGGCAGAGGTAGAGGAGAATGTCGTTGAGAGACTGTGCCTCCGACCTCCAATCTCCATCCATGATCATCAACACGGTGCCTCCGCTTTCGTTTCCAATGCGGTTGAGCCTTTCGAGTTTGGAGAAGTTTACCGGTGGTGAAGAGGAGAATGAGGAGGTGGGAGAGAAGGGGGCCAGAATTCTCTCATCTCTCTCTCTGTTTTTTTATTTCTTCTTCTTGTTCTTTTTAAAGGACTTGATATTTTTAAACTATGGTTAAGTTAAATTAAATTGTCCGTGGTTAAATTCTGTTTAAATTTTAACTGAGTTACACGGATATGCACCAAACTCTAATTTTGAAACAAAAGAATACCTAAGTCTAATTTCGTCCATTATCGAAGTACCTAAGTCTAAATTGCCCAAAAAAATATGTTTAAACGCCCATGCATAGCATGGGTTTAAAACTAGTTAAGAATTAAACCTAAAGTAAACCAATAAATAATAGTAATAAGTGTGGACAATGATTTTGGATCAAGCAAAATTCTCATGAGAATCCCAACCATTTTTAACTTTGATGTCGGCAAAGAGAGTGATTAACGTAAGACTAATAAATTAATAATAATTAAAAAAAAAATTTAAAGCCGAGATCAAGAAAGTCACATTACAACTAGTGTTTGAAACCTTCAAGAAAATATTAAAACTGTACCTTCCAACAAATATAGTCTTTAATTCTTCCATTCACCCCCCCCCCCCCCCCCCCCCCCCCACCAAAAACAAATAAGAAGAGAATTTTTTTGTTAACCCTAATTAATTAATTAAGTAAAGGAATGCTGCCCTCTAGCTTTCACACTATCTTCATTCCTTTGTACGCTTCTATACGGCAAAGTCAACTTCAACCTACAATAAAAAAGAGAGATAAATAATAAAATGATTACTCCAAAGAATACAATAATCTACAAAAGGGGTGCAGCGGCCATATTTTTATGATCCTTAAGTAACATTTTTGCATGTGTTGCACCTTTACAAATATTTTACGTACATTTATGATGGATGAGTGCTAAGAAACTTACTTGAAGTGCCAATAACCATTTTCATAATTAAACCCTTAAATCTTTATTGCTCTTTGCTTTCTAACTTTTTATTTTTTCTGTTCGACATTAAGAGTTTGGTGTGAATTTTTGCTCCTTGCTTTTCTAATTTCTTATGCATGTTTTATGTTCAAAATTAAGAGTCTAGAGTTTACTTTAAATTTAAAACCTAATTATTGATAAACTTTTATTATAAGTGTTCTCAAAAAATATACGTGAAGGGAAGAAATTTGATATTCAACAAACTTCTACAATCTCGAATAACTAGAGAATTATATCTTTTCATTTATTTTATTTCAAAGATGTACGGGATGGAAGGGAACAGCAACCATGTATGTCTCTATATAAAAAAATATACTTTGGATTCCTTTGTCTCCTCAACGTGGTAGACATTGTTGTGCTCTTGTATATCTGTGTATTCAAACTAGGTATCACGGCTTGTTTATATATATATATATATATCCTACCAAGAAAGTTTATGGCAAGTGTTCTTTTATGATTGGTTAATAGATATTCATGTTACTGTTACGTTGTTTAAAAGAGTTTTCGTTAGAGAAAGTGTTTCCTCTAAGCTATCATGACCCTTTTTGCGAGAGAATCAATAAATTTAGACTCTTCAAATTTTGTCTCTTAAGAAATTATTGCAAATATAAATTGAAAAACAATTTACACTCTAAGGCATAGGAAAATTAGTAAAAGAGTTCACTTATCACCCACCTTAAATTCAAGTCTTAAGAATCTCAATTTTCTCACCCATGGTCGAACCCAAATGCATCCGTTAAAAAAGAGATGGTTTAGTATGAAATTTAATGAATTATCAATATTGGGTGAATTTTTTGTTGCTAAGTAGTTAGATTATTTAAGTATAGGATAAGCATTATTTTAGGGTAGAGATATTAGTAACCTTAATATTTCTTGAAAACAATCTTACTTTTAACTTAATCTTTGGCAATTAAGTAAAGTGTATGTTATTCGATTGAAAATGATTAAGTGTAAATTTAACAATATCTTACTCGATCGTCAAAGATCGATACTTATTTTTATGAGAACTAATATCTTAGACACATATTTTTGGAGACATGAAAGATATTGGTTGGTTTTGGGTGCACAAGCTATAATAATTCTCATGAGAAATGGAAAGCAGCGGCAAATAAACAAGCAAGCAACACGGCAAAGAAACAAGAATACTAAATGCCTATACGCAGGGAATCATGATTACTGATAGTGACACAACAGGACAATGAAAAGACATAAATTCTCTTAACTACCAATTTGTACAAATGCAATTTTGTATTTATTAACTTCGACCTCTTGCTGCCAAAATACCATGTCATGTCATTCAACAATTCATAAATAAGATTAATAGTATACAAAATTACTTCTTTTTATTACTGTCATACATTAATTCAGATCAATAACATCGAAAAATAATTTTTAACTAGGTCAGAATCATATAGTGGTAAAAGTGCGATAATTCGCGCATACACTCAAAATTTAATTCTTATTTTTGTGCATACAATTAAAGTTTAATTCTTATTTTTGCGCATACAATAAAAGTTTAATTCTTACTTTCTCTCTCTCTTCAAGAACTATCGGAATCTATTTATAAGTTAAAAGTGTTTTCATTGCGTTAAATTTAGTATTATTGTATAGAAATTTTCTGTGGCAGAAATTGCTGTATTGTACATCTAGGATTCTATATACACAGCATGTCAGATTATTAATGAGATTGATAATAGTAGGTGAAACAAGCATTAAACACAATATAAACATTTATGTTATGCATATTCTTTCTATATATGATGTTTTTAACATGTAGTGTACTTTAAGACAAGAATTAACACTATTCAATTTGACAGTCGCTTATTACTGCAAAAATGCATTTTTTATTATTTATAATTTTATTTTAACTAATATGGCTGACACTTGAAAGTGGGAGAGTATTTAAAGTGCCCCTTAAGAACAGATTGAGGTGATATCTTGCGGACAAAAAAAAAACGAATTATGACCAGTTTTATTGAACATAGCTCAATTCTCACATTTCAATTAATGTACGTTTTTCATATTAGTTAGACTATAAGAGTTTGGTAATACGCTCAGCTAGATCTTTTTCCTTCTTTTCTTCACGAAATCACCTATTTTTTTAGACGTTAAAAGTGCGTTTGATAACAAATGCATTTATTATTGTTTTTTATTTTAATTTTTTTAATTGACATGGCTCACACTTGAGACTGAGGGAGTATTTATAGTATATGGATTGATCCAGTGATAAATAATCACATCTATCA
This sequence comes from Lonicera japonica, assembly GCA_021464415.1. NCBI lineage: Eukaryota > Viridiplantae > Streptophyta > Magnoliopsida > Dipsacales > Caprifoliaceae > Lonicera > Lonicera japonica. Next base: position 12,248,826 of record CM038469.1, read on the forward strand.
CATTTATGTGATATCTTGCCAACATAAAATGCATTATGACCAAGTTTAACTTACCTAGCTCAACTCTCACATATCGATTAATGTACATATGTTATATCAGTTAGACTACAAGAGTCTGGTAATACGCTTAGCTAGTACAAATGATCTTTTTCCTTCTTTTCTTCACGGAATCACCTATTTGTTTAGACGTTAAAGGTGCGTTTGATAATTTTCAAAATTTTTTTTAAGTTCATGAAACGACGTTCGTTATATAGAAGGATTTTTCATGGGAAGCAAAAAAAAAAGATGGAGGTAGTTTTTGAATTACTTGAAAAATTGAGTAAGTAAACTATTCTATGAAAAATATTGAAATCAAAGACCACTAAAGATTGTTTGGAAAAATTACTACTTAAGATAGAAAACGAAAACATGAAATACTAGACATTATGGAACACACCCTAAAATGCAACTATTACCTTATGAGCCAGCCAACACAAACAATTAAGCAAATAGGAAAAGCAACTTGAGAAGAGTATAAAGAAAAATTATTGAAAGAGTTACCTCGAATTAATAATTCTTGAGATCAAGCTTAGGCATATTAACATGCCGGACCGGCCACCGTCCTCGCTTCCATCCGATCCCTAGGCGGCTCTTGAGCAACCACCTGCTGCTGCTGTTGGTGGATAAAAATCTGGGGCTGAAGGTGAATCTGAGAATTATCTTGCTGCACCTGTTGTTGTTGTTGTTGAATCTGTCCATAACCACCACCATTATCATACGAACAGCTTAAAGCCAAAGATGCCGACATGCTAACCCCACCACTCATCTGATTAAACCCGCCACCATTCCCAGTATTAACCACCTGCCCCGGCCCATTATCAAAACCCCCATTAAAATCAAAAGTCCTCAAAATCTCTGGCTGTTCCCTCCCTGCCATAACCGCGGCCATCTGCTGAGCCTCCACCACCTGCTGGTGCTGGTGCACCATCTCCACGCCACCTGGAGGAATCCCCATCATCGGCTGCATATTGTACGGTGGCTGATGCATTAGCCCCGGGTGCCGAAGAATCGGCAGCATTGCTGATTGACCAATGTAATTGGCCAGTTCTTTTTTCGCATTGAAGAGATCGTGCTGGACTTGCTTGAGGCGGTGCTGGAGGATGGAGATCAGGCCTACGCAGCCGTAGACTGGGTCCCGTAGACGGGTCTCAGCCTCATACTCAAGCGAATTGACAGCATCTTCGCGCTGGTTCACGTTGAGCTCGTTGAGGAGCTTTGCTACGTTGCTTTTACCAAAGACTTTGTGGACATTGGCGAATTTTTGGGGCTGGTCAGGTGGGAAGTAGGGGGCAAATACGCATTCTTGTGTACATTTCTGTCGAAGAAACTTGCAGGCTGCACATGGGGATTTTGATGAAGACATCTTCTCTCGTCAACACTGCGTGAAAACCGTAAACTGGATGTGAAACTCTAACTTTCCTTTACTTATTAAATGGACCAAAAACTAGTATCCTTACGCATAGATTTAAACCGGATTGTTGTATTGCCTTTGCAAAAGTACAATATATAATGATGTTAGCACTTAACATATACACTAAAGACACTATTTAGGAAGGACAAGGCTACGCATAAATGTATGTATCGTGTTTAATGTTTATCTACATGCTAATTGTTTTCGAGTAATTGTACCCAGATTTCTTAATTACTGAAATTTAAAGTATTAACTTGGATAATGTGACATCAATAAATTGATTGGGGAGTGAAAACCATACTTTATTACTCCATTTAACTACAAAAGATTTGCCAACACACTCAAATTTCTACAAAGTGTGTCAAATTAATGAGATCAAAATTGGCATGGTAAAAGTATATGGCAATGAGCGGAAATTAATTGGCATGGGAGAGAAGCAGGTGGCAATTAAAGGTTTTGAAATTCGGAACCGGTCAAGAGACTACATTTATGAACCACAGTGAATTATACATATAAAGATATATAATCAGGAAGAGAATAACAGTAACATATATGCATGGAAATTAAGGCAGCTGTACAACATTGCAAAAAAGAATATCACTTCGTAATTCAACGAAAAGTAATTCAAGTGGAGAGAAATATACCGGACAGAAATGTTCTGACACCGTGCAATATATGTGAAAAAAACAATACGCGCAAAAAATAAAATGAATACTCAATTCAATTTCAAATTTTACAAAAAAAAGAACTTCCAGATCTTCCCTTATTTAACAAAACTTCAGTGAAAGAAAAACAAAAACAGAAGAGATATATAAATATCTATGTATATATATTTATATATATATTACATAGGAACATCTCTAACTGTTAAATTTTAGATACTTAGTTAATCATATTCCCGGTTAAAGTTTTTGAAGAAATTTTGTAGGGATCTACTAATCTTGTCCACCAAATTTCATCCGTACCCTTCAAAAGGCCAAATATATATATGGAATGTACGGGAAGAGTCCGTTTTTGCTACGGACCGGTCTGTTGTCTGCACTTTAAACTTGAAAATTTCCGGGTATGGGAAATTATATATATATATATATATTATTAATAATTTTAAATGAATATATAAATCTGTCATTAAAAATTGATCTATTCAATGTTGCTACCAAGTTTTGATTAGATTGTAGAATTTGTATCAAATTCATCCTTATCCAAATTCCAAATGAGTAATTGCAAGATTGAATTATCATTGAGTATTTTCCCGTAAAATTTACTCTACATAAATAAATATATGGACATATATATACACACACATGAAATCATAAAAATCTCACCCTTGATTTTGCTTGTTTACAGTGATATCCTTCCAAATCACAAAGGTAATCAATCCTTCTCTGCACAGAAATTACATTATAATTTGCTTGTCGTCGTATTTGTATTGAGGACAAAGGCGGATTTAATTTGTACGAGTCTAGGGTTCGGCGTTCGTTCCCATCTTCGAGTTTAAAATTTAGAAAAAGAAATTGAAAACAGAAACACTAGAATATTACCATGACCTCGACTTAATATATTAGAGATATATATGTGTATATATATATAAATGTGCGTATATATATAAATTAGGTTTTGATTAAGTTATGAATGAATGAGAGAGAAGTGGAGTAAATGAGTTATACGATTGAGAAGGGAAAAAGCCTGCGGTGTATTGAATGTTATGTGGTGCGAATTAGAGAGATATAGAGAGAGAAAGTAAAGAGAGAGAAAGAGACAAGACCTCCTCTTCGTATTGTTTCTCGTATTCTATTCTGAGAGATCTGAGCGATGAATAAAGGCGTTGTTCTGAGTAACGCCTATTTGTCTTTGTACTATTTGCATCTAATGCCCCTCCTCCTGCCCCCTTATATATGAGTTGTTTTTTTAACCTTCTTTCAATTAAAAAATATATACACAAGGCGTTGAAATTTTATCCATTTGACCCAAAGAAATATATATATATATATATATAACTCTTCTTAATTTTTTATATATTATTTTTATATCATCGTGCGGTAATATTAAATACATCTACATAATATAATTTAAGTCTGAGCAGAAGACGAGAAGGAAAAGGGTAGGGTTTTAACTTATGACCATGTAATTTAAAACTATAATCTTTATCATTTAGAAAGTACCGGGTCCCTCAATCTATTATTTAAGCACACCAAAAAAAGTGAAAATTTAATCTGTTTTCTGAAAATATTCTTTTATTCCTTGTTTTAATATTCTTTTACTATATTTAGATAAGATACTGTTGAAAAATATGAACTGCACAAACAAAAATTAATTAAAGAAAGAAAATATATCGACTTGAGTCGTGGATTAGGTCGCTCTCTTTAAGATGTTTTCGCGGCTCTGCCCGGAATTGTGCTAGTAGTTCAGTAATCGCCACACCGTCCCCAGGATGAAACAGCCCAGATACTCTTTTGTACGATCAACGTGCATCACCGTTGATCGTTCGACAATACTCTCAAATATGTGTTCGGAATTGGTAAATTATTTACCGCCGGAGGCAAAAAAAATATTTTAGGTTTCTTTAGAATATTTTTGGTTTTGCGTTGTTGAAGAAGATATGGATCGATAAATTTTTTCGTTTTCTTTATATTTAAGAAAAATTAAAACGATAGGATAATAATTAAAAGACCCGTTACGTTGGAAAAATACACGGAGACGTGGAGAGAAAATTGGGAGCCGTATGGAAGTGGTTTGACCACTTTTGAAATTTAAAAACTAAATTTCGAAATAAAATTTATTTAACAAATAAAATTTTTCTAAAACTATTTTGTATAAAAAATTTATACATTGCAGAGCCCGAGCCCGAGCCCGGCCCGGACCGAGTCGGATCGGTCGGCACGCGCGTGTGTGGTGAACCACACTCATCCAAGTCCTCACCCAATAGCACAAAATTCTAATGCCCAAAGGGTTTAAGCCCTTAAGAAAATTTCCCCATATAAAAACCCATGAAAGGTTTTTTCTTTCTCCTATGTGGGACTTGGGAAAACACCAAACTTGCCTTGTCTAAGTTTTTTCTTAAATACACACTTGCTCCAACAATCCCCCACTTGTATTTTTAGCAAAAATGTTTTCACCGAGCATATTACATAGGATAGTGCATAAGTAAAGGTGTCTTCCAACTTGAACCTTTACGTAGTATTTGTGTTTCAAAATATACTAGAGTAACTCGTAGTTTTGAACTCTATCTCTGACAATCACAACACACATCGCCCCCAAGAGTGTTGTCCAAAAGCCAGCACGTTATGGCCGTGTGCTTATATCCCGGTTAGTGAATGCTCTAGAGAATTTGCCCAAAATTCTATAAGAAGCGACCTCTCTTCCACATTCACATAGGTGAGTCTATCAAGAGTACTCCTGTAGCATAGGTACCCCACTCTACATAAAGCTATAGAACTCATTAAGAGCAAATGCTCAACCTTTCCGTCGCTTCAGGATATCATGCTCCATAGGGATGAGATAATACTACATGATTCTAAAATATCACTTATAACTTGTTGTTTACCCTTTGAACCTATTTCTTGGGATCTCCAATCCATATGTTGGGTTACCATTACAGTGACTCAATTCTCATCGGGCGTTAACCCCATCCCTTTCGAGGTGTTAAACACCTTCTCTCTCGTTAGTCCTTTCGTCAAAGGATCAGCCAAATTTTCCTCAGACCGCACATAATCCACTCTTACAGCACCATTGGAGAGAAACTCTCTAACCGTGCTGTGTTTACGACGAATCTGTCGTCTCTTACCGTTATAGTAACGGTTCTGAACTTTTGCAATAGCCGCGGTACTATTGCAGTGGATAAGGACAGCTGATATCGGTCTTTCCCATAGAGGGGTATCTGCAAGAAATCTTCTCAGCCAGCTTGCTTCTTCACTAGCAGCAGCTAATGCTATCATCTCAGACTCCATTGTAGATTGGGCCAAAATGGTCTGTTTCTTGGATTTTCAAAAAACTGCACCTCCAGCAATGCTGAAGATATATCCACTAGTGGCCTTGGAATCTTTTGACAGGGTATTCCAGTCAGCATCGCTATATCCTTTTAGGACAGCGGAAAACTTTTGATAGTGTAACTTTAGGTCCATGGTTCTTTTTAGATAACGCATGACCCTCTCAATAGCATGCCAATGCTCCATACTAGGACTGCTAGTAAACCTACATAGTAACCCCACTACAAGTAATATCAAGCCTAGTGCAATCAGTAGCATATCGAAGGCTACCAATGATGCTCGCATACTCAATTTGTTTAACGCTGTCTCCAGTGTTCTTGAATAACTTCACACTATGATCATATGGAGTACATGCTGGTTTACAGTCTAAGTAATTATATTTCTTTAGAATCTTCTCAATGTAGTGAGATTGATCTAAAGAAAGTTCTTTTTTCTGTCCTAGTAATTTTAATCCCCAAAATTACATTAGCTTCTCCTAAATCCTTCATATCAAAATTAGCACATAGCATAAATTTTACATTATTAACAATATGGATATTAGAACCAAAGATAAGCAAGTCATCAACATATAAGCATATAATAGTGCATGCATTATTCTCAGTCTTATAATAAATGCATTTATCACTTTCATTAATTCTAAATCTATTTGATATAAGTAATTTATCAAATTTCTCATACCATTGCTTAAGAGCCTGTTTCAAACCATAAAAGGATTTATCTAATTTGCATACTTTTTGTTCTTGGCCTGTAACAATGAACCCTTCAGGTTGTTCCATGTAAACTTCCTCTTCTAACTCCCTATTTAAAAAAGCGGTTTTAACATCCATTTGATGCACAACAAGATCATGCAATGCAGCCAGGGCAATCAATACACATATAGATGTTATTCTAGTCATAAGAGAATAAGTATCAAAGAAATCTACATTTTCACGTTGTCTATAACCCTTGGCAACTAAACGTGCTTTATATTTATCAACGATGCCATCAGGTTTCAATTTCTTTTTAAGTATCCACTTACAACTTATGGCTTTACAACTAGGAGGAAGGTCAACTAGGTGCCAAGTTCTATTCGATTCTAAGGAATCCATTTCATCGTTAATGGCTTCTTGCCAAAGGTCAGCATCTAAAGAAGACAAGGCTTCTTGAATAGTGGATGGATCCTCTTCTAAAGTGTATGCATAAAAAGCAGGCCCAAAGTCTTTAGTGGTCCTAGCTCTTTTACTTTTCCTAGGTTCAACGGATGTATCATTGTACACGGTACTGGAAGGTAAGGTAGAGCTAGAAGGTAGTGAGCTACCCCCACTATTCCTCATTTTAAAAGGGAATTTATCTCCATAAAAATCTACATCATTGGATTCAATAATAACATGATTTTTTAAATCATAAAATCTATAGGCCTTGTTATTAATTGCATATGCAATAAAAACACATTCATAAGCTCTACTAGCAAGCTTAGATCTTTTAGGATCAGGAATACGCACGTAAGAAAAACACCCCCAAACGCGTAAATAAGAAATATTAGGCCTTTTATTATTTAAAATCTCATATGGGGATAAATTGGATTTAATTTTAGGCACCCTATTAAGAACGTGACGAACGGTTAATAAAATCTCTCCCCACCAATGTGAGGCCGCCCCTGAATTTAGTAGCATAGCAACAATTAATTCGGCAAACGTTCTATTTTTCCTTTCGGCTTTTCCATTCATTTCAAGTGAATATGGAGCAGTCGTCTCATGAATAATACCAAGTGAAGCATAAAGATTTTTAAAATCAATTGAATCATGTTCAGTTCCCCTATCACTCTGAAATATTTTTATTTTCTTGTTAAACTGATTTTCAATTTTTAAAGAAAATGTTTTAAACATATCAATTGCTTCACTTTTATTTTTCATAAGGTAAACATAGGAAAAATCCGAATTATCATCAATAAAAGTAACAAAATACCTTTTTCCATTTCTTGTTAAAACACCATCAAATTCACAAATATCCGAATGAATTAATTCAAAAGATTCGGTTTCTCTTAAAACAGATTTGTGTGGTGTTTTAGTAATCTTTGCTTGGCTACAAAATTCACATTTTTCGAAATCATTTATTGATAAGGGGGGAATAATTTTCAGTTTACTCATGTTCTTAATAAGGCGCTTATTAACATGACAAAGTCTAGCATGCCACACATTAAATGAACAAATCATATAAGCAGAACTAGAAACAACTTTATTAGCATCAACATTCAACTTAAACATTCCATCACAAGCATAACCCTTCCCCACAAATACACCATTCTTAGTAAGAGTAAACAAATCTGCCCCAATAGTTTGAACAAAACCAGCTTTATTAAGGAGGTAACCCAGAACAAGATTCTTCCTAATTTTTGGAGTATGCAGAACATCCTTAAGGATGACAGTCTTTCCAGAAGTGAACTTCAACTCGACATCACCCGAGCCAACAACATTAGTGGTGTGGGAATCACCCAACGGCACTTTCTTATCAACAGCATCAGAATAAGTTTTAAATAGAGCACGATCATAGCAGACATGGCGAGAGGCGCTAGTGTCCACCCACCAGCCTTCAGAACCCGATACCAGATTGATTTCTGTTATCATAGCCACTAAGGGCTCTTCTTTAGTAACATTTGCCTGAGGTGTTCGGCGTTTGTTTCGACAATTTCTTGCCATATGACCAGGCTTTCCACAGTGATAGCACAAAAACACACTGTTGTTCCTATTCTGGTTCCCGATCCGAATCGCATTATTTCCACTGTTCTGATTTTTCATATTTTTTTGGTTTGGCCTTAGAGCTACAGGGGTGTTGTTCGAGCGATTTTGATTTTGATTACGGTTCTGATTTTTGTTGGAACAACCAGAACCTCATCATTCCGATCTTGATTACGGTTCTTCTCCTCAATCTTGAATTTTGTAATCAAACTTTCGAGTGAAAACTCTTTAGATTTGTGACGCAGATTATGTTTAAAATCCTTCCAGCCAGGGGGTAACTTATTGATCAAAACTACCACTTGAAATTGCTCATCAATGTTCATCCCTTCAGAGATGATTTCGTGTGCAATTTTTTGAAGTTCGTGGGACTGACTAACAATATGCTTGTCGTCCGTCATCTGGAATTTTAGATAATGACTGGCAGCGTATTTCTTCGCCCCAGCCTCTTTAGTGTCATATTTCTTTTGAAGCAAATCCTAAATTTCTTTTGCGGATTTGCACGAAAGGTAAACATCATAAAGCTCATCACAGAGAGCATTCAAGATCATATTTCTGCAGGTATAATCATTGTCCTCCCAAGTTTTGAGAGTCTTTTGATCTGCCTCAGAAATCGGATCAGAGAAGGTGGGTTTTTCAAAAACACAAGAGAATCCACCTTCTTAAGAGTTAAATAGAAAAACAATTTTTGTTTCCACCTCTGGAAGTGCAAACCCTCAAATTTGAAGGGTTGATTCAAATTGCCAGTAGTCGCAGATTGATTCTCGACAGTATCCATAACGACAAATACAACGGAATAGCAGATATAAAACGTCTTAAAACTGTTGAAAAATATGAACTGCACAAACAGAAATTAATTAAAGAACGAGAGTACACCGGGTTGAGTCGAGGACTGGGTCGCTCTCTTTAAGACGTTCCGCGGCTCTATCTAGAATTGTGCTAGCAGTTCAGTAATCGCGCACGCCGTCTCCAGGATGAAACAGCCCAGATACTCTCCTGTATGATCGACGTGCACCACCACTGATCGTTCGACAATACTCTCAAATATATGCTCGGAATCGATAAATTATTTACCGTCGGAGGCAAAAAAAAAAATTTAGGGTTCTTTAGAATATTTTCGGTTTTGCATTGTTGAAGAAGATATGGATCGATAAAATTTTTTGTTTTCTTTATATTTAAGAAAAAATTAAAACGGTAGGATAATAATTAAAAAAAAAACCCGTTACGTTGGAAAAATACACGGAGACGTGGAGAGAAAATTGGGAGCCGTATGGAAGTGGTTTGACCACTTTTGAAATTAAAAAAATAAATTTTGTTTAACAAATAAATTTTTTTCTAAAACTATTTTGTATAATAAATTTATACATTACACAAAACAAGCCCAAAGCCCGAGCCAGAGCCTGAGCCCGGACCAAGTCGGTCGGCGCGCGCCTGTATGGTGAACCACACTCTTCTAAGTCCTCACCCAATAGCACAAAATTCTAATGTCCAAAGGGCTCAAGTCCTTAAGCAAATTTTCCCATATAAAAACCCATGAAAGGTTTTTTCTTTCTCCTATGTGGGACTTGGGAAAACACCAAACTTGCCTTGTCTAAGTTTTTTCTCAAATACGCACTTGCTCCAACAGGTACTATTAATGAAATTATAAAAATATAAAAAAATAAATTATTAAATGAATAAGTTTTTCTAATAATAAAAAAGTCAGCAAAACTACGAGATCTTATTTATTATAGGTTTGCTCAAAAAAGTTATTTATTATATTTTGTAAGGAATTTTTTTTTTAGTTTATTCACATTATTTTTTTTATTTAGTATTATTATTTTAGGCTAGCTCATTATCCCAAGGGCTTCATTCTTGGGTTATTAATTTATAGTTTACTCCTTAAAGTTTTATATATTCCTTTTCCACTTTTGTCTATGAAGTTCACTTTATGTCATGCTCATCCTTAATGTTTGCTCATGTTTTTACTTTAATTCAAAACACAACCAACCGTTAGATATTTGGACAAAAAAAGCCATGTGAGTTGCACGTGGGCTACAATGGGCAAGTCACGCTAATACTCTCATATAGTTAACAAAAGCAAATTAAGGCAAAATCAAATGAGATAGTGAAGTAAGTGTGAAAAGGGAAGGAGAAAAAGAGATAGAATAAATTAGGACAAATTCATTACACTAAAGGCACCGTAATTAGGGTAAAATGACCCAATTCATGGTTTGCCCATTTTACTCTTCACCCAAATCACACATGCAACTCACATGGCTTTTCGGTCCAAAAATCTAATGGCAAATTTAACTTTGGATATATTAAAATAAAAATGAGAGTAAACTTTAAGGATGAATGTGATATAAATTGAACATTATAAACGAAATCTAAAAGCGTCGCAAACTTTAAGCTCCCTTTTGTTAAACTTGTAAGTTCAATATGGACTAATAAAACCATGAGCTAGATTTGATGTGGTTATGATCAAATCACAACTCCACTCGACAGTAAAGGCTACTAGAAATGTATTGAGACATGTGACAATCCTATAAACCGCCGTGTTTCAGCCTTAAATTTTGTTCTTTATTGCCAACTTCACCACCTCGTCATTAGCCACCTAAATCAATACGTACGTACGTGAGGATTCACAATTCTTGTTTTGGTCGAATTTGGTATTATTGTAACTACATGAACTCGATCTTACAACCTTTGACAAACCATAAGTATAATATGCATGTACGGTAAGTAATGAATATGAACTTAACTGTAAATATAACGATGAATAATATTATTATAATGAAATCTTATTACCATTGACAAAATAAAAGTTTAATAAGCATGAATGGTAAATAATAAATATGGACTATAATAATGAGTAATAAGTACATTGGCGCAGTTGCGTAATTACTTTCATAATGAGAATATATACATACATATACTCAGCATTGCAACAACAGTAGTTAGCGTTTTAGGCGCAGTTGCGTAATTACTTTCATAATGGAATTAATTTGCAATTATTGGAAATTCTAAAATGCAGTTACTAACCAATCAGCATGAATAATAAACCATCAACCATAACTAGAAATTCAAATCAAAGAATTATGATATAAAACTGATTCCATTTCAGTTGACTTTTTACCTCAAGTAACATTGCAGAAGTAAATTTTAAGAAATCAGTTTTAGAGAAGATAAACAAATTGTGAAGAAGAATTAGGTAATTTACAAAGTAAAAATACAAAAGTGACGTAATCTTATTGTGTGTGACGGCCATAGAATAATGTATGCAAATTAATTATAGATGCATGTAATCACTGCACTTGGACATTTTTTTATTCTTTGTATGTACAGTCGCATTGATTTAGAGAAATTCAAAACTCTTAACTTTCCAATTAACTGAAAAAGTGAGGGCACAACTATGGGTCTGTTTAATAATAATATAAAAAAAAATATTTGATTTTTATGAGATATTGGAAAATAGGTTGAGACATGTAGTGATATGTTTTCATACTTTTTGGCTTTTTCCATGGAGAAATTTTCTTTAATGGTTAAGAAAGAAAAAAAATTTATAAAAAATTATGAAGGATGGAGGATATATACTCTTAAAATGAGGATGAAATGGGGGACATCTTATCACATGCCCTCAACTTATTTTCCAACTTTTCACCAAATCAAGTATTTTTGTTTTCCTTTTCAATATTGTTATCAAACGAACCTAGAGATGTCGGCTTATCAAAAAAGTTGTGTATACTAGATTAATACTATTTATGTATTTCTGGTAGAATAGAGATTGAGAAATTCAAGCCGTTAGAGAACTAATGATATCCTATGCAGCTATAACGCTCTATTTGATAGCAATATAGAAAATAAAAGGAAAAACTATTAATTTAGGTGAGAAGATGGAAAATAAGTTAAAGGATGTGGTGAGATTAACTCTTGATTTTTGCTTTTTTTCATAAAAAAAATTCTTTTGATGATGGAGGATGTGGGAGCATAATTTCAGAATGTACACTTAGGTCGAATATCGCGACCCAAGTCTAGGCCCAAGGGGATCGGTCCAAAGACGAAAAGACGAGACACAGCCCACAAAGCCAGAATAAACAATTTGAGTCTTGCTGACCACGCATGATTTCCCAGCCAAATATAACTACAACCTCGGCAAGGAACAATGACGCCGAGATAAGTACTATTATGAATGTAGGCATGACACCTGTAAAGGAGAGGTACTACCAGTGTTAGTTGCCGATATGGGCGTTCTGGCAAATAAGGGCCATACATCTGTAAAGTACCATTTCCTTCTGGATAAGGACGCACGACACGTGTGTGGAATGTAAGAATTGCTGATCAAGCAAGGTCCTCTTTTGTCATTTTGATTTTTAACTTAGCTGAGCATTATAACCTTAATTCTATGAGTATAAATAGAAAGAGATAGCTCAAGAAAAAGCAGAGAAAATCCATGTAACAAACATCTTTCGAGTAAGGAAAGAAACATAAACACACACCAAGGGAGGACGTACCACTAGATTGGGAATAACAGCAACCAGGGGAACATACCCACACAACCCAAAAAATTCAATCTTATTCAATCGGAAAATTTACTATTCATTTGCCACCTTTTAGAATCTATTACCAACTCTACCTGCTTTGGCCTGATTCCCTTATCTACAAATTCATTATGGGCTTGGTCAAATTTAGGCTACTCACAATTGGCGCCGTTTGTGGGAATCGCAACATGGAGGTCATTTTTCGGTAATCAGATTCATTTTCTCTCACTACTGTTCATTTCATAATATTTTCTGCATTTTCAATAGTTCTCTGCTTGGTGTGGTCATTTAAGCAATACTTGCCCTAAAACTTTCAAAAAATGGTTCAAACCAGGAGCTACCAAATGGGTGACTACAATAGCCCAGATATAATCCCTCTTGCTGACCTAAACATTTTGGCACCAACCATGAGTCGAGCCATGGCTCGTGATGTTGAGAGACCTAGACAAACAAGCTAATCCCATACACATTCCTCTCCTCCCTATGACCTTAACTACGCCGAAAAAGAGACTGTCTCCTTAACTAAGCAACAACGAATAGCCTAACTAGAACATGAAAATGAGGTCCTGTTTAATATGCTTAAAGAGCAAATCACAGCAAACACAGTTCGAGAGCCATCTAGGATGGCGGTACCAACAGGAACAAATGTCTCCTCAACCAATGAGGAACAAATTGATGGTGAGGTAAACTCCGCTTGTCGTGGGAAGGGCAAGGCGAGGTTGGTCAGAGAGATAAGGCCAAAGGACTTTGGTTTTTGAACACGCCCCCCAGGACCAGTTTCATTCAGTCGACCCAGCATTTTTGATCGCCTGGGGGATAGACCAATCCGAATAACCCTGAGGGTAGACCAGGCAGGAAGGCTCGAGAGGGAATGGCAATTAGACTGGGACGAGAAAATGGAAAGAGTGGAGCCTCGACCAAAAAATTGGGCCGAGCAGGATCTCCGAAAAAGATGATATACTCGACAATTGCTGACAAAAGCGAGGATGGCAAAACCAAGACCGAATTAGCGAGAAAATCCTTGGGCGAAGATTACGGACCACCCTTCAAAACAATAATACAAGACGCACCCCCACCGAAAAAGTTTGGACAGCCAAAGTTCAATATTTATGATGGTCGATCTGATCCGGACGATCATGTGAGGCATTACAAACAGGTGATGGCCTACTGTCGTAACGAAGAGGCACTAATGTGCAGGATGTTCCCGGCTAGTCTAGGTGGCACAGCTCTTAGATGATTTGATAAACTCCCGCCAGGTGGGATAGACAATTTTCGGGACTTGGCCGAACGATTCACTACCCGTTTCATAACGAACAACAGAGTGATCAAAGGACCAGAAGCTGTAACACCTGTTGTTTATATTAATGTACTGAGAGTTACTTTATTTTCTTCGTATGAGAACCCATGGTAAATAGTTGTAATGTATGAAAAAGTTTTATTGTTCCCGCATAGAAACCGATTTCGTCGACCAAACTTGCGAAATTCACCAAAAATTCATTTTAACTCCTTTTTGAGTGAAACCAAAGCCATATGTTAGATTTTGAGCTAAATTTTGATATAATTTTTTTATCCGCAACATTTTCCTATTTTGGAAAAACAGACGCCTGTTGGAATTCGAGCCCCAAACAATTTTTCCAATTTTTTTCTCTAGAGTGAACAAACGCCTATTTTTGTAAAAGAGGTGCCTGTTTTTGAAAAAGAGGCACATGTTGGGAAAACAGGCACCTGTTGCAATGTCGGTTAAAAAATTTTAAAAGCCTTTCTAGATGGTTCTTTGGTCATTTTCTCAGCTCTCTTGTTCCATCTTTGAGAGCTCATTTTTCTCTATATTTCTTTCTCTAGAATTCATCAAAAATCACATTCCAGATTCTGATTCGACCTTAAAGAAAGTTATTCTACGCATCGAGGGGATCGAGGTGAGCAAGGAATTTTAAGATTTAATTGGACGGATTTCTAAATATCAACTTTCTCTTTTCTTTCGGCTTATAAGTTTGAGGTAGGGGTTCTCTTGTTTTCAAAACTTGATAAAATCTTTTCCTAGCATAGTAATTGTTGTATTTGACTTGTGTTGGTTTGAAACCTCATGAGAAATGAAATTATATGGTGTTTGATGATTTTTATGATTATATTTGTATGATTTAAAGCAAACTATGCCATACACACTTGTAGTAAATTGCTATTAGAATCATATACGGTATCTCTTGGTGGTGTGGGCATTGTTGGTTGGAAAAATTGAATTATTGATGGTTTATACGCACCAAGAGATACGGAATGGGATTGACTTGAGTGGATATGGCATAGATTGCTTGGTATATGCACAAAATTATATGTTTGCATGCCATACACATTACATGGTGTCAACCAAACGCTTGGAGGATTCTCAACATATGTGGATTACTTTTATGGCCCAACGTATAGGCGTATATCTCATATTGATGATGATGATGATTATGAAAGCTCGTTATGATCATGATATTATATTGGATGTGATATGATCCTGATATGGTTCTACTGTGACCCTTTGATTGTGAAGGGATGATGTATTGGTTGGTGCCTATCGGTATGGAAAATAAGTGGGGCCTGGTGCCCTTGGGTTAAAAATCCCTAAACCTCCGGAGGGCAGCAACGCGTCGGCTGTCTAGAGCCAGCAGTGTGTAGCCCGAAAATCTAGACACGGTAAGGCACTGATGATTATATTGCGATGATAGTATTGGCGGACTTGAGGTCCAAATTGATTATGGTCTATTGATATTCTCTTGGGTCAATGGGCCAACTTATGACTATTATCGGATTATTCTCTCGGGCGGGCAAGCCCATGTTCTATTCTGGCGGTACGGATATATTCTGGCAAAGTGGTTCTATGGTTGACACAAAGGAGGTAACCTGCATTGGCATGTGCATGCATTGCTTATTGAATAAATGATTCTAAACTTGTTTATGTTCTATACATGATGCTTTCATCGTTACTCACCCCTACTGAGCGTGTAGCTCACCCCGTTTTCAAAAACTGTTACAGGTACTCATGAGTCCTAGGGGGACAAAGAGACGACGGGTTCGGGAACGAAGTAGAGCCTCTGATACTATGGTTTATTTTTGTAATAGCTATGTTGCTCCGGGGAGCCACAGCTAGCCCGGACACTTGTATATGTTTCTTTTGAATGTTCATATGATAAATTTTTGTATATCTACTAAGCATGCTCATAGCTATAGTATTAATGCATAATCCATGCTTATCTTTGTATGATATATGTATCCTTGTTGGTTTATACTCCTTCTATCTAGCCATCTTAGTCCTACTAAGATGGACTAGTGACACTCCAGGTCTTAATTACGGGTGTTATCCTGTAGATTAAGGCAGGGGTGTTACAGAAGCCCTAACTCATTTGAAGAAGAAACATAATGAAAGTTTGAGGGAATACTCACAAAGGTATTAGGCATTATTCCAAGAAGTGGAAGATTGTGACGAGAGATTTGCTGTTAATATGTTTGAATTTGGTTTGCCGTGGGAGGGTAACAGCGTCTATAATTATCTGACCAGGAGACCACCGAAAAATTTTAATGATCTTTTGGCAAGGGTAGACGAGTTCTCACGAGTGGAAGATGATGACAGAGCAGCCAACAGGTCTATTAACAAGAGAGACAGGGAAATAAACGATAATGGAGACCGTCATGAGGATAGCAGTGCAAAGAAAAATCGAGGAGAAAACTCAAATGAGCCGAGAAAGGGTGAAGCATTCCGAGGAATAAACACTGTGTTCATTAAGTTCATATACAAGATAGTGTGAAAAATCAAAGAGGAACAATTCTTCAAGTGGCCCAAGCCAATAGGCAGTGATCCTAGCAACAGAGACGCCACCCAAAAAAGTTCCTATCACAAGGATCACGGACACAAAACTAAAAATTGCAGGACACTGAAGTTGTTTCTAGAAAGACTCGTCGAGCAAGGTCTTCTGACTAAATATGTGAAAATCGTTGAAGCCAATGATGATAAAAGAGCCAAGGCCGAGGAAAAGACGGTTATAACACCCGTAAACAAACATGTGGTTGGAGTGATTGAAGCGATTCATGGAGTCGCGAACAAAACCGAGGCAACAAGAAGTTACTTAGGAGCTAGATTAACCCGGGCTCAGCTCTAGGAAAAGGCCCATCCTATCAAATATGTGTTAACGGTGATGGCGCCCCCGAAAGAGGAACAGGGACAGCACTTTGGTATACCAACAATCTTTTGGGGAAGAAGATTTGGAAGGGGTGGACATACCCTACAATGATGCTTTGGTCCTTACTGTCAATATCAAAAATTTCGATGTCAAAAAGGTGCTGAAAGATCCAGGGAGCTCGTCAGAGGTTATGTACCTTAAAGCCTATAATCAGTTAAGGCCGTTCATTTCTTCAAAGAATATTTGGTCAGTGGATGCACCGATCTACAGTTTCAGTGGGGATGCAATGTGGCCAATCTGCGTGATAAATATTTTTGTTAGGGTCAGGGAAATGGTAGCTGTCATGGATTTTTTTATTATGAATGCGGACTCGTCATACAACGCCCTCCCCGGCATAAATTGGTTAGGGGAAATGAAAGTTGTCGTTTCACCCTTCCATCAGAAATTGAAGTTCCCTTCTCCCAAAGGGGTAGTTATTGTCAGAGGTAAGTAGAAGGACGCGCGTTTTTGTTTCAACTTGGCGATCAAGGGGTCGTTGTCTAAAAAGAAAGATAACGAAAGAGTCGAACATGTCAACCTAGCGGAAAAAGTGGAAAAGTTGTTGGAAGAAATCAAGAAAAAGCTTGAACCCTCGGAGAAGGGGAAGGGAAAAAAATCGAACAATAGTAATCACAGGGAGGTCGCCCTCGAGATGCTGGGAGCAAAGGGCGACTCGAAGAAAGGGCCTTCGAGGACCTAATCCAAATCCCTGCGGTTCATGATCCAGAGCAGAAAGAGAAGCACTTCTTGATTGGCAACAGTCTCGATTCTAACGAGAGGGAGGAACTATCCAAATTCTTGAGGGCCAATATCGATGTCTTTGCATGGCAGCCATATGACATGCCGGGAATATCGGCAGAAGTAATATGCCACAAGCTGCACGTAAACCCCAACCTTAGTCCAACAAAACAAAAATCCTGTCAAGTATCCCCTGAAAAAGCAGCAGCGATCGAAGAAGATGTCCAAAAACTACTTAAGGCAGGAGCAATCTGAGAGGCTGAGTTTCTTGAATGGATCTCCAACCCAGTTGTCGTGAAAAAGAAAAATGGAAAATGGAGGGTATGTATAGACTTCACGGATCTGAACAAAGCTTGTCCCAAAGAGAGTTTCCCGTTGCCAAAGATAGATCAACTGGTAAATTCTGCAGCCGGTCACCAGAGGTTCAATTTTTTGGACGCATATTCGGGGTACCACCAGATACCACTCATTGGACCTGATCAGGAATCCACGGCCTTTATCACCAAGATGGGTATGTATTGCTATAAAGTCATGCCGTTTAGATTAAAGAATGCAGGGGCCACCTATTAGAGATTGGTTACCAAGATGTTCAAGGATGAAATCGTGAAATCTGTGAAAATTTACGTCGATGATATGTTGGTAAAAAGCAAGTTAGCCGCCGATCATGTTCTAGAATTGGGTAAAACATTCTCTATTCTTCGGCATTACCGGATGAAACTAAATGCGACAAAGTGTACCTTTGGGGTCAAATTGGGAAATTTTTTGGGTTTCATGGTAAATCACAGAAGGATAGAGGCAAATCTAGAGAAGGTTCAGGCAATACTGGATGTCCAACGAACGACAAATCTGAAAGAACTACAAAAACTCACTGGTATGGTTGCTGCCCTAAACAGATTTATTTCGAAATGTTCTGACAGATGCATGCCACTATTTAAATTGTTAAAAAGAATAAAAGAATTTAATTGGAATCCAGAATGTGACAAAGCTCTCGACGAGATGAAACAATACCTAACCAGCCTACCCTTAATATCTACCCCAGACCCAATGAACAGTTGTACATGTACTTGACTTTCTCTGATCAGGCAGTAAGTGCATCCCTACTCAGAGAGCATGAAAATATTCAAAAACCTGTGTATTTTGCTAGCAAATGTTTAGTTGGATCATAATTAAATTATTTGCTTCTAGAAAAACTTGTGCTAACACTAATCACAGCTTCTAAAAAGTTGAGACATTACTTTGATGCCCATCCCATCAAAGTATTGACCAGCAGCTCCATAAAGGCAACTCTGAGGAAAGCCGATCTTTTAGAACGAATAGAAAAGTGGTTTGTTGAGTTAGGCCGATTTCATATTGAGTATGCCTCGCGAACATCAATTAAAGGTCAGGTCATTGTCGAATTCACGCCACCATCATTCACCAACCTACAACGGACCTTCATTCCATAATCAGCCCTTAGCCCTTTGCGATGTGGGGGCTTGATATAATGGGACCACTCTCTCGAGGACCAGGTGTCAAAAAGTTCCTCCTCGTTCGCACTGACTACTTTACCAAGTGGGTGGAAGCAGTTCCCTTGGCCAATATCCAGGAATCTAATGTCAAAGCTTTCCTTTGGAAAAACATAATCACCAGATTCGAAATCCCTAGGGCACCCGTATCTGACAACGGAACATAGTTCAAAAATAGGAAGATCGAAGAATTTTGTTACACCTATGGGATTAAACAGCATTTTTCGAGTGTAGCTTACTCGCAAGGCAATGGACTAGCTGAAGCGTCAAACAAAGTTATCCTTGAAGGATTGAAAAATAGGTTAGATGATAAAAAGGGAAGATGGGTACAAGAGCTGTCCTCAGTGCTGTCCCTGTTCTGGACAACTCCACGCTGATTAACTGGCGACATGCCTTACTCATTGACCTACGGGACCGAAGCCATCATTCCTTTAAAAATCAGTCTACCTACCCAGAGGATGACGCAAGTTGAAAGAGGAAACAATGAGGGAGCCCTTGAAGAGGCTTTGGATTTCGCCGAATCTAGAAGAGAGGCAGTAGTGATCCACATGGCGAATTATCATAATGCCTTGGCCAGACAGCATAAGGCCTATGCGAGATCAAGGGAATTCAAAGTTGGAGACCTAGTTTTAAGGAAGGTTCTCAGCACTGCTATTAATCCTCGTCACGAAAAACTCAGGCAGAATTGGGAGGGTCCCCATATGATCAAGGTTTTCTTATAAGGGCAATCATATAAGACCTTATTCGGCCAAGGCAATTACAACAAAACTTTTTTATATATATATGGGTAATTATATAAGACCTTGCTCGGCCAAGGCGACTTTGGATAGAACCTTTTCTCATAAAGGTGACCACGGAAGACCACCACCAATTGGGGGCCAAAATAAAATAAGAAAGCCCTTTCTCAATTAAAGGCAAAATCAA
The DNA here is from genome assembly GCA_021464415.1 of Lonicera japonica. Taxonomy (NCBI): domain Eukaryota; kingdom Viridiplantae; phylum Streptophyta; class Magnoliopsida; order Dipsacales; family Caprifoliaceae; genus Lonicera; species Lonicera japonica. Next base: position 12,268,856 of record CM038469.1, read on the forward strand.
TTCATAAACTTCCCTATGTTACGAAGATGAACTATAAAACAAATTTTGCTTTGATAAGACAATTAATCAGCTAATACTCTTACGTTTATAAAAAGGAATCCTTAATGATGTCCAGTATAAAACCTTCTCATTTGTCATTGACAAAAATTACGTACAGAGTCTTAATCGGCCTTACTTATTCAGCTGTCCTTATTAATAATAAGGATTTCCTTATCCATTTTAAATGAAGAACTATTTTGGTTCTCTACCATTTAGAATTAAGCGAAAAATAATTCGGCGCGATTGGCTGATTTGAAAAGTTATGTATCGCAATTCATCGACAAAGATAAGGTATGTATTGCAAGCAATGGAGAATTCATAAATTCATAGTGCAATTTTCATTGATGCGAAAACATTTACATTCAGTGGGGCTTCGAGGCCCATTTACAATGGAAATCAGCTATTAACTATCATAAAACCTACCACTATTTACACGAGAGCATGCTGTAAAAAAAAGAAAAGAAAGGAGAAAAAGAACAATTGGGGAGGAAAATGAAGTTAGAAAAGACTAAAAAAGGAAAAAGAAAAGGAAAAAAATTAAAAAAGTGAGGGGATGGAGAGGAAGCAGAGATGGAAGTTGAGTTTGAGAGGGGAAGGACACGGCGAGATCATTTTTGCCTTGCCACCTCTCAAACCCTACCTCCGAGCCTATCTATGTCTTCTAATGCAGCGTCGTACCGGTTCTTCAGACGGCGGTAACGCCTCCTAATGGAGGCAAAGTTTTCTTTTCGCACGCCGGAATTTTCTAACCAAATTAGGGACGATATCTTCTAATCTGGTCAACCTATTGTTTATAGCCTTCCACCCTCCGACGGATCTAGAACTGGGACCAGCGGATGTTTCTCACTGCCTTTAGACGTGGAAGGATAATTCTCTGTATAAAAAAAGAAGAAGAAGAACGAAGAACGAAGAACGAAGAACGAAGCCGTAATTGTAAAGAGAACAAAACTGAAAAAGAACCTTTTTATAGGGAAACCAGAGCCCTAAAAAGCATTAAATGGGCATTTATTGGAAAGGGGGGAGATGTCTCTTCATTTGAAGAGGCACGCCGCGTTGGGAACTCCCGCCTCAATACCGGCGCAACTAACCAATTGATGAATGCCGCGTGGCACAGCAGTTTTCCAGAAGATATGAACGTCCCACTAGACACGTGGAAATTCTTTGATGAAATAATTGCAAAGTATGGTCAAATCTCGGCCTGGGCAAAGGCTTAATGGACCAACTGAAGATGTATATTCGGCAAGACAATATCAAATAACGATCCTACTTTGAAACGAGAATGATTTCAAAACAAAGGAAGTTGACTTTCAATAACAATCCACACAGATCGATAATAAAACAACTAAAGAAAGGCATTGGTAAATCCCCATTGATTAAAACAAACTAGAAGTACATGTGGAGGGGCTTCATGGCCCATGGATTACAATTTATGAAGAAAATAAAAAAGCGCTAGGCCTATGCGTTATCATCCTCGACATGAACTTCATTGCTCTCGATGTTGATATCACCGGCCAGATCGCCGTCGATGGTTCCTTCGTCGGCTTCTTGGTAGGCCGTAGCAAGCAGATCTGGTGGATAGAGGACTATCTTGTCAAACAAAGCATTTCCATCAACAACACCAGCAGCAGTCAGACTAGACTTATAACCAACCTTGTACAGAAGGTCTCTGATCTTTAACATTTCATCAGCTGTCGAGCTTATGGCCTCATCCCAACCTTAAAGTTCGGCCGCCTTTAGCTCTTCTTCACGCCTTGACTCTAGCTTTCGAACCCGATCTTCAGCCCTTTTTTTCTCTTCTTCCCTAGCCTAATGGACTGCGTCGGTCCTAATCTTATTGGCCTGCTTAAAGGAGTTCTGAAGCTCGACAACCTGGCTCCAAAGTGTTAGATTTTCATTCTCCAGTTTGGCTCTGGCTTCTTCAGCCGACTTCATCTATACCTCATGATCAGACTGGCACTAAGAAAGCATATTTTTAGCCTCGTTGGCCTCTTTCCTGGCCTTTGAAGCCTTGTCCTTCTGGTCCTTAATGTCTTTAGCATGACAAATGGCCAGCTCGGTGAGGCACTGTTCAGCCTAAAAATGATGAGGGAAATAAAGTAAGCCGATAAAATAAAATGATGGAAAGGAAACACAGTAAGGTAACCGAGTGAAACAACATATATTATACCTCGACAAGGCGCTGGAAGGTCCTGCACTCCATCTCCGAAGTTTTAATGCCCTTTAAAATCTTGCCATCCTCTGGTAAAGTCATGCTCGAAACTAGGGCAAAACCAACCTTGTTGTCTCCCACTGCTGAGTCTTGAACAGTGACCAATCGATTCTTTTATGGGATATACGGCATGGGAGTGAATAAATAGGAAGGCCTATCCCCGTGCTGCTTGTCACCGGTAATGTCCGCAACCTCATGTCGAGCCGATGAGCCAATGGAATCCTCAATGCCCAATGATTCTGGGGTGTCAATATTTATAAGCGGAGGGGGGACCTCAACAATTCCCCCTTGGTCGCTCGCTGCCGCCGTAGGAGTCTCGGTCCCCTCAGAAGATGACCTGACTTGAATTAGTCTCCTCTTTTTTAATAGAGGCGACGCCGAACTTCCTGAGGCACCAGCTATAGTGGAGGCACCAGCCTTGTAGATCTTGGCATTCATGAGGTCCAAAACTGACCTACGACCGGCCATATCTTATGTTTCAAAAAACTGAGGAGATGGAGGAGGCAAAGGGGACCATCTTCGTAACCTCCTTCTCAATGGAGGACAATATGTTTATTCGAGAAGCTCCTCTACAATGGAATCGGCAGTAAGTGGCTGATCAGTCTCATCGTCCAAAATTGGGACCACTTAACCACGGCCCTTGAAGAGCGAAATTGCAATGGGAACTTGGGTGGTCGTGACGCCCGTGCTTACCCACTCCGATGGTTTAAATATTAGGAAGGGACGGTTAGAATCTATCAAAAAAGCAAGCTCGACTGTCGATCCCAAGCCGGCAACGAGTGCTTTGCCCTTGTCCTTATGACTGCCTTTCTTCTATTTTTTCTTCCCTTTGGAAGTGTCGTCAGCAAAGGCTAGACTCCGGGGTTTTCCTTAAGCTATGAGATTCCTTATGAATTCATCCTTTTGGGAAGTCCAGTTGTTAACGATATAATACTTTTTAAAAAGATTGTATTTCTCTTCGTCAGAAGGAGAACCCCCAACCCACTTGACAATATTAGTGCAACTGGAGAAAGAAAAATACGGGAGCGTATAGTCGAGTAGAACATGCACTGATCTCGGGTGGTTAAAAGGGGTCCTAACCTCAAGCCCGTCGTGATTTATGATCGCGTTCAAATGCTCGAGATTGAGATCATTTATTGATGGCCTCTCAAAGCACCTTTTAGCGCCTCCAGCTGCAAGAACAAGGAAAATCACATTAGACATTAAGACGAAATAAAAAAAGAAAGGTAAGCATGCGACAGGTGAAGCACCAACAAGGGGAGCCGAATTGTCTTGGCATTCGTTTATTCACTAGGTCGGGCTCTATATTTCCAATGATGATCACTATATCTTTATACATGGATTTATGGGAAGAGGCTAGCTCTTCAATCAACGAGGGTGATGTAGGCCTGGCCCTTAGATTCCACTTATCCTCAAACTGGCAGAGGAGATAACAGAACTTTATTTTGTTCAACCCTAAATTAAGATCAAACCTACGATTGAGTTTGACCACCCCGAGAATGATTCTAATTACATTGGGGGTTAATTGGCAAAACTGGAAGCTAGTATCTAATAAGAAATCAACCAGAAGTGGGTGTACGGGTAACCTAAGCCCAACAATCTTAAAGAAATAAATAAAGATGGGATATTGATTCTCAGGCATGGAATCAGTTGGGCTACCCCTAAAAGGATCCTCGCCACTACCACACTTTCTCCAAACGACCCCGTTAGGGATGAAGGAATCCTCAAACTCTAACCTACTCGCCTCGGAAAAAGCGTATTTACCCATAGTAAAAGGTGAAGAAAATTAAAGAACGTGACTGGGAATTGTTCTGATATAATGAAATCATAAAGAAAACGAAAAACAAGGCTGAGAACGACCTACAAAAAACTAACCAACTTCGATTGAAGTGAACGCCAAGAATGTTGATCACGAAAGATGTGAGCCGCGGAAAAAAGGCGGTAAAAACCCTAAAAGATGAAATTACGAAGGGGAGATAAGGAGAATGATAAGAAAATTTAAAGTAGGGAAGTGGAAAAGTACCTTACATATATATGCATGAATCCTCTGGAGTTTTCTCTCTATATATATCTCACTTTGAGTTCAAACTACGCATTTTCCTTTGAAAAATTGCGCCCATGATGACTCTATTTAATGAGATGTGACAGCCATGCCCGCCCGCACTCAACCTCTGGGGATCTGACAAGTGTCCACAGCTGGCTTACACTAAATCTGCGAGATGGCCGATTAAGCACTGACACAATGAATTCAAGCACCCAACTCCATGAGATCGGCAAGACCGGGGTGTTTGAGGGCAATTGTGGGAGCATAATTTCAGAATGTACACTTAGGCCGAATATCGCTACCCAAGCTTAGGCCCAAGGGGATCATCCTAAAGATGAAAAGACGAGACACAGCCCACAGAGCCAGAATAAACAATTTGAGTTTCGCTGACCACGCATGATTTCCCAGCCGAATATAACTACGAGCTCGGCAGGGAACGATAACGCCGAGATAAGAACTATTAAGAATATAGGCATGACACCTGTAAAGGATAGGTACTACTAGTGTTAGTTGCCGATATGGGCGTTCTGGCGAATAAGGGCCATACATCTATAAAGTACCATTTCCTTCTGGATAAGGATGCACGACACGCGTGTGGAATGGGAGAATTGCTGAGCAAGCAAGGTCCTCTTTTGTCATTTTGATTTTTAATCTAGCTGAGCAATGTAACCCTAATTCTATGAGTATAAATAGAAATAGTGTGAGAAATTCAATTGTACTAAGCTGACGCATCCTAAATGCAAGCATGGTTTGAAGGGGTAAGGTTTAGGCTCCCTCCTATTTCGCTAGGCCTTTCTATATACCCTAAGGGTGAGTACGTGCAAGGACCTTTTGATATACGTCATGGGTACATGAATGTTCTCGTCACTCGATATACCTCGGTTGGTACTTGGCCAAAGAGAGTGGAAATAAGAACTTTCGATTTATATTGACCCAAACGAGCCAACTCCCTACTCACTAAGCAGTATTTTCGAATTTAAATGGGATAATTTCACACTCGCGATAATGCATGATGATAGTATGTGCGTGCAAAATAACAATTATGGAGGTATATTATGAAGAGCGCTTTAAGATTTGTTCGAGTATTTTCAAATTTTATTTGTGAAAAGATTTTCCTCAACCAATTATAAACAAAGAAGGAAATAGGGTACCCACCTAAATCACATATATGTTATCCTAAAACTAAGGCCGAAAAGAAAAACACGCAAATAAACCAAAACGATTATCCATGAATACTCTACTTTTGTTTAGAGTCTAATCCTCTTAAAAATATCCTTAGCAAAGTCGCCACTGTGAGAACCCGTATTTTTAGACGCCGGATCCCATGGCGGCAATTCCTTCAATTTTTCGGTTAATTTTGGAAAAATATGTTTATTATCATTTTTTAGAAAAAAATATGTTAATTTAAAGGAAAATATAGAGTCGCCAATTTGTTTTACTAAACAAACAAAAGTTTGTGTAAAATAGGAGCATTTATGAATTAAACGACCTCTTAAACATAATTATTGCGAAACCAGATATTTTGAAGGTTCGGGGATTAAGTTACGAATTGGAAAGGTGTTAGGCACCCAATTCGCCCTTTCGGTCTCTTAAATAGAATATGCGTGTAGTTATAATCAAATATCCGCATGTTTATTAATATTATTGCATATCAGTTCATAATTTTAGAAAGCCGGGATATGCTTCATATTTCGCCCTGAAGATTTTTAGAAATCAATGTGTGTGTGTAATTTAAAAATAATTTTTGAGAATGATAGATAATAAAACAAGTGTTTTTAGCAAAATGCAGGACTTTTTGGAAGCTAATTAAATTTGGAATTGAATATCCGGTAATCCTTGTGATTTCTTCGTCAAATGATTTATCACAATTTAATTTGTTACATTGGCATTTGACGAATTCAAAACTCTCATGTTGGATATTTAGCTAGGTATCGCGATTTATGGATTAAACCGGACACAACTGCTAATTAATTCCTTAGTGAATTGAGACTGATAAATTGGTAATTAACTGGTAAAAAATTATGTTTAAAAAATGATTTTGACTCATTCCACACCTTTGGTTTTGAAAATGAAGCTCAAATATAAAATTTGGGCTGATTTGGAGATGAATTGGATACAGAAATTAATTAATTACTTAGTAGATTGAGATTGATAAGCCAATAATTAACTGATAAAAATTTATATCCAAAAATTATTTTAAATCATTCTAAATTTTTTTTATTAGAAATAAAGCTCAAATATGATATTTGGACTGATTTGGAGATGAATAGTAGTGTCTACAAGCGATTAATTGAAAATAACAATGATAAAAAAATTAATTCAGATTGCGATGAAAATTACCTCAAATCTTCAAAATTGAAAATAGATAATTTCGGATGACAGATGTTAAACATCTGTCTCTGCCAACGGTTTTCGAGATTCTGACCAAACGGTGTATCGGATTGACCTTATTTTTTGATATGTTGTTCCTTATGTTAAAACCCATCTACTGAAAAATTTTCAGAATTTTTGGACATCGGGAAGGCCTTCGTTTGATTTTTCAAGCTAAATTCCAGGTATTTTGAATTCCCAAAAATTCGGCGATCGGAATGAGCTGATTTTTTAATATGTTACTCTTGCTATTATTCCCTAGGTCTCCAAAAAATTTTATGATTTTAGGAGGTCGGTAAGTCCCTCAAACGAAAACCATAGAACATCTGTTTGGGCGACAGATGTTAAGCATTTGTCTGGACAACAAATGTTATCCACCTGCGACGATTTTTGCGATTCTAGGAAAAAAGGATATCAGATCAATATGATTTTTTGGCATGTCTCTCTCCATAATGTCCTATCTCCCGACCAATTTTGGGCGCATTTGGACTTCGGAAAGGTCTCTGTTCAAATACTTGAAGCGAACTCCCAGTTTTCTAAATTTTTGGAGATCCGACTGTTAGAACGAGCTAATTTTTCAATATGCTTCTCCTTGTGACATTACCTAATAACTTTAAAATTTTAAGGATTATCAGGAATCATGAATTATCATTTTTATTTCCTCAGGCGATTTGAAGGTTCCTGGTCTCGGCAGTTTTTGGTAATTCTCATAACTCTCAATCTGAATGCTCTTTTCGACTCGTTCTTCTACCTGTAACACATGTAAAACATATTTATGCATCTATGAATACTTGTGCATGTATACGTGTTCATCTTCTTAAAGTTCGGGATTCTTACGAGGGTAAAAAAACGAGGTGTTCACAGACCCTCTCGGCCTAGGTTCTTTGTAAAGCAAAGAAACTAGGACGATAACGAGAACACATCATTTTGCAGCACTTGTATGAATCCTACATGCTATTTTTGAAATAATGCCATGCAAATGATGTCATGCCATGCTACTAATATCCATTGTGGATGAATGAGTGATTTTGGGACTGTTCGGGTCACCCCCTGTGCTTTGTTATGATGTGCTAAATTGTTGTACTCCTTCTGATAAAGACGGTTCTATTAGCAATTTCAAGATGGTTTGTTGAAATGTTGTACTCCTATAGGTAGGGATAGTTCCGTCAACAATTTTTTTTGCTTTGTTAAACTGATGTGCTCCCACAAGCAGGGACGGTTCCGTTAACAAGTATGATTCGGTGTTAAACTGATGTACTTCCACTGGCTGGAATGGTTTCGTCAACAATTTACTGTCTTGTTAAACTGATGTACTCCCATAGGTAGGGACGGTTCCGTTAACAATTCTGATCCTAACGTTGAACTGATGTACTTTCCTTGGCTGGAATGGTTCTGTCAATGATTTTCAATCTTTATGTTGCTATGGCTTGAAGTGGGTGATGGCAGATGATCTGCTGGGGATATGGCTTTGGCTTGTTTAGGGATCTGGATATGATGATTAATGGTTTGCTAGTAGATATTGCTTTATTTTAGGGAGGGTTGGTGATATGATGATTGATGGTCTACTGAGGAAATGAGAATTCCTACTGGCTTGGATAAAGGCTGGGGGTTGATGATCTCCTGGGGGATGAGAGTCTCTGAAAAGACATAGAGAGATAGAAAAAGAAAATTCTGGTGTGAATCTTTTTTTAAAAAAAAATAAGAACTTTTGGTTGGCTTCTTCTTTTCTTGAGAAAATCTCGAGTTACTTTTGGTTGGACTTTACCTCTTACTTTGCATCCACGTCATTTTTCTCGTGTCACCAGGGTACGATTCTGCTTATGATTTCTTGACTTTGTGAGAGGAAAATTTTTGTGCCTGCACCGTTTTTTGTTTTTCAATACCCTTATTCCTCCTTGGCTGTTTGAAAGCTTTTTTCTATAGCTTCTTTGTTTTTTCTTTCTTTTGCATGGTAACAGCCTTCCTCACCCAAGACGTAACCCTAAGCCTTTTGACCTAGTGTGAGAATCCGGACCCGCGACCCGTACTTTTCAGTTTTCTTTCGTTTGGAATAAATGAAAAATACCTGTTTTGTAGAGTCGCCAGTTTGTTTTACGAGAAAACAAACAAAAGATCGTATGAAGGATAATTCGAAAACGAACTATTTTTCATACATTTGAAACCAGAGTTTTATTTTGAAAATTTACTTTGCTAGGGTTTGGGAACTACGTTACGAATTGGGAAGGTGTTAGGCACCCAATTCGCCCTTTCGGTCTCTTAATGGATCATGTATTTAATTCCTATTTTAGATATCTTGCAAGTAGTTTGAATAGTTTTCAGAATAGTCCTTTCCGGATAAATTTAGTTTAAAACGGTATTTTGAAATCAGACTTGAGCTTTGTGAGCGCCTACGTATTCATTCGTAGAATGAAATCAGAGTCTCGTAGTTCCATTTATTTGGAAACTATTTTTGTATTTTTGTTTGTTTTGAAAACGTGTCAAAACGGATTTTAGATTTCTTGTAAAACTTAGAATGAACTAGTTTAGAAAATAGAGAACTTCTTTGCAAGTTATCTAATTTTTTGTATTAAAAATGAATTTAAATGCAGTATTGAAATTCAGGAAGGTTATAGAAAGACGTACCTGATGCGCCTGAAGAAGAAATAAGAACCTTGTCTTGATTGCCTTGATTGCTTCCTTCTCTCTCTAGAACTTTCTCTCTCTAAAGCTTTCTCTCACTTTCTCTCTCTAAAACCTTCTCTCACCAACTTTCTCTCTCTAACTCTCTTTTTCTAGAAATTCTCCAAAAGAAAAGACTCTTTAATAATTTGGACAGAGTTTCCCCTTACTAAAAATGCTAATGAGTGTTGATGATCTCAAATGGGAGCCCAAGGGTCCTATTTATAGCAAAATTTTCGCCAAAAACGCTCTAAAAGAGGCCAACCGCAAGGGGTAGCTGTAGGGGGTGCGGCTAGGGCATGCGGTTGGGGCATACAGTTAGGGCGTGCGGCTGGGTGCCAACCGCACGGCTGGCAGGTAGCCGTACGGTTGGTACGTGCGGTTGGGGGCTGCGGCTGGCTCACAAAAATGCACAAAAACACTCGAAAAAAACTTGAATTTTCTAACGGGGCACTGCCTCGCACCTTGCGATCTGATCGGGCAGGTTGATCCCTGTCCTAGTAAGCGAAGAGGCAACAAAGGTTATATCAGACTCCCAACGCGTCCAGAATTGGAGTCTTTCCTATCAGTCTTCTATATGCATAATGACTTAGGGCTAAATACAATATGCTCGTTTTAAGAAAAGCAGTATTCACAGGAGAGTCGTAAATTGGGTGTTCACACCTAGCTGTCACTCTTGGTGTGGCTCTCGCTACCATATTTTGCCTTTTCTGTTTTTCAATACTCTTTTCTTTTGACACAATGGGATTCATCCTATTTTTTACTCTTTCAATTTTTTCTTGTACCCACTTTATTCTTTCTCACTTTATCAGGTTTTTTAAGCATTATCGTCCTTGTGTTTAGAGAATATTTGCTTTGGAAGTTGGCATTTGATATTATCGTACTGTGTTTGTGATTTTTGGTCCGAGAACTTTTGAGATCGTACCTTGAAGACTTCTTGGGAGATAAGAAACTAAACCAAAGGCCCTTTTTTGGGGTTCGATTCCCTGCGTATCAGTTGCAAGATTTTCTCATTCCAACCTTTCTCTCTTTAAATTTCTCTTATATCTCTTCAAAGGAGGTTTGTTTGGTTGTGGAGAGGGCCTAGGTTTACCTGTAGAAAGGGCTTTAGTACGTGTTTGTGAAAAGGGCTTGGGATTTGCCTATAGAAAGGGCTTGAAATTTTCTTTTAGAAAGGACTTTGAATTTATGCCTGTAAAAAGGGCTTAGGATTTGCCTAGTGAAATGGCTTGGGATCCATGCTTGTTGAAAGGGCTTGGGATTTGCTTGTAGAAAGGGCTTTGGGATTTGCCTGTAAAAAGGGTTTTGAATTTGTGCCTGTTGAAAAGGCTTTGGTATTGTGCCTGTTGAAAAGGCTTGGGATTTTCCTGTAGAAAGAGTTTTGGTTAGTCTTGTCGTGCCTCCGCAAAGGGCTTCTCAACTCATGGCTCCTCCGCATAGGGCTTCTCATCTCATCGTGCCTCCACAGAGAGCTTGTGCTAAAATCTGCTCTACGGGATTATGATGTGGTTTAATTCTTTGGGGGGGGGCTTGTATTGTGATTATACTATCTTGGGAGGATTCGTGACGTGGTTCAACTCTCTTTTTAGGACATGCGAAGTGATTTGCCTCTCTGGGAGGACATGTGATTGTGTTGTGCCTCTTTGGGAGGGCTTGTGAAGTGATTAGCCTCTCCGGGAGGACACGTGATCGTGTTGTGCCTCTCTGGGAAAGCATGTGAAATGATTTTCTTCTCTGGGAAAACATGCAAAGTGATTTTCCTCTCTGGGAGGATATGTGATCGTGTTATGCGTCTTTGGAAGCGCTTGTGAAGCGATTTATTTGTATGGTAGGACATGTAATTGTCTTGTGCCTCACCAGGAGGGCTTATTGTGATGATCAGGACTGCGTTGATTGGTGTTATGCAGACAGTGTGACTAATCATTGATATATACACCAGGATGCAGTGGTGAAGCCTATCTGGTAGGTCATGGAGCCTAGTGCTTATCTGTTCGTGGACCGGTACGCGATACACTTATGTAAGTGTTCATGTGTGTGCACTATGCAAATGCTTATGCCATGCTTTCCTAAACTTCAAGTATTCTCATACTTCTTAAATCAATTTGAAAACTTGGTTTTGAAAAGGTCGTGAATCTTGAGTTGCCTGATTTATGAAGTATGTTATGTTTACTTGAATTTATCTAAATGCAAATGTATGCATGCTAGATCGACAATTTTTCGAGAACATAGCAACACTGAAAATGCGAAAAAATTATTTTCGGTCAATTAGTGAGTAAGTGTAAGGTGATATCAGTAACAAGAGAAATGGCATGCTTTCGTCTTAGGATTCTACGTTATGCTTCTGTCTTGATAAGTTACTTTCTGCTTCCTGATTCTTGAACTTGTCATAGTTCGTGTGCGCTACTGCTTTTGCTCATACCCTCAATTTCAGGTGAATTATCGATATTCTGTATTTTGTTAAGTGGGTGAGACTGGCTTGATTCTCAGGAGAGGCGGGGGGCTTCCAATCGTTAACCAATTGATTTTGTTGGCTTGATTCTACCTTTCAGAGGTAGAATTTATGATTCCTTGATATGATGACTATAGGGTCGTGATGGTGTGGGTAGAGTATCCTCAGTGCGTATGATGAATGGAGAGGCTAGGATTGATGAGACATAAATACATGATTGTTTGATATTATGTATAGATTGAACAAAAAACTTTTGCTAAAACCCTATAAGAATAAAGGGATTTCACCTTTGTGGATCATGTAGAGGATCCATATGAGGAGACTAAGGTTTGAAAGCATTAGATTGGGATTTGGTCAGATTTTTTAATTCTCACTGGGCTGCGAAAATCTATTGTTTTCACCACCGAAACGACTTTTGATCGTCCTAATTTTTTGTGCAATAATATTAACTTTGCGTTCCGAACGACATATCTAAAAATCAGCCCGATCCAATGGTGCGATCAAAAGTTAAGATTGATTTTACGACTGCAGTACTGAAAACCTAAAGATTTTCTATCGTATTCCTTCCGTCATCAAATCTTGCACCGAGTGTGGACTATAGTATTACCAAGATTTTTTCTTCTCTCAATAGAACAAACCTTAACTCATGAGAATTATTGTTATGATAAGAAAACACAAGGCCAGCGTATATATAAGGCTACAATAGGGACCTTAAGGAGAAATAAGTGTTTGGGCTTCCTATGAAAAGTTGGAATCCTAATTCCACTATGAATTAGTTTCTTCCATAACTTATAATTCGCACCACTAAAGAATTATAATTGCACTCCCGTCCATATCTCAAAATTTAATTTCGAGCTTCTTGTTATTAAATACTTATTATTCTCCCCGCGTTAAGATTACAGATAACCGTCATTTAAATTAAATTACTGACAATTATATTTAAATGACTTCTTAATCCTTCAGCCTACCACTTAACTTATTTGACATGTCAGATTAACATAGTCCACTTGCAGGGTTTGACATGATCAAAACTTATAAGTTTCTCAAAAGGCTATCATCAATCCCTATACCGGGACGTGGATTCCGTCAATAATTACTATTCATCATACATATAGTGTCGTCATCTAATTCACGAAGATTATTGATCCATAAATAAATCTCACTCTTAATGAGTCAAAACAACAAACACTACATATATATGTCTATTAATTATTTCAAGATTAAGAGCATAAGTAATCATAATAACCATGGAATTTTAAATTGTTTTATATAGTCAGTATAAAAACAATTAACCTAAACTAATCCTATTCAATACACACAAAGTGTACTAGCACAATGAGTTAAAACTATACCGTTTCCTATAGTTAAGATAAACTACTAAAACTTGTGCTACAATCCTACCGATGGGTGTCCAATTCCATCTAAGGCTGTGAGCCATTAAACTTATATTTCACAAAAACCGATGATATGATCTTATGTGTGTAAGCTAAACTCTATACACCAAATCATATACTATATAGAATAAAAAACATACACATGCAAAGTATTTAAATAAATAATATAATGCAACCATTGCCCATAAAGATTCTCATTAAAATTGCAAAACCGAGTTTATAACATATCCAAACCAACAACAAAATTATGGCTTTTAGTATATCACTCTAACAAGTATATGGAGAGCTGTTCGGGTCTTGTTATTGATACCCTCAGTACATATATCATCGGCATCCGTAATGTGTGTGAATGATGATGGTAGAGCTAATCTCCGAGGAGCTGTTGGAATCTTCTTGTCGACATCCCTAGCGCATGTTTCCTCAGCACCCTCAACGCATGTACCCTCAGCACCCTCAGTGTATGTACCCTCGGCACCCTCAACACATGTACCCTGGCACCCTCAGTGTATGTATCCTCAGCCCCCTCAGCGTGTTTAATGTGGCTCCACACTCTTCACTTTAGATTCACCGCTTGTGTCTTTCCAAGAATATTATTGAGTTTAAGCAGAGGCAATCATGAATTAAAGATATTCAAAAGAAAATGATTCGATTTTATTAATGAAATGAATGGGTACATTGATAAGAAATTTCTCATTCTACCCTTAACCCCTACAAATTCGCTCCCTTTCTCTTTTAATTCCCCCTATGTCGAAAATGGTTCAAGTAAACTGGATCGATGAAGTTTGCCTCTTAAATATTTGGTGCATTAATGGGGCGTAATCTTCCCAAAATCAATCAAGTCTTGGATAGCATGCTTCAAGGCGGAGCAATTATTAGTGTTATGTCCAAATCCTTGGTGGTAAGCGCAGCGTTCACTGGCATTCTAGCCAGGGGGAGCTGGATTGAGGGGTGCACGAGGAGCTAGCGGCTGTAGAATACCCTCAGCTTATAGTGTGGCCAAAGTCTGACTTAGTGAAGTTGATAGGCATAAAAAGGGGCGGTCCTTATTTCTACTGTTCTGTTTGTTCGGCCCTTGCTCTTTTGGATAATGAGAGCTGGTTTGCCAACGAGGACTCGAGCTTTTGTAGGACCAGACTTGATTGATGGCAGGGGTGATATTTTTGTATTGAGAAGAGGCTTTCTCAGCCTCAGCAGCTTGGGCAAATTCTTCCTCAGTCTCATTAGCTACATGTATCAAGGCCTCGTATCGGTCAAAATATTGGTGACCCATGCCGATTTGGATCTCGGGCTTGAAATTCTTAATAATTATCCCCCACTGTTCTTCCTCAGGCATTCTGTCAACCATTTGAGATGCTAACTCCCTCCAACGAGTGATGAAGTCACTGACATTCTCGTATTTTCTCTGTTTCGTTATCTCGAGATTCTTACAGGTTACTTTAAGTTCCTTGTTGGACTTATAATTTTCCATAAACGCCTTCACTATACTTTTCCAGTCGGCTACCCGATGCTTTTCTAAACTCAAAAACCAATTGTGGGCTGGTTCACTGAGAGTCTGGTGAAAACCTTAGGACAAGTGATCCTCTTTTAATCAGTATAATTGCATGGTTCGGACATAGGCTCTGAAGTGCAAGTGAGGTGGAGTGTTCCTAGAGAACTTTTCGATATGAGGGAGTTTGAAACCAATCGGTAAACGGGCATCTAGGTAGAGAGATAGGTTTTGGGGATTGGCGATGTCATCGGCCTTTTTGGCAACGCTCTGGTTTAGGGCTTCTATCTGATCTTTAAGCGTGATAATGGCCTCATTCTCTTTAGTCTGATTGATTGCAGTCTCAGGGTATTGGCCTTTGTTTAGATCTCCATCAGGGATGGCTTGAGGATTATGGTATTGAGGGGGTTGATTGTGTTCGGAATCTTGCACTTGTGGTACATCGATGTTGGCAGGGGCAATATGAGGTGGGGAATTGATGTTGGCATGAATTAGGAGAATGTGTTGGAGAATATTGGGTGGATTTATCGGGCCATGGGCTTGATTGTCTTCGGCTGGGTATGGACTTGGATTGGGTTGGTTCGGTTCAATAGTTGTTCCGGCAGTGATTAGGGCATCAAGACGGGCTTGGGTGGCAGCTTGGTGATTCTTCATGATGGCCATAGACTGGGTCAGATCCTGGATTAGATGGTAGAGATATTCAAGGGTTAAGGCACCACCCTCAATTTGTAGGAGAACGGGACTAGGCGGCGGATCCGCTGCACGAGAGGCTTCGTTATGATTACCCTCAGTATTGTTGACCCCAGTTTGATCGATTAGTAACTCGGTGTTACGACGAGGAGGCATGATCGGTGGTGAGTCTAATCTTCGTGAATCGTCTGGTTTGATCTTTACCAGCTAACCCGTGATAGCAGTAGATAATCTGAGGGGGAGAAGAATTGGGAGAAAAAAATCGGGGATTGACCGAAAAATCAATATTTTGCCATGGGTTGCATAATTCTCAAAAAACTATGACTTGACAGGAAAATAAAATCGAAAATCACTTTTTGGTGTTTAGGCGAAAACAGACCGACAGCAACAACTTGAGAACCCCGTGGAAAGGTTTAGGGTAGGAATATTAATTCCTAGGGCACCCTTATAACCTTTCAGTTTTGAAAATTATTTTGAAAATTCATCATGAGAAGCGACTCATTTTTGAAAAATATTTTAGAAAACATTTTAAAAACAAAGAAGTTCTCTCCTCTTAGAATTGTTTTTTCATGGAAATAGTGACAGAGAAATCCTTACTAATAATTATTAGTGAAGGATTTCTACAGGCGGGGCTGGACAGCCACCGATCGTACTTGTCGAACCAAGGGTTGGTATGTATGACAAGGCCTTTTATTCACTAATCTTACGTCTGGCGGTCAAGAAAGCATGCAGAAATTCAAGTGTACTAAGCTGATGCATCCTAAATGCAAGCGTGGTTTGAAGGGTTAAGGTTTAGGCTCCCTCCTATTTGGCTAGGCCTTGCTATATACCCCAAGGGCGAGTACTTGCAAGGACCTTTTGATATACGTCCCGGGTACGTGAGTGTTCTCGTCAGTCGATATACCTCAGTTGGTACTTGGCTAAGGAGAGTGGAAATAAGAGCTTTCGATATATGTTGACCCAGACGAGCCAACTCCATACTCACTAAGCAATATTTTCGAGTTTAAATGGGATAATTTCACACTCGTAATAATGCATGATTATAGTGCGTGCGTGCAAAATAATAATTATGGAGGTATATTATGAAGAGCACTTTAAGATTTGTTCGAGTATTTTTGAATTTTATTGATGAAAAGATTTTTCTCAACTAATTATAAACAAAGAAGGAAATAAGGTACCCACCTAAATCGCATCTATGTTATCCTAAAACTAAGGCCGAAAGGAAAAACACGCAAATAAACCGAAACGATTATCCACGCATACTCTACTTTTGTTTAGAGTCTAATCCTCTTAAAACTATCCCCAGCAGAGTTGCCACTGTGAGAACTCGCGTTTTTCGACGCCGGATCCCATGGCGGCGATTCCTTTGATTTTTTGGTTAATTTTGGAAAAATATGTTTATTATCATTTTTTAGAAAAAAAATATGTTAATTTAAAGGAAAATATAGAGTCGCCAGTTTGTTTTACTAAACAAACAAAAGTTTGTGTAAAAGATGAACATTTATGAATTAAACAACCTCTTAAACACAATTATTGCGAAACCAAATATTTTGAAGGTTCGGGGATTAAGTTACGAATTGGGAAGGTGTTAGGCACCCAATTCGCCCTTTCGGTCTCTTAAATAGAATATGCGTGTAGTTATAATCAAATATTCGCATGTTATTAATATCATCGCATATCAGTTCATAATTTAGAAAATCGGGATTTTAGGATGGGGATTGAAGACGTATGCTTCGTATTTCACCCTAAAGATTTTTAGAAATCAATGTGTGTGTGTAATATAAAAATAATTTTTAAGAATGATAGATAATAAAACAAGTGTTTTTAGAAAGATACAGGACTTTTCGGAAGTTAATTCTATTTGGAATTGAATATCTGGTAATCCTTTAGATTTTTTCGTCAAATAATTCATCACAATTTAATTTGTTAAATTGGCATTTGATGAATTCAAAACTCTCATGTTGGATATTTAGCTAGGTATCGCGATTTATGGATTAAACCGGACACAACTGCTAATTAATTCCTTAATGGATTAAGACTGATAAATTGGTAATTAACTGATAAAACTTTATGTTCAAAAAATGATTTTGACTCATTCCACACCTTTTGTTTTGAAAATGAAAGCTCAAATATAAAATTTGGGATGAATTGGATAGAGAAATTAATTAATTGCTTAGCAGATTGAGACTTATAAGTCAGTAATTAACTGATAAAAATTTATATCCAAAAATTATTTTAACTCATTCTAAATTTTTGTTATTAGAAATAAATCTCAAATATGAAGTTTGGACTAATTTGGAGATGAAAAGCAGTGTCTACAAGCGATTAATTGAAAATAACACTGATAAAAAAATTAATTCAAATTGCGACGAAAATTACCTCAAATCTTCAAAAATGAAAATATATCATTTTGGGGCACCTTTCCCGAAGTTTAAGCCTTGACTCATGCCTCAAAAGTGAAGAAATAGGGGTCTATTTATAGCTAGAGGAGAGAGAGAGAGAAACATCTGGCGGGGCAACAGATGTTAAGCATCTGTCTCCCCCAACGATTTTCACGATTCCGGCTAAACGGTATATCGGATTGACCTTATTTTTTGATATATTTCTCCTTATGATAAAACCCATCTACTGACAAATATTTATAATTTTTGGACATCGGGTAGGCTTTCGTTTGATTTTTCGAGCTAAATTCCCGGTATTTTGAATTCCCGAAGATCCGGCGATCGGAATGAGATGATTTTTTTAATATTTTCTGCCTGGTATTATTACCTAGGTCTTCAAAAAATTTCATGATCTTAGAAGGCCGGGAAGTCCCTCAAACGAAAACCCTAGAGCATCTATCTGGGCGACATATATTATCCACCTGCGACGGTTTTTGTAATTCTAGAAAAACGGGATATTGGATCAATATAATTTTTTGGCATGTCTCTCTCCATAATATATCCTATCTCCCAACCAATTTTGGGATCATTTGGACTTCGGGAAGGTCTCCGTTCAAATACCCGAAGCGAACTCCCGGTTTTCTGAATTTTCGAAGATCCGGCCGTCGGAACGAGCTAATTTTTCAGTATACTTATCCTTGTGACATTAACTAGTAACATTAAAAATTTGACGATGATCAGGAATCATGAATTATCATTTTCATTTTCTCAGGCGATTTGATTGTTCCCGATCTCGGCAGTTTCTGGTAATTCTCATAACTCTCAATCTGAATGCTCTTTTTGACTCGTTCTTTGAACTGTAACACATGTAAATCATATGTATGTATCTATTAATTCTTGTGCATGTATGCATGTTCATCTTCTTAGAGTTCGGGATTCTTGCGAGGGTCGAAAAATGAGGTGCTCACAAAGGGATAGCTCAAGAAAAAGCAGAGAAAATCCATGTAACAAATATCTTTCGAGTAAGGAAAGAAACACAAACACACACCAAGGGAGGACGTACCACTGGATTAGGAATAACAGCCACTAGGGGAACCTACCTACATAACCCAAAAAATTTCAGTCTTATTCAATCGGCAAATTTACTGTTCATTTGCCACCTTTTAGAATCTATTACTGACTCTACCTGCTTTGGGCGGATTCCCTCGTCTACAAATTCATTATGGGCTTGGTCAAATTTAGGCCACTCATAATGGAGAATTTTTTTTCACAAAATATTAAAAGAGGATAAAAGACATATACTCACAAAAATGAGTATGAGATGGAGAGTATCTCACCATATGCCCTAACTTAATTTTCATCTTCTCACTCAAATTAGTTGTTTTTAATTTCATTTTCCATGTTATTATCAAACAAAATCTAAATTATTTTCATGCACAGTGAGTGATTGAATGTGTGTTTTGTAAAGCAATATAACTATACAACAATATAAAAATCATTCAATCTCTAGTTGGGCCTCACGTAACTTTCCAATGATACATTATCTTGTGATTAAAGATTAAGTTATTAGAAACATGAGTAATAGAAATCTATGTATAAAACAACTTTTTAATGAAAAACTCCAAATATGCTTTCGGTAGTTTCATTTCAAAAGCATGTAAAACTGTGCAATAAGTCACATATACTTAAATAAGATTCAACCCTTATAGCATTAAAATTGGATTAAATTTAGGATAACTAGACTTATCTCACCAATTCAAAAGTGCACAAAACTAGAAATAGTCTTAAGATTGTTCGAGTGGTGAAAATAAAGTATTGGTAAATAAAATAATTAAAATTATGAAGCAAGAGAATAAGGACATATATAGAATTAAGAATAGAAAACTTATCCGATTTTACAATCGAGGTTAGTTTTGGACACTATATCCTTAAGACAATTTTGTTGAAATTGTCCTCGCTACGGTGCTGACGGACTCATGGATGCTGCCTCTTAGGATAAACAATTGCCATGTACTTAAGTAACACTCCCATAAGCACGCTTTGGCGAATCGATGATTACTGCACCTTCATATCGGATTCGCAGAAAAAAAATGATTTATTTGAAAAATGGAAAGAAATGGCTGGGATAAAATTTTACTGTTGAAAAATTCAATCCTAACAAATGTAGCAAAGGGAAGTTTATACAGAAATTCAAATAACTTTTCGAAAAGGTTGTGACTCTTTATGGGGTGTATTCAATTCAAATTTTAAAAGATTCTAATTGACTTTTTAAAATCCGTGAATTTTGTTAAGTTTATGGATTGTTTTAAATCGTTACAGAATCTTACATATTTTAATGCATGGATTCTTTTGGATTTATGAAGATTTTAATAAGTCAATGGATTTTTGCAGATTTTAATAAGTTCATCAAAAAAAATTCAAAAGATAAAAGACAAACAATAAAATAAATTAATTACGAGTTTAAAGTAATATTATCAAAAATGTAAAGACAATTAACGAAATACCTTATAAAAATTCATACTGCTCCATTCAACCATCATTATGATAATCACAACCCTCTTCATTCTCATTGTTGCCCTCTTAAATTTTCATTCTCATTATTTTATAGCCACCTATTCATTTAAAAAAATAAAGGCAACAATTTTTTTATGATTTTCTTATAGTCATCAATTGAATTTTACACTTGATACTATATTTTGTTTATATGTTATTATTTTTTTGTATTTCATACTAAATTATTCAATTCTTAGTATATATGTATTCATTAATGGATTTGTGTAATGGGCCAGATTGTTTTCAATTGGCCACTACAATCACATTCAATGCACGTGCATAAATATTAGTTATAATAAAAAATTCAAAGGTATAAATAATAATAAAAAACAAAATAAATAGAAATTATAACATTATTATTCCAGTGTATATCTATTAATTTAAAATCCACGTTTGAACCAAATTGAGTACTTAAAATTTTGAGATTTTGGTGAGATTACTATCTGGAGTATTATAAAAGTGCGATAATGCATGATGTGTTAGTCCATGAAATAAATTACCAAAAGAAAAATATGTTATGTCCTTAACCTTCGCTTATAGTAAAAAATTAATAGTTATTACATAATAAGTTAACCGAATTTTACTTTTGTAAACCGACTTTAACTATGGATGATTTTATGCACCCACAAAATTAGATTTCTCACCATACTAGTATTTTTTAATGAAGTTGACATGAATTGTTTTTAAAAATTTGAACGATAATTAGCGGTCTAACCATTTGAAATTATGTTAATGCGTGATAACCACATTATTAGTAAAAGAGAGAATAAAGACTTTATAAGGATGAAGAAAAAATTAATGCATTTACCACATATAAGAAATTGGATTTCAGAGAGAGGGGGGAGGGGGGAGAGAGAGAATGTTGAGAAATTTTTTTAAAAGAATTAGAAATCCATCTGAATTTCTAAAGACTTAGAACTTCATCACATATAAGCTTTTTTTATATAAAAA